>NNCF01126720.1:0-27019 GCA_002313205.1 Laupala kohalensis | reverse complement strand
ATCGGACGAATACGAAAACGGTCGCACGTCGGTGACTGAAAGAATTTGCCGCAAAGCCGATCGAGAACGAAGGAGCGCTTGGAAAGCCGCGTTGTAAGCAGTCGTCGAGTCAAGGTCACTGTAAGAGCCTCGTAGCAGCAGTAGCAGCCTGTGTTGGAGAAAAGGGGTGTATCTAGCCGTGGTGGTTGGACACGATTTCGAAGAAAATATGCTGGTTGTGAGTATACGTCTCTGAGAGGCGGACATTTAAGCGATTACGCTAATTAGGGATTTGCATATTTCTGTAATTCAGTGAGAAGCTAGTATCTTGCAAAATAGAAAGTCTCATTGGAATCGAGTCTGACGCAGTTATTGTACAATTTGGGTTTTTCAAGAAGAAAGAAGAGATGAAAAGTTGTTAAAAGAACTATTAAATTAATTTCTGGGAAAAAGGAATAAAATATTGCTCATTTCGTGCCTGTTTTGATATTTTTCTTGACCATAATTTATTGTATAAGTGATAAATGTAAATGCACGGACCCATAGAATGAGCCAAATGTAATATTGCGCAATCAATTGCAAGGGATTTTTCTTTTTATATTGCAGAGTTGTGTGTTCTTGTACATGTTCTGTATATTTTTATGCCAAATAATTTTCAGAATAAATTGTGGTAATCACATCAGAAGTACCGAATCCTCATTTTTTAATTTTATAACTATCTTAATGCACGTTGTTGTTCACAAGACTACTATAAAAGAGTGCATTAGATATTATTGGCGCCCGAATTACAGGGACTTCGATGTATGTTTGTCACGTGATTGAATATTTTTTGTGCATTAAATACAAGGATTCTTGTGTGGTAATTTCGTTATTTTTGATATTGAGTGTATTTGAGGATATTTGCACGTGCTTTCATTTCAAAGAGATTGTCACAGTTGTTCTGATTTTAGTTTGGGATATTTTTTATTGTGTTACATGTGTTCTTTTCAGTACAATTAGTGCTAATTGTGTATTTGCTTTACAGGTATATTTTGGGGGTCAAATTTGTGTATTTTGTTGTGTACTTCGAAATCGTGTGTACAATCCAGCAGGCGAGATGGCCGATAAATTCAATGTTAGGAGGAATTTAGAGGGGGTAGAAGGCGACAGTGATGAGTCCGTGATTGATTTGGCGATGGAAACGGAGGAAGAATATGTAGTTGTGGTAGAGGAAACGATAGTCGGGGAACAAGCGACAACTTCCGTTCCGAGTGCGGGTGATTCAGGGGCAGTGAACGTGGACCAGTTGATGAGGATAATGATGGAAAATTTCGAGAAAATGAATCAAAAATGGACAAAATGGAGAGTAATTCTGAAAGGTTAAATAATGAAATGCATAGTAATTCTGAAAGGTTAAACAAAATAGATAGCAGTGCTCGTGAGACCAGAGATGAAATGCGCAGTAGTGCTCGTGAAACTAGAGAAAAAATAGATAGTAGTGCGAATGAAATGCGGACTAATTCTGGAGAATTACGTAATGAAATGCGTAGTAATTCTGAGAGGTTAAATAGTGAAATACGTAGCAATTTCGAAAGATTAGACAATAAGATAGAAGTAAATTCTCGCGAATTAGAAGATCGAGTACAGGAAAGTAGTCGTGAGTTAGAAGATAAACTAACGAAGATGATGGTAGAATTGAAGGAATAAAGTAATTCGAACATCGAAAACTTGAAAGTAGAAATGAGTAAGAATTTTGCGGAACTAGAAGGACGAGTTTCGGAAACTCTAAATGAAAAGATCGATGGCGTGGGAATTAGATTAGCAAATTTGGAAATTAAACAAGACGAATATGCGGAAAAATTTGTTGCTGTAGAGGAAAAAATCGCGGAAGAATCGAAACGACAGAAGGTACAGTCGGAGAAAATATGTAACGAGTTAAAAGACGTGGAAAAACGAGTAGAAATTAAAGTAGAAGGGGTAATAGTTGAGCAAGGTAAATTGAAAGAAGAAATAAATTCACGTATGGGTACCGTTACATCGGAAGTTGAGGAACAATTAGCTCAAGTTAATGATCGTTTGGATAATGTCGCTGAGGGTAGAGGAGTAGGAAGCGCGTCGAATTTAAATATCCCGTCGCATTTATTATTTAAAGGAGAGGGCGGAGATCATCCTTGTTCCTTTATGAAAGCCGTGGAGCAATATTTTTCGCTGTGTAATTTTTCGGGGCTGACGAAAGCCAAGTTGATGACCCAAATGATGGCCGGAAATGCGAAAATATGGTTGAACACATTAGATAAATACCCTGAATCCTTCGCGGAATTCAAAATAAAATTCTATCTAAGGTACTGGAGTGATTCGGATCAATTGAATTTTAAAATTTCACTGATGAACGGGTCGTATTCAGTGTCGATGGGAAGCATGCGAAATTATTGCGCGCGGAAGATTGCGATGTTAAAGATCCGGACGATACGGAGATAATTGCGATATTAACGCGGCATTTTAATCCAACGATCCAAAATCTACTGAAAAGTGCTGGGCCCACGAGTAGCGATAGATTCCACAGTTTGCTAGGGGAATACGACGCAACATTTTCGAGTATTCCGAGAACACCTAGGCAAGTGAATCAAATGAGCACGATAAATTTCGTGAATGGGAATAATTATAGAGGATCGCAAAATAATAATTGGAGGGGGCCAATTAGAAATACACGAAACTCGAACCTGAGGAGATCGGCCGCACATTGCGTAATATCATTGAACGGGAGCAACGCGAAACAACAGCTGTTACGCGAGAGCCAGCGGTTAGTACAATGGGGCCGGGAACCGGAGCGAGTTTTTCGCGAGGGGACGGCGGGACGGACGACTGCGCAGCAACCAGTAACGTCCAGATAGAAACCATTATGTACCTCGATAAAGAGACGGCTCTGTGGAAAAGAACCAGGGACGAGTTTGCCAGGCAACGTCCGTCTATTTTCGTGGAATTTCTTGGGGAAAAAATCAAAACGTTGTTAGATACCGGTTCTGAAATTTCTGCGATCTCGGATGCTTTATTTTGTAAATGGAATGAAATCGAAATGCTACCAATGCTCCCAATAAATCGTGCGTATATTATCGGAGCGAATAAAAAGAGATCGGGCCCTATCACTAAGCAGGTGATGATAAATATTAGAATTGGAGGAGTCAATTATGAAATTGTTACAATGGTAGTTAAAAATCTGTTTCGTGACCTTATTTTAGGGCACGATTTCATGTGCGAATTTGTCAGGGTGATCAATTAACGAGATCGTGTAATTGAACTGAAAACCCGGGTTAATTTTATACAGGATTATTATTGGGATGCGAATGAAATAGATGATATTGCAGATGTAAATTGTTTAGAGAGGGAAAATTTATAAAGTCGAATAAATGAACAAGTAAGAAAAAATCCATTATTAAATATTGCCCAAAGAGAACAGATTTGTGAAATATTGTTGCGTCATCAAAAGGTTTTTTAAGAGGGGACGGAGCCGATCCACGGGTATTATTTTAGGATACAATTGAAGGATTATACCCTGTTCAAACAGCGCAATTATCCGATTCCGGAAGCGTATAGAAATGAAGTCACGGAATTAATTTCGGAGGTGAAGAAAAAAAGGGGGATAATTATCCGAATGAGTACGCCATATTGCAGTCCACTAGTGGTCCTGAAGAAGAAGACCGGGAAATTACGAAAATGCCTGGATGCTCGTAAATTAATTGGCGTCACCATACCATACAGTGAACAGCCTCCTCGAATTGAAGAGATTCTAGAGAGATTCGGCGCAGTAGAATGGTTTTCGAATACAGATTTAGTTGCTGTTTACTGGCAAATGGCAATCCATCCGGAGGACAGAAAATTTACAGGATTCTTATTTGAAGGGGTTTCGTAAATATTCCAGAGGGTTCCATTTAGGTTGAAGAATTCGGGTAGTCTATTGATTCATTGTTTAAATTCAAAGTTAAAGGGGGAATTAAGGGATGATGTAGTTATGTTTGTAGATGATTTGGTATTGTTTTCACGGTCTTGGGAAGAACACGTAGTAAAACTAGATAAATTTTTAGGGGCTTTGAGAAATAATAACATCTATTTAAATTTAGATAAATTAAGTTTTGGGGTAAAGGAATTAGAATTTTTGGGATACAAAGTTTCTTGAGAGGGAATTAAAATTAGGGACGAAACGATTCGGGAGATTGATAAAATTAGAGCTCCACGCAGTAATAAGGTACTAAAATCATTTTTAGGATTATGCAACTATTATGCGCGATTTTGTCCGAGATATGCCATAGTATGGGCTCCATTATTGAAATTATTGCGCAACAACCAGAAATGGGAATGGAAGGAGAGTGAGGAACAGGTATTCAACAACATCAAGGCCATGTTTCACCAGACCCACTGCATCGCGCATCCTGATTAACGCGATAAAATTNACCAGACCCACTGCATCGCGCATCCTGATTATCGCGAGAAAATTTCGCTGCAAGTAGACAGTAGTGATTTAGCCATTGCCGGAATACTAACGCAAGTGATAGATGGTCAAGATAGGATTATTGCTATCGCGAGCCGAGCATTAAAGGGGCCAGAATTACCTTATAGCACTACGGAAAAGGAAGCCAATGCTTTCGTATGGGGGCTATCTAAATTACAACGTTATCTTTTGGGGCGAGAATTTATTATCAGAACTGACCACTAGGCGTTGACATTCCTAGCTAAATGTCATATTAATAACGATAGGGTACTCAGGTGAGTCATATGGCTCCAGAAATTCAATTTTGTTTTGGAATTTTGCCCTGGCAAAGTAAATTTTTTACCGGATTATGTAAGTAGGAACATCGTCGTCGGGGAAACCAATAGAAAACAGGATCTCAAAATGGCTGCAATTCATTTGGGAATTACCGACGAGCCCAACATTAATTGGGACAATATAGCGGCGTTGCAACAAGACGATCCACGCATAGGGCCGATATAAATGTTTTTGGAGGGGGAAATGAGCGAGGAGGATGATAGGTATGATGGAATAAATTGGGACCACGCTAAGTATATATTGTTTGATGGTGTCGTGTTGTTCAGGGTAAACGTCGAACCAGAAATATTTTGGGTGTGGATTCCGATGTGTATAGTCAATGACATCGTATGATTTACACACATGTCACTTGCTCATTACGACCCGAAGAAGATTATTTGTGTATTGATGAAGGTATGCTACTGGCGAAATATGAGGCGGGTAATTTGCAAAATATTATCGGCTTGTTTGATCTGTATGAAAACCAAATTCCCAAACCGCAATTATCAAGGCCAATACCGCGAGAACATTCCCAATGAAAAAACTACCTTCTTTCGATTGACTTATATGGACCTTTACCGAAAACCAAAGAGGGGTACAAATATGTGGTGGTGATGATAGACGTATTTAGTAAACTTGTTAGGGTGGCAGCTGTAAGAAAATCAAACGCACGGGAATGCCTGAAAAAATTATTTGAATTTTTTCAAATAGCCGGGGGTTATAAAAGAATATTGTCAGATCATGGAACTCAATTCACTGGGGAAAATTGGCGGCAGTCGCTATTGTCAGAAGGGATAACGCCCGTTTATCCGTCGATTAGGCATCCGCAAAGTAATCCTGCGGAAAGAATAATGCGTGAGTTAGGGCGGTTATTTCGTGTGTATTGTTGTAAAAGGCATGAGACTTGGAGTGAACTTATCCCAATGTTGAATACCTGGCTGAATAACGTTCCACACGAAAGTTTGAAGAGCAGTGCTTTCTGAAAATGACATCAGAACTACTTTTATTCCAAATTATTCTTTAATTAGCTTTTACTGTCGATAAAATTTCAAAGGTAATCACCTCACGGCGGTACATGTCTACGTTGGAAATGACATTTTGTCCTCTAAAATTTTCGATTTTGCTGGGATGGTATTTTCGGACTCTCTGCAGTTCATTTGATCGACAAAGTCATTGTAGTTTTCTGTAGTTTCAGACCTCAATGAGATCCTGATTTGTTTTCTTCCGAAATCGTATTAACACGTCTAACACAGAAATATATGGATTCAATTGTTATCTGTGGAGATTTCAATATCGATTTCCTTAGTGAATCGGATTCCACGCACATTCCCAAGAATCGGTTAAATAATCTAATTAGTTCCTTCAATCTTGTTACTACGATAACGACCCCATCCGCTTCTCTGGTTCACCTCAAACATCGCTAGACCCAGGCTTGGACTGAGCCGCTGACCCGCTGACCCGCTGATCTGGCCAACCGTGGGCCGGTGCGCCCTCCCGGAAAGAGGATAAATACGCCCTCAGAGGTATTTGAGGAGATAAATCTCGTATTTCACGAGATTTTACGAGAAATCCGTATTTAACGAGAAGTTATACAAATGATAGGACACAGGAAAATAATTGATACGATACAGAAGGTAATAACTGACAAAATTATAGTGGATATAGTTTGAATATAGTCCTGATACAAATAATAATATTAAGATGATGATGGTACTGCATACTCTTAGGCACCATGATATTCTCTTCTCTATAGTCTCCAATGTTTGTTGAAACTATGGGGGCACGAACAGACGAACAAATAAGGGAAACTATTTGAGACAACGATACTAAAAGATGACCTGTTACTATATAATGAATGGTCAATATACCTATACACGAATGCTAAGATCGTTGATTATCGCCTTATAGCTATCACTAAACCACGGAGGGAACACGAACTTACATCCTGGCGCATACTGGAGAGCACGGAGAGTAATCTTGCGACTATATTGGTAACAGTGGGTCGGGAATTTAGAGGTGAACTTGAGGAGAGAGAACTGGGAAGCAATCGTGTAAACCCAATGGAAGAGATTAAGGGTAGCCAGAGATGAGAAATGAAGTTAATAGGGACATAGAGGAAATATAAACAGAAATATTGATAGCAAGTTATGAAAGAATGGGTGGTACAATGTCTTTTAGAAAGGGAAAGGAATGGTGGGAAAAAGTATTAGGACACATGAAGAGGGGGTCAAACAAATTGAAGCGATAATTTTGGGACATAAGAAAGAGGTACCGTCAAATATCACATCTAAAGGAAAGGTAAAAAGAACTTGGTTAGAAATAGGGGTCACTCTATACGACGGGATATTCCATTACAAGGTTAAGACAGACCAAGATGATAAAAATGATGAAGGTGAACATTCTGCTGAAGGCAGACTCCATGAAATACAAATAATGAACAGAATTGGACACTATAGCAAACAATGTGATGGAGCAAATATACAAGTAACCATAGTATTACTCATGACATAATTAAGACTATATATACCGAAATTAGGGAGAGATTTCTGAAGATAGTTGAGGTATGTATAAAACAAGCATATTTCCCAAAAACATGGAAAATTGTAAAAGTTAGGTTCTTTTTAATACCAAATATATAATAGTAATCATGTAGCAGTAAGTCATACAAGCCGATTGCTCTAAGCCAACGTTGGGGAAAGTCTTTGATAAATTCCATCCTTTAAAACCTGCTGTATCTGACATTTTGCATCGTCTGTGACTAGCTGCAATTGTTCATAAATCTCTCTAGCTTCTTGCCCTCCTGTCCCTAGTTTGCGATTTACCTGTTTCCAAGTTGCAATTGTGTCTTCGTCATCACTTGACGTACTATATTCACTTCCACTAGTTACCCTCTGTGTGTCTTTCGTTTACCTTCTCCATCCCTTCGTCTACCTTCTTTGTCTGTTTCTGCATTATTCTTTACGTTAAATTCTGTTTACACGAATTGAAGTCCCCAATACTACTTCAATGATCTTCAATTAATTCTCTTCTATTAGATATGTTAGGTTATGTTGCATTTTCTTATCATGCGAAATTATAAATTCATACTCTCTAATATCCATTAATATGTACACTTCTTTCACACTGCAACATTAGGTTTATTACTTTGCGGATGGTTTCACACTTCAACTCTCTATTTTGTTTTCATACTTCTACAGCAGGCAGTTCCTCGTAGATGGTTTTACACTAAAAATTACTTATCTGCATTGGCCTAAACTCTACTCTAGGATACATGATCGATCTACAATCACTTACATTGCACATTACAGGTTTCACACTACGAGAGCGGTTGCACACTAATACCACGTTTTCATCGTTCGTATCACTGGTTTTACAATACGACCAATTTGACTATGTAAGTTCCTTCATTAGGCCAATTGCACACTTCATATGTATACTTTTGCTATACGCATTTATTATCTTTTCAGTCCATTTTATGTATCAATATCCTGCGCCACGTTTTTCCATCCTACATATTATTTACTACCTTTAAATGTCTCTGTATTATTCATAATCGTGTTCGTAACTGGGGATGTGGCCAACTATCGCCATCGAGCACACTGAGCTTATGGGAGTTTGAAGACGCTAGTTCAAACCATAAACCCAACAATCTTACGCACCGGTTGTCTGGAGGGGAAAACGATGAGAGATGTCTCTGTCTCTCTCGCACATCGCGTTAGGTGGGGGAACTCGAATCCCCTCACCGACTGCTGCTCACAGGTCGTTGCACAGTAACACCTTACCCCCTCCAAGCGGATGTGCGAGCGAGAGGGAGAAATCTCTCAGCATCTTCTTTCTCATGTTATCAAGGACAATCTGCAGCAGAGACAGTTGCCTCTATTTACATTTAACTATGGTTCAAACTCGCTAGCTAGGTGGCTTCTGAGCGAGAGGGAAGTTTTGTGTGTCATCGTCACTCACTGACTCGCTTGCTTCTAAACTCGATGGCTTGTTGCGAGTAAACTCGCCCAGTGTCACCGAGCCTTTCCCGTTGGACACCAAGACGACTCGCATTTTTGGTTTACACAAATTGCTAATTTGAACAATCAAGTGAAATGCATAACTTATACCCCCCAAAGTAAGAATGGCGATGATCGTACCCCTCGAAGCATTGAATAGTAAGAATGGCAACGATCCTTTTATATTGAAGGTCTCCTCGAATTCATTAAAATTAATTTGTCCTCCTTGTGATCATACGCTTCTCTGCCTATAAATTTAATTAATTTATTTACATAAAAAAGAAATTTCATCTTGCTTCACTTATTCTAATAAGTTAATTCATTTTTTCCAGGTTTGCGAATTGCATTTTCCTTATTTATTGTCAAAGGATTTTAGTACTATTTGGTTTTTGCGGCTCTGTTTCTGTGTATGATTTCGATTTTCCCCCCTAAAGTAATGTGTTCAGTTGTGTGAGTTTGAAGGTATTCAATTAGCGATTTATATAAACCTAAATGCGAGTCGTCTTGGCGTCCAACGGTGAGCTATGCTCTGCATGGAATCAGCATTCAACTCTGCGAACGATTCCTGCCACTGAAACCTCAACTGCTCTGAATCCTTCAAAGATTCGAAGTGTTTCGGATGCTCTTGAGGAGTCTGTAGGGGCTCGTTAAGTTGCTGACGTCGTGACGATTTGCATTCCAAATGACCCTCCATTGGTGCGTCCAAACAACCTCGCGCGATAAATATTGCGACTTCCAAACACCGAAAATGGAGAAGTAGTCTGTTCTCCTTTGTTATACGGATTGATAGCGGACGATACGGAGGGGACAAATCTTTCCTTCCACGTCTCTCGTTCCCTTCTTGGCTCGCTATTGTTTTAGGAGTTATCCCATGGCAATAGCCTTAGTGTTCGTCGTCCCTCGCTAGCTACGCCCGAACAAGTCTGATCTTGTCCACTTCCCCCTACCAGATGCACCATTCTGCCAATACACTTTTGAACTATGCGGAAAAAATAAAATAAACGTGAGCGCTAATGAGTTTTGTGACTAAGTATTGTAGATAATGGTAATATTGTCTCAAAAGTAAACAATAATAGATGCATTAGTCGTTTGAAAGCCAAAGTAAGAAAAGCGTACAATAATCGAAAGAAAAGGGCTATCTACCAAAATAGTCACAAATTTCTTTCTATAGAGTCATTAATAGCGAAGAAAAATGCACCAGAGTGTTTTTTACAGAAAATTTTCCAAAATAAAGACAATTGTTGGTAGCAATTTTAAAAATACCTTTAACGAAAAGGAAATAAAGAAAGTACACCTGAGATTAAAAACAATGGTATATTGAACATAGAACCAGAGGATAAAGCCCTTGTTCTTAACTCACATTTCTCGTCTATTTGTGGCATTTCCTCGATTAACGACAGTTTAAGTTTGATCTATAATTCCTATGGAAATCCTTTTATTCTAAATACTTGGATGCTGCGACATCGATATTATTATATATATTAATAAGAATATTAAGAATAAAAATCAATCGGCCACGATAAAATTTCAAAGGATATACTTAAACTTGGTGGCCAAGCCATGATTCCGTATCTTTTGATATAACATAAAATAATTCATTACCACGCGACTCGAAAAAGGTTGTGGAACAAATTCACATAGGAGGTGATCTATCATTACATAGTAATTATCGACCAATTAGCTTAACCTTCGTAGTGTGTAATAAGAAGGAACACATCATTGCAGATTATTTGAAGGTTGGGAAAAAATTACTTTCTACATCCTGCACAACACAGTTTTAGATCCGGATACTCATGTAAAAGCCAATTTATTCCCGTTTTCCAGGACGTAGCTGAGTCTCTTGACGAGAGGGGCAGGACTGGTACAATAGAAATAGATTTATCAAAAGCGTTCGATTTAATGCCACATGATCGTCTTCTTGCAAATCCCAAAGTTAGAAATTGATTGTAAATTGAAAATTTCATGATTTCCTAGATCAAAAATAAAACCTGCTCGGAACTATACATTAAATTATCAGATAATTCCTGAAGTTTCATTCATAAGTTCGATCTATACTGGAGAACGGTGCCGCTTGCTGGGTTCCGTATAGGGAAGGTCAGATCGATGAGTTAGCTCGGATACAAAGAAAGACCGCAAATTTTATTAGGGATAACACACGAAATATTAGTTTCGAGTGGGGCACACTTTCCAATCGAAGGAAGTTCGCGCGACTTTGTGCTTTCTTTAAAGCGAACATGGGAGAGCCTGCGTGGAAATCTGTGAACGCTAGGTTCCACCAACCGAATTTTCCTTTTTCACGGCGACCTCAAGCGTAAAATAAATTGCAAGAAACAGAAAACGGATATTGGTAAATACTCCTTTGTGAATAGAACCATTGTTGACGGGAATAACTTCCCTGCAGAAACACTTCGAACTTATAAAGAGTAAAATGTTTCCGCAACCGTCTTCTTGTTTCGTTGAAATGGATGCACATGTGAAGTGCAGTGTAGTGAGGTGAATGGAGCGTAAGGGTATAAAGAATGCTCAGAGTGAAAAGTAGTATAGTGAATTGTGCATGATTTTTCACAATAATCCTGTTTTGGTTTTATTTTTTATAGTTATTAATTTCCTTTAATTATACCATAGCAACTACTTTTACGTTAAGGGTATAGGTAAAGCAATGATATATGTGTGCATATTAAAGCATGCTGGTACGCAGGAATGTGTGTCTGTATCTGTTTGTAAGCGAAAATGTGTTAGTGTACGTATGTGAATATTCACACGCATGGACCTAATATAGATAACTAATTTCTTATATGTAATTTCTTTCTCGTTGCTACCTTATGTACCAATTTTCTAATCATTTTATACCGTGTTCCTGTACTTTATAAATATTTGGGTGATGATTTGTTATTTAACCTCTTATTATTGAATTTTGTACATTTTCATTATGTCTCCTTTTTTATCTGCCGCCGAGCATTGCTCACTTGCAGATTAATAAATTATCATTGCAATATTCGAATTCTGACTTTGAGTTGTTCCGTATTATGACCCTCAAGTCTGACAGGTAAAATACGAAAAAAAAGAGAGAGAGAGAGAAGAAGAAAAAGTACCTTTTCATGCTTACTTGTGTCTTTAAGATCGCAAATAATGACAAACCGCCACTTTTTTCGTATTATCTTTTTTTTAATTTTTGTTATGCGTAATGCAGTTTTCTAAATAATTAATATTACGTTATGAAAACGTATGTATTAGAGATAAATTGTAAAATAATCCTGATTTATTAGTGACACCATCACAGATTACATATTACTAAGGCGGTTAAAACTTTCTTGGAATGCTGCATTACTCGAAAAAAACATCAGAGAGCTAACAAGATTCGACGTTGGCAAGTGTTTGTCCGCAATACTCCGAGACTAGCCAGCCTAAATAACGCCATTATTAGTAAAATTTTGTTTCTTACTTACAACGGTTTTAAGCTATAAGTAACCTCTCTCGGAGTAAGCCTGTAGTTAGGCGCACCTTTTATTTAGTATGACTGCAAGTGTTCCTACACGTAAAATATACGCAAAATCCATTTTAATAGCGTGCGATTATCTACTGCTGACCTACTGCTTGTTATAACTACCTTTATTTAAAACACTGCTTCCTCCATGTTTTGCAACTCCCACTGCGCCAAATAAAAAAAGAGGAAAGGCATGTCCTTTTAATGCCGCAAGATCTAATTACCTCAGTCTATGAAAGGAAGATGTTTCAATGGAAGAATGGTGTAGAAGGGCAGGTTTGTTAAACATTCTTTCATAAACGTTCTTCAAATTTAATCTAATACTTTTATAGAGAAAGGAGTTTCTGGGAAATTTACATGAATGTATATGTAGAATCAACATTTTTCAAAATACAATAAATTTCCTATAAGTCTTAAAAACTATAACGTATTTTAACAGTTCACTCACACTTAATTTCAACCGCACACGTGGATATATATTGTACGATCTTCTTAACGTAAGCTAACTCAAATTAGAAAACAACTAGACTATATGATACGGGGGCCTCGTTATACAGATATCCATCAAAATACAGAGCTGGTTACAGGTTAGGTTATCTCACTGTCTTGATTGCATTTACCTACTAACGTACCGGCTCCAACCAACATGGAAGTCTGTGCTGCCTTTTGAATTATCACAAAAGTAGACTAAGTTCGCCAACAGTGACAATGAGACTAGCCAAGTCTCTTCAGTTGCACAACTAGTTCTTAGCGCAATGAGCGCCTCATCCAGTGCTAACGCCAAGTGATCTGTTTCTGTTCTGCACAGCACCGCAAGGCGCGTCACACGGTTTCACAGCAACGTCGGCCTCCTGACGCTCCTCCCAGAGGGGCGAGAATGGGAAGGCGGGCAACAGACGGTCGCGGGGATCTCAGAGTCCCGCTGCCTCGCTTTGCTCCTCGACCATTCCCCGGCCTTCCGACCCCGCGCCGACCTGCAACAAACGCCTCTCTCGCTAGCACTTCACTTTTCTCGGGAATTATGAAGGCTTAGTTAGGTCTTCTGCTCAAAACACTCTTGCAAAAATGGCCATTTTTATTAGAGCAGCGTTTACCGCTTAAACTCAGTTTTCGTTCAGGAGGTTGGCTTAAACAAATTGTATTAATAATACAGTTGGATCGCACTACTCTTGTTGTTTGGGAGCTGTGAGACCATTACTCATAGACGCCGACTAAAGTAACCACACCATGTATCACACTAGTGTCGTTCCTCTCGCAAAGTAATGCTACGTTGTCACGCTGGCAGTTCAGTTTATGTTTCTGGATGACTATGGCAAATATAAGCTCTTAAAGATTGGTAGAAAATACTTCAAATTGCTCTTCTCTTATTAATGCTCCTAGATTAATGCAGCACACTAAGACAAATTCAAAGACATGCTACGTGCTCTACAAATGACGCGCAACATCTAAGCTGAGATAAGAGAGGAATGTATAAATAAAGAAATATATTCAAGATTGGAATTGTCGTCACATCATGTGTTTCCAATCTATAATCCAACTACATTCTTGTGCTAAAATAAAAATTACCCACCTGAAACTTGAGGAACTGCAGATCTTCTCAATCCATTTCTCAGAGTAAATGCACCAGGATTTATTTGAGAAGTTCCTCTGGTGTGAGTAAGTTGACAACCTTTGGGTATCTAGGGTGGGGGGGGGGTAAGGGGAAATGATGCGCAATACATAGCCTCTCTTTCTCAATTGTCAACCTAACCTTTACGTGGTACCCCCTATTATCACAAACGAGGCTATGGCGACCGAGCATGGGCGGGATAACCCCAACAACAAGGAGTGAGGAAATGCTCTCCAGAGCATGCCTGACAGGCCCGAAGGAGGCAGCCCCGCCAGCAGGATAGGTGTGCGGTAGGTCAACTACCTACCCACACGGAATATTAAACAAGTTTTCAAAAAGTCTACAAGGAAGAAAAAGCCGGATGGATACTTGATGAACAAATGCACTACAACAAGGACAAGAATCTGAAGGTCGCAGCTGGAAATACGAGCTGTTGCCAAGGATAGGAAGAAATGGAAGAGCTTTGTAGACAACCTGTGCTCCAGACGGAGCAATGGAATATATTATTATTATTTGGGTATCTGCCACTATTTTCCAATAAAAGTTTTAAAACTTCATTAACACTCAAATTGGTGTATTGATGTATTTGTCTGCAATTGTAATTTTTAATTTTAACGTTTGTCTATTTAAAAAAAACAAGTACTACGAAAACCTACAAAAATACTCAAGGTTTTCAGTATTGTATGCTTGTATGTACATAATTACTTATTATTTTAAACTCCAGGAAGAAGGAAAAATAGCATTTACACCGAAACATTAATAAACAAAACGCATAGTTAAGAATTCTGAATTCTTTTTTTCCCACACGAACTAGAGGGAAGTAATGCTCGTTTCAATGAGTATACGAAGTACAAAGACTTCCACACCGATCGAGCCTCTACACAACAATGAATAAAACTTGCTAGTGAGTGAAATGCATCAACGGATTCTTATAAAAGACACACCAACATGAAAACGTGATAACGATTCTACCCACTATAGAGTAAAATATCGAAAGATCGAAAATCCCGTTTAACGATATTTAAATTAGCAATGTTGAGGTACGAAAATCAAGTTGATATCTTAATTAGTTCGTGAGATGTACCGAAAAAAGGGAAAATTAAAAAGTAATGATAAAGGGGAGGAGAGAGGTTTTTCGAAATCTCAAGTAGACAGTGCTCTTCACAAAGTTTAGAAGTTCAAGTGTCCCAATTTTTCATCATGCTCGATTGAAATTGTAGATGTGTATAAATGACATACACACCCACACACACCGCCCGGGACACTCTTCTTTATATAGAGAGATTATAACTGCTTTTCACTAACTCCTATTTCCACCCTCATTTACTGCAGACTGTGTTTGAGGATGGAAGCGAGAGTTATCAATATGGACAGAGTTTGTGCAATATTTTTGTTGCGATTCTGTGGAAAGTTCCTGAAGTATTTTTACATTGTAACTATTTCTGTATTTAAAGATGAATGCATCAATGTAAGGTAAGAAATGCATTATTCTTCCAGCCTTTAACTTTCTACTCTACCTTACCATTCCATATCCTCTCCCATCTTAGCCTTGGTTTCTCCTTCATTCGTTTCTTTTCACGGAGTTCCCACTGGGGTAGTCTACACCTTCTCACTTTTATCATGGGCTCTGCCAACTGAAGTCTTAATAGTTCAACAAGTGACATCAAATTGATTTCTCATGGCACCTACATACTTGTTCATAACTCATTACTTCGTACCAATCTAATTACACTCCTTTATATTCTTTTACTAAAGATTTTCTTGTTTTGAATACATCAATAACATGGATCCACTTTCTCTTATTTGAGGTCATGTGGGTCCAAGTAAGAGAGTAGATAAATTGTGATACAAAATTACAAGTTACGATGAACTTGTAATTATTTTTTTTTATATCTTGGCCAAGCCAACAAAGTGGAGTGCAATAAATTATTTTAATAAACTAGAAATTAGTATATTTTTTAGAGAAATCTGACGTTTTTTAAAGAAATCCCAAATTTCAGGGAGGAGGAGGAGGGGGGCCATCCCAAGAGTTTTGTGAAGTTGAATTTTTTTTAATTATAAGATTCTAAATGTCACAATTTTTAATTTCAGAGGAATAAATTAAAAATATAAGTACCTTTTAAATGTATTGAAAATTAACATTTTGCTCGATTTCCTGCAGCATCCGATGCTAAATAATTAACATGATGCAAACCAGCAGACATTCTTTTGCCAGGTTCCTGGAAGAAAAACATACTGATTAAAAAAATTTAAAAAGTGGTTCAACATGATCACAGTGTTGGAGTGATGCACCGATTTCTTGATTTAAATCATCTGTTGCAAACAAGACATTTAGGAGAGATATAATTCTGAATATCCCACCTCATCCCTCTCACATCCACCACATCCTTCACATACACACATTCTATTTGAAGTTGAGCTAATAGGAAAAAAAATTCAGAAACAGGAAAATAATTTCCAGAAATCTTTCATATTTTGCTGTTTTTCGTGTTTTAAATATTAACACCCAAACTGAGAGAAATACTTTGTTTTCATAGTTAATACATAGTAGAAGTTGAACCGGAGATAATGTTTCAAATAGATATTCAGCATCTGTGCTTGGAATTCAAAATTCGGAATCTACTTGGTGTTTCAGATGGAACATACAACTCATGTTCATGAAAAAACATTTCTACGTACCTTCGATTTGTAGATTTGAACTACTCCTACATTATCAATGAAAATGGGCTTATCCCAGGTAACTATTTTAGATTTTTTGCCGACAGCTTATTGCACATCAGATGATTGAGGACAGTTTGTCATCCGAGGAAGTTCTGTATCTGTGGAATCATAAATATTTAGACCTATATTAGTGAATCAAATAGATGTTGAAACCAAGAATAATAATTAGGCATTAATTTAAATCAAACAAAATTAATAAGTATTTTTAATAGTAAGACAGATTGATTTCTCATAAAACATTGGGCAATTCATACCAAATAAATTTTAACTCGTGTTGTCACATTGGAATATAAGCACCACAAATAATCTAAGATGTCTTTTGATAAATATGTTGCAATTACTGTACCAAATTACATAAACACCATAATTCCTTACTGAAAATGATTTTGTGGTATATAAAAATATTAAAAAACAAAAAGTTTTGTGGAGCATTAAAGTATGTAACGTTTTCTTGTTTGAGATACCGGACTCGTAAAACACAGAAAAAACGAACTTGCGAAATTAGTTTTATTTAACCTATTATCTGGTATATTTTTTGAAGATTCTACTTCAATACTAAAGTAAAATATACGGGAATAATTAATTTACATTAATATTTAAGTCTTGAAACGGGACAAGTGAACATGAAATGCACCACATGAAAAATCGGTAGACATTTATAATGAAGTAGAGTCATCACTCGTGTGGAGATTCTAGTCTCCTATCGGGTGCCTCTCCAGGTGGTGGATAGGGGGATGCCCACCAGATATGGCGGGTACTGAGGAAATAAAATACTCAGGACGGACCAAAACTAGCAAAATAAAATCCAAGAGGCGTCTGTTGTGGAAACCACCGGCAACTTGGTCAGCGTCTGCTCATCCAGTGGGTGTGGCTGCAATCACTTCTTCTTGATCTCAACAATCAAGTCGTAAACATGTGATCTCCCTATGGGTGAACACCACAAACAAAGTTTCAACTTGACAAAACATGATGGAAAAGAAGGAAAAAAATCCACTACCCCGCACATCAGTCAGTGGACTGACTTCACCTAGTCATCGGATTCCGGGGGACCAGGGACATCGTGGCGAGAAGACCCGGAGCGTCTCAAACTCTCTAAAAACTAAAAACAAGCATTACATTGGTACACTCAATGTAAACAATCTATTCAAACTAGGAAAACTTAAACAACTCACAAACACAATGGAAAAATTCAACATAAAAATTCTAGCAATTCAAGAGACACGTTTCACAGATGAAAATCATTTTGACACAGAAAACCACAAAATATATAAAGGTAAACCTGCCATACAACACAACGGAGGACCCAAACAATTCGGCACGGCTTTTGTAGTTCATAAATCTATCAGAGATTCAGTCATAGATTTCAACTCTACATCAGAATGCATATCCACACTTTCATTGAAGTCGGCAAACAAAGCATATACCCTTATCAACACCCATGCACCTACTAATGACCACAACAGGAAAAACCCGCAGAAAGTTGATGACTTCTGGGATCAACTAGAGGAGACTACAAAAAAAATCCCTAAGCACCATGAAAAAATTCTCCTAGGGGACTTTAATGCGCAACTGGGCAGGGAGAGAAATTCCAGAAAGATAACTGGAATCTACACCGCACACAAAAGAACGAACAAAAATGGCAAAAGACTTATAAATTTCTGTGAATTTCTCAACTTAAAAATCATGTCAACACAGTTCCAGAAACCCACACGTAAGCTCTACGCATGGAAGTCACCAAACACTACTCTAGGTGAATTTCAGATAGACCACACTGCAATCTCCAAAAACAATTCAAAAGGAATTCTAAATATAAGGACAAGGAAAGGGTTCTTTGAGTCCGACCGTCACCTTTTACAAATAAAAATCAAACTCCAACCAAATAGAAAGACAATACAACCCAAACAAACTTTCAAACCAGAGCCTGAATATTTAAAACTTAACAAACAAAAAATAGATCAAGAAATCAAACAAACAAACACCACGGGATGGAAAGAGCTTCAAGAAATTTTGAAGAAAGTAGTGAAAGTAGGTCAATCTCTAAGGAAGCGAAAACACAGATGGTGGAACAACCTTAATGACCTAGCAAAAAATGAAAGAGTTAAAGCATGGAACAATCACAACAGTAACAAAACACTTGAAAAATGGCAGGAATTCATTAGGATTAGAAAACAAGCATCAAAAACCGTTTGCAGGGTAAAAAGAGTACGAAAATAATCGGATGAAGGAAATAGAACAGGATTTTATAAGAAACAACACCAGGACTTCTACAGGAAGTTGAGGGAAAAAAGAACCGGATATCAACCACCAAGTTTGTGCTTTCGTAGACCTGATGGCACCTTTGAATCTAACACAAAGAACAATTGCCAAATTTTATCAGACTACTTCCCAATACTTCTCAGAAAAACGACCCTTCCACAGAAAAACCCCCATTTTAAAAACCCACATCTAATCCAGATTCTACCCCACCCTCTCTAGAAGAAATAACAAAAATTATCAAATCGTTAAGAAATGATAAAGCCTCAGGAGAAGATTTTGCCGAGCTGTGGAAATTACACGACATCGACCTCACACAACGAAAACATAAAATAATAGTGAACATCTGGGAGACTGAAAAAATTCCATCAGAATGGAAATGTGCAATTATCCATCCTCTACATACGAAAGGTGATAAATCGGACCCAAATAATTACAGAGGGATCTCTCTTCTTCCAGTTGCATATAAAATCATCTCCCAAGCACTCTTTAATCGACTGGGACAACAAGCAGACCCACAGATAGGAGAATACCAAGCTGGTTTCCGTAAGGGACGCTCCTGCATTGAACAAATCTGGAACCTGAAGACTATTTTACAGATAAGATCTTGCAAAAACACAGTGGTAACCTTTGTCGATTTCAGGAAGGCCTACGATTCAATTGATAGGCAGTCCCTCTTCAACACACTAGAGGAATTCAAAATTGACAGGAAAACCAGATCAATCATTAAACAAACACTCACGAACACCACAGCCAAAGTTAAATTTATGGGAGAAATTTCTGAACCTTTTGAAATACATACAGGAGTTCGCCAAGGTGATGGACTCTCGCCTATCTTGTTTAATGTAGTCCTAGAAAAAGTAATTAAAACATGGGAAAAAGAAGTTAAGGGAATACAAATTGGTAAAAGAAAAGATCTAAGAATGAATATCAAAGGCTTGGCCTTTGCAGATGATCTCGCCATCCTTTCAAACAACAGAAGAAGCAAAACATGCTCTAAAAAAACTCTATGAAATAGCTCAGAAAACTGGCCTTCTAATCTCCTTTGAAAAAACACAATTCATAGAACGGTCACCATCAAATAACCTCCCCATAGTAACATGTTACAGAAATATATCAAAAGTCCCCCACTTCAAATATCTAGGAGAAATCATCGAACCATCAGGACTGAACCTCACTGCAAACCTAGCACGCATCACAAAACTGCAAAAAGCCTATAAACTCACCTGGAACCATTATAACAAAAAATCAATATCAGTAAAGGCAAAACTCAGACATTACAATACAGTCGTACTTCCTGAAGCATTATACGCAGCTGAAACAACACTTATACACGGCCAAACAAAAATTAAAGATATTGAAAAACAAGAAAGAAAATGCCTCCAAAAAATATTTGGACAAATAATGAAAGACGGGATATGGATTAAGCGACCGACATCAGACATATACAAACATACGGAAACAATTACAAACAACTTCAGGAAAAGAGAGCAAAGTTTTATGGTCACATACATAGAATGGACCAAAACAGAATCACAAAAAGATTATTTGACATTATAAAATCCAGCAAAAATAAATCAAAATGGTTAAATGAAACTGAAGAGGACCTCAGACAAATGCACATTACAGAAAATGACTTCAATGATGGGGAAAAATTTAGGAACACTGTAAAGAAACATAATTTTGAACAAAATATAGCTATAAGAAGAAGAGGAAAGGAATGGACAGCGGAGAGGAAGAGAAAACACGGTGAACACATGAAGAGAGTTTGGGAAGAAAGAAAGAATGGTGCAAGGACGTAATGAAGATACTCAAGTTCAATCACTCTCTTAAATAGGGAATGATCGAAAATAATAATAATAATATTAATAATAATAATAGAAGAAGAAAATAAGTTGTTCTACCAAATTCATTTCTAATTTTCAAGGAATCCTGAACCAAACCTTTGACTCGCATACCTCTCTCAAAATAAAAGTTTCAATTAATTTTTTGCTTGTTATATAGCAAGAGAATTAAAGATGGATTTATTCATCACTAAAAAATTATCTCATTTGAAACACAAAAAATAATTAATTTCAATAATTATGAAAAAAAAATTTAGATTTATCTTCTGCTGCCACTAGAGGTATAGTGAGGGCCTAAGTGTTTGGACACCTCCCAAATTCAAAAAAAGAATTGTAACTTGTTTGTATGATAAATAATTTAAGACATCTAAAACAAGTTTCTTTAAGTGGTTTTAAGGGTCTATAGATAGGTCAAATATGCATGTGCAAGTTTCATATTTTCAAAACATTTGCATACCCTCCTGAGTGTGAAAAACTTGAAATATATTCCTGGTTATGCCCTTGGTTGTCACACTTTTACAATTTTATTCTAACCTGAGTTGTTTGTCATGGAATAACTATTTATATAGATTTTTTCAGTAGAATGAATATATTTTTCCTTGATATTTGATTGCACCCCATTTATTAGCCATAATGAACATGTGACTCAAGTAGTTCAGTGTATCAAAGTAAATTCATCAAAAATTGAAGAAAGTTTTACTGTTCTTTTTCTTTGTAGTTAGCAACAAAACAGGTGAAGGTCTCAATCTATAGGTTTAACAAAAAACAGATGGACTGAGATTGCAATACAGTGAAGACCAATGATACACTAACAGGGCATGGAAGTGCAGAGGATTTCAGTCAGGAGGACTAGAGTATTTTGTACCACATGTTGAATTTAGTAGGAGTTCATAACATTGATGCTACTACAAATACCCAAAGCTCCTTTTAGCATGATGTATATTTCTTCTTTACATCTTCAACTTCAAGACAGGAAGTTTTAAAGCTCAATTAATACTAAGGTCTCAGAGGAAGACTAGATGGTGTGCAAGATTTATGTCAGTTCAAGCTGTCTATCAGTACTACAACAAACTTTAACACACTCCAGATAAATTTAAAAATCATCATCTGTCAGTACTAGTAACTAAAAGTGAGGCTAACTCTCATCTAAAAAGTCATATTAAAGCTCAAATTCATAGATATTACTGTTTTTGGTATGATACTTTGAAAAATGGAAACTTGTGCCCCTCAGATATTACAAAGAGATCTTACCATACATGTAGCTGCCCAGATCATTTAGGGTCTCCTGAAATTTTTCAAACAATCAACGGAGTTGTCAGAAAAATGAAAAGAAAAAATCTGTGAAGATGAGTTTCTAAATATTAACAAGTTGAAGATTGTTCAGAATGTCCCTGTTAGAAGTCATTGTCAATTATTTATGGTATTGAGCAACAGGTTGAAGGGTCTGGAGATAAAAAATGACTGAGAGGGTTATTTTTCATTCTGCAATTCCATGAAATTTAACTGGAAGATTTAAAAGTTCAATAAAAAATAGCAGAATAAAATGATATATTAAGGAATGAAAGGAATAAAATGTGACGAAAAAAGATACAAACCATGCAGAAGTAACACTTAAGCAAAAACAATAATGCTCCACCTTAATTATCATTATTCACACACAATCTTGTGACAATGTATGTTCAAATTTCTTCAATATATTGGAAATGTACAATATACAATCTCCATTTAAACTCTTAAATATTTTTTATAAAATTTTTTGGAAGAAAAGTACAGAGAACTCCTCTGCAGCAATGATATACAAGAAGATTATTAATTTGTTTTTTACAGGTTTAAATGACAAGTACAAAGTATTACAAAATAATGGAGTCTAGTCAATGAAGACAAACAAGGTCAAACCCCTTGTCTAGTCAATGAGGTTCCAAATTGAAAAGAAATGAAGGGGTTTTGGTAATTCACATTAAATCAGAGACGAAAAGGATTGATCAAAGCTGTATGAAGAGATGAGTGCACATTTCTTGAAACATTATGCCTGATATCCTTATCAACTGCAACTGAGCAAAATTCCATCAGACTTTGGATTTATATTGGATACATTTAATGTGTTTGTCTGTATATTATATATGTGGACTATACGTACAATTTATGTGTGTATGACCATACAAATATTAGGAAAAATTCAAAAGGACAAATTTCTTTTAATTTCTGAGAGCGGGGATTGACGCCCCATATCGCCCCCTCTAGATACTATGCTAGACTAGGTAATCATTTATTTCCCATCTTTTGCAAACCAGATTTTATTCTAATAATAAACTTTATTTTCAAAAAAGCATTAACAAACTGCGTATGACCATGTGGAGGACAATAAACTAATTTACTCTGCGGAAGCAAGGGACCATCCCATCAATTCAGATCAAGGGCCCTAAAGCAGAGGTGGATTTAACATTTCAACCTACTCCTAATGATAAAAAAATAGGTCAACACGTGTTATAGTATTAACATAATACCAACAAATATTGTATTTAATAAAACATAGAAAAGTCATTTCACAAGTACGTATTACTATCAAACTATAAATCGTTCAGAAAGTATTGTTGATAATTCATAACTAGTCAATAACACTAAATTCGCTAATAATTATATCAATTGATGCCATCCCTAGGCAAGAGCCTAACAAGTCTTTATAAAAAATCCGCCTCTACCCGAAGGAAAACCTGAGAAAAAAACGGGCCAGGATGGGCCCTCCCCCCTTCCCCCCATCACTGATCCACTCCCTCAACTCAACAACTTATATTTTCTCATAGCAAGTAAATTTTTTTGTTTTTTAATGCACAAAGAATTTTAGTTCTTTTCATTGTTCTGTGTAGTTATTATAGGTTTTGCTTACAATTTGTATTTTGTTTTATTTAATCAAGGTAACACAAATAATGTTCTGAGACATAATATGCACAAAACATAATATATTAATTTGGCGTTTGATATTTTTTTGCTTGTACAACAGTTTCTTTATATCTAGGTTAAGTTTTTGGAGGGGGTCATACTTGAGGTCTGGAACACACACACACACCCTTCCCAGGTTTTGGGGAAAAACGGAAAATTTTGAACAAAGAAAATGCATTTTAAGGCCAATAATAGACAACAAACTTGACAAAAATAAAGAAAGTAATGATATATTTCAAAAAGTTAAGTGATTCTGTGAAAAGAAAACATGCACATAAAAATCCTCATGTATTTCACTTGTAATAGCTATAGTCAATTTTAGTTTAGTTACATGATGAAACCATTGAAGAAAGTATTTATCTTTGAAAACTGGGTGCAACATTGTAACAAGCTCAACTAACTAAAACAAGAAGAAAGGATACACCTGAAAATATCTGCAATATTTGTCCGATACTTTTTAATAGTAATACTTTGTTTAATAAATTTGTAAAAGTTATTGACCCAAGGATTAAATTCATATTGTATCTTTTTGTGGAGTAAATATATTTGTATTAGATACAATATTCTTTCAATTAGAATAGTACCTCTTTTAATATCGTTCTTGCTACATACATTTTGGTACGTGGAAAATCAGTTATATTGGTAGCCTACTGCAGTGGACTACATCGTTGCAACACCAGCACTACCGACTGGCTATGTGTGCATCTTGTTCTACATCTATGGACTGACTTTTTTACAATAAAATAAATGAATGATGTAAAACTATAAATATTAGTATCTGTGTTGGCTTACCCGTGACTGCTTAGGTACTTTAAAAAATTCTCGGTGAGGCCATGGCCCCCATAGTTCCCTCTCTAAATGTTCCCTTGTATTGTAATATAGTTCAGAGCTAATGTTGAATTTTCAGCATATTGACTAACACTAATAGACCGATGAAAATTAAACAATCATATTAAGTACTCCAGTGTATTATAATGACATGAGTTAACTTGAGAGTTAGTTGTTAGCGCAAGGGAAGTCTCTGGCACACCACAATGACTGTAAATAATGAGATAATTACTCTTAAAGTAATAACACAATTCTGTATGAGAAATAACACAGATATCTGTGTTAACACACCTCAAACCAGGAAATACCCAATTGTAGCATTGAATAGATTGAGGGGTCACAAATCTGATGCTGTAATAAATTGATGNCGCCCCTAGACAAAGCCTAGAGAACCTGTATGATAAATCCGCCTCTACCCGAAGGAAAACCGGAGAAAAACCCGGGCCAGGATGGGTATTGTATTATAGTTCAGAGCTAATGTTGAATTTTCAGCATATTGACTAACACTAATAGACCGATGAGAATTAAACAATCATATTAAGTACTCCAGTGTATTATAATGACATGAGTTAACTTGAGAGTTAGTTGTTAGCGCAAGGGAAGTCTCTGGCACACCACAATGACTGTAAATAATGAGATAATTACTCTTAAAGTAATAACACAATTCTGTATGAGAAATAACACAGATATCTGTGTTAACACACCTCAAACCAGGAAATACCCAATTGTAGCATTGAATAGATTGAGGGGTCACAAATCTGATGCTGTAATAAATTGATGACTAACATAACCCTTATATCAAAAGAATCTTGTAATATATAGAAACTAAAGGAAATAGGCACACTGTATCATTACTTACCAATACAATGAGCCCCATAAGAAAGATATCCTTCTTCATAGAGAAAATGAAAAAAGCCCTTAGTGTTTACACATTTTCCTCGACTACAGATCCCTTCATCCTTGTACTCATCATCTGTAGCAGAGAGAGAAGTGCACTTAATAAACAAATTTTTCTTTACTACTGTAAATGTGTATAACCAGTACAAATAATTTGTATCTCTGATACATCTGAGACATATTTTCAATTTTGAATTCATACACACAAAATCTCACTCAGCATTAACACAATAAATTTCTTGTGTCTGTATTCCACTTGGGCTATGACAAGGTTATACAATTGGATATATTAACTTTATTATTTATGTACATGTTACCTGTGAACAACCTTAATACCCGAAATAAATTTTGAAAATCATCTAGTACATCTGTCTGTTAAGATACGAGTTAAATAAAATGACCCACTTTCTCAATACACTGTATTTCACAAATTAAATAGAAAGATTACTATTTGTATTTAACAAATTAAATAGAAATGTTACTATTTGTATTTGAATGAAAAGTATTTGAGTTGTAATAGTGATAAATCAATAAAATTATACCTTATAAGTTTTTGAACCTTACTGAAAGTAAGCAATAAAGTATAACAATTACCTTCTTCTTCCTCCAACATTTCCATTATTTGTCTTGGTTTACCATTGGCAGCGAAAAAGATCATATCTTATTTATCGTAACTTTGGTTTAATATATATAGATATATTCAATATATATAAATTACTCCCACTAAAAAAACTCTGACTGAAATTTACTCAAGTTAATAAGAGCATTATTTTCTCATGTCATTTAAAATTCTCAGATTACTTTAGAGAAATGAAAAAATTACAAAAGTCTGAAAAAAACTATTAATTTAAAAGTTTGATTCACCTTGTTGATTATATTCATGAGATCTTTTTTTAGTTTATTAAATGTCGCTGGAAAAATCACAGCAATTTTTCCATAAATACTTTAATTATACATATTAATTTCTCCATAATAATTAAAATTATTATCTCGTAGGAAATATTCAGTCATGTCCTAAACCACTTATTTTGCCTTTTCTTGCTCAACACTATGTCTGCACAGTACCATATCTTCAATGATTCTTTTTCTAAAATAAAATAAAAACTACATATAACGTTTAGCTACAAAAGAGTTTGGGATAGTCATTTCAGCCTGTTGTCATCAAACTACATTGGATGTTGCAGTATGTCATACAACACCACTATGGGTTCTAGGTCCAGGAACTCCATAAGATGACCAACTGAAATTTTAACACTCATGCGGCTCACACACAATTTTATTGTAAGTGGTGTTAAATCTACATAGCTTCTTTTTTTCCCATAAAAGGAAAACTCTCTAGATCTCCCGTCATCAAGTGGTTTCTTTTGCTTAATCCTTCTGGTGACTTGTGAGTTCTTGGTCGTATGTTTGTTTGGTCTCTTCGACCTGACATATTTCTTCGTTTTGGAGGATAACTTCATCGTAGATGATTTTAGCATTTTTGAAACCTTAGCGATTCCAGATGTCCGATTCATAGGCGGTGAGGAGATTTTTTCCATCGGAACCGCTTTGCGACTCCTCAAACGACTGAGCCAACGGCTCCTTAAAGACGGTAACAATCCTGTAGTTCGCGACATTCCTGCTTTCGGCGTCGAACTTCCCGCTTTTAGAGTTCGATTCGCCTCCGAACCCGGAAAAGAAATTACGGAGCAG
>NNCF01126719.1:720-49233 GCA_002313205.1 Laupala kohalensis | reverse complement strand
ACGTCGAACATCGTGGAGGGGGGACGAGATTCACTAACGCAAAGCGCACCCAAATGCACTATCAGCCTCCATTTGAGGCTTCAACTAATCTACCAAAGGAACCACCATCACCAGGAACACAGGGAAGGAAAAAAATGACTAACTACTGTCGAACGCAGTGAATCTTTCAACCTCGCACTATTTAAGTGTTGCGCAAAATTAATTAACCATTTACTCTATCATGATGAAATACTGAACATATTTAACGATGAACTGTTGAGATTCATCAAGATTTGCTAACTCCTTGGTAAAAAATGAAAAATCACTGGCACAGTTTCTAACTACAACATTTTGACACAACACGAGGCAACTCTTATTCTATATGGACTAGTCTTGTTGACTGCATAGGAGAGCTTTTCCACCCAAATTCTAAGAGTGTTGACGAGTGTATTAATATTGTTGTGTACTTGTTATTACTATTACTATTTATTATGAACGAGATGAAAACGTTTCGTGTGTTGTTGAGAGTGGCTGGAGGTTACTGATGCGTTGATTGTTGATGGACGTCTTCTTTGCTGAAATAAAACCTACCTAGTTCCCCCCCCCCTAATACGAAATTACCATACCTCTCCGCATTGACCAGTTCCGGGGCGTGAAGTCCCTTGATGGGAACGCGCGCAAGGTTGGCACGCGTGCACTGAAGCCGTAAAAAAGTGTTCCCAGTGGTTCCCAACCATGGGCTACGCCATGGAATAATAGTTCCAAGGGGGAAGAAAAGTTTTTTTTTTCATAATTATCAATGCTATTTTAAGTTAAAAGTTTAATTAATTTTCTTTGAACAAAACAAAACCGATTTTAAATATTAAGCAATTTTTGTGTTTAGAATGCGTGGAATGTAATTTCAGCAAACAATTATTAAAATAAATTTTAAGGTTAATAATTAATCCTATTAATTACTTCAAATAAACTGTAAAAGTATTTTTAAACAAATAATACTTCAATTCATGGAATTTTAATATTAATCTTTATGGAGTTTATTGATATCCAAATCCACAACTTGTTTATAGACTTCAAATAAACCTTCCACAGTGTCGAGAGATCAGCAATATGTAAGAGTCCAAAAACCTTTGATGTACCACGAACTCAGGACACAGATTGTAGTAACCACCAAAAACTCCCAGTGTAATGTGAGAATATATAAGAGTTCACAACATTGTTTGCAGAGAAAAGAGGTATTAATAAGGAGACACATCCTACCATTCCGTTTATCCAGGTAATGGATTACATTTTAGAAAAAATATAAGTGAAATAACATTGCTACAAGGGACATTTATGAAATCATTCGTTTGATAATCAAAGAAGGGAAACAATCTAAATAAATTGTGATAGAAGGCAAGGGAAAGAATCTCAATTTGAATGCGAAAACAAAAACATTGAAAATGTACTTAGGCACATTTGTTAATACAAACAATAGTATTGAAGAGGAAAAAAATAGAGGATAGCTATAGGCAGTAAAGCGTACTATGGGAATAAACATCTGTTTTCCAATATAAAACTGTATAGGTAGACGAATTTACAATTTTATAACGCAATATTTGAGCCAATAGTGATATATGTCTGTGACACCAGGACAATGAAAAAACAAATAGAACTCAAATTACTTTTATTTGAGAGAGANAGTTAAGTCAATAGTGATATATGTCTGTGAGATCAGGACAATGAAAAAACAAATCGAGCTCAAATTACCTTTTTTTTTAGAAAGATGCTGAGAAAAATCTCAAGTCCACCGAACATTGGAAAAGATATTTGGAGACAAAACACAAATAAAGAATTAAAAAAATTAATAATCCAACTTAACATCGCCGGAGAAATCAAAGCTTGAAGATTANAAGCTACAAGATTTACATGGCTCGGTCATGTGGAACGCATGATCCACACTCATGTGGTAAAGAACATAACGGAGTGAGCTCCTGTTGCACCGCAGCCAAGAGACAGACGAAAAAATTTGCTTAATGATGAGCGCTAACATCTAATAAACTTTAAGGTAGACAACTTGAAGAGACTTTCCAAGAATATGAAATAATGGTCGAAAGTAATTGAATTGGCCGCGACTAACCTAGGGCCGTTGAGTCACATCGGAAGTTTATTTATTTATGTTTTAAATAAAAGAACTGTGGGTATAATTACATATTTAACGAAAATTGGAACGGGGTGTATCATTCTTAAAGTGTTATAGAGGGGTTCATACTTAGTAAAAGAGGTTGGGAACCGCTGGTACAGTGTATTCCTAATCAAAACTATCCCATACAGCCAGGCTATCAGCACCACCGTGAAACTGTGATACCTCAGTACCAGTGAAACTGAAGCGACCGAAATCTAGTCCATTCCAAATACTCACTGTTATCTTTGATAAGTGATTTGCAGCTGCAAAATCCTGAAATAAAAGAATAGTTTTACTAAGTATATCGTTACAACAAATTAATGACAGTTTATGATATAAAATTTGTAATGAAAAATATCGCAATCAACTAAAGTGAAAATAAAAAAAACATACATTTTTTTTGCATTTTTGAAAAGATTTAGGCAGCTAACACTCTACTCTCGAAGCACAAAATTTCAAATCTATGACTCTCTAATGACATGAAAAATTAAATAAAGATAGTCCAAAAAATAATGGTTGTAACTTCGTGTGGTTCATTTCGATTGCAATGGATACTTAATATGAAGATATAGACAGTCGCTTGGCACCCGTCCGCAAACTGAGGAAGCGCTGCTGCTGCTACGATTACATGAAAGCAAAGTAGTGGAAGTAGATCTAGGAAAAGAATATAAAGCAAAAAGTGATGGATGGGATATAAATGTCCTGAACCGAGCTCGTCCCCGCGGTCGTAGGATGCAGGGTACTCAAGGACGCAATCCTCACTCGGATTGGGTTGATCTTGTCCCCTTTGCCTTATCGCTGTCAGAGACACAACTTCTCGGTTGGAAAGGGGGAGAATGAAAAGTAGGGCTGTTCTTCAGATGTGTGTAACATATTCTCCGGGTGTAGGACCGCGAGAGGGTTCTTTGAACAATAGTTAGAACAATTTTCATAAATTTTAATTTATCTGAGAAACACTCAAAAAATTTCAGAGATTACAGAAAACTTTCACTTTCGCAGAAAGCTTCATTACAACAGCTAATTCCTCACAACCGCAGATGAGCCTTTCACTAACTCGACGACGGAAAGATTTTCCAGAGAAAGATTTACACCAACCGCGTATGTTTATTTTCAATGAGAAGGTAACTTAACTGCGGTATAGTCAATTCACACAATTAGTTATGAAATCCCTTTAATTTGAAATTGTCTTGTCCGTTTAAAGGTCATAAGTAATCACGCAATGTGGTCACAACTAGAAGTGTGTGAACTCTTTATAGAGAAATGTATTACCAAAAATATTTTTAAGGTAAGTATTAACAAATTTTTGAAATAATAATAAATTTGAATTTCCGAAAATCTATAACCAAGAAATTTATTGTCGTACAAGCAGTACAAACTGCCTATAAGCACGTGGAGGGCAGCAAACTAATTTACTCTCCGGAAGCAACCAAGGCACCATCCCAGCAATTCCGATCAAGGGCAGATGCAGATTTAAAAACTTTCAGCAAACTGCTAGATAAAATAAAAAGTTAGCTACTTTTTATTATATCTATAGAATATAAAAATATTGTAATTTAACACACAAAAATATTTCACAAGGACACATTATCATTAAACTATAAATTATTCGGAAGTATTAAAATAACACTAAATTCAAGATTTATTGCTTTAATGGACGCCGCTTCTCGACATGAGCCTAGACAACCTGTACAAAACATCCGCCTCTACCAGAGACTAAATCGGGCCAGAATGGGGCTACAGGGTTAGTGTGGATAACCAAGGTTGACTACACATAACTAAATCATAAGACAACACAAGCACGCGAGAAAATAGTTTTGAAATTGTCATAAAATATTCTGAAAGTGCTACAGCAATGGCGTTATAAGGATTCATATAACATTTATAAAATATGTCCATCACGTATGAGAAAAGTGACTTTTTGTGACGAATGTGTATGATAGTAAATAGCAAAGTTGCGGTTAGTCCAAAATACGTTAAATAAATCATTTATTATTCTAAGGAAATTAAGATCTGAAAATTATCTCATTCTTAATAAAGAAATTCACCTCTGCCAGAGTCACCATCTGTGCCAATACTTCCTCAATTGGACAAGAGGATGATCCAAGGAAGGAAAAGATAAGCAGGAGGAAAAGACGGGAAAATTCTGACCGACGCTGACCTCGGGAACGAGTTTGACTTTACGTAGAGACCTACCCCACGAATGAAGTAACTGGTTTAATTGGTTTAATGAGAATCTGAAGAAGCAGCTCGTCGTGTGTTGTGAAATGTAATAGAACATTTTAAAACAAATTCCGTTCATTTTTTTAAATTTAAAATCCAGATATTCCTCAATCAATTACATGAATACATTAGCCAGCGAATTACACACTCTGCATTCCATTAATCATAGCTTTGACTGTGGCAAAACTGACAGCAAAACCTATCGTCAAACGGACGCCCGAAGATAGAATGCAATAATTTCACCCACTGTAATAAGGTACTATGTGCGTCTGAGTGTCTAGATTTAAGTGCCCACCAATATGTTTTAATTGATAGTTTGAACTATTCTCTGTCCAGTGGCGATGAATTTTCATACCCTTACGGCGCAAAATTTTGAATTATTTGACATTAAATTACTATAGGTTTATATTGAGAAACTTTGGCGGGTACATGTTCTTTTAATATTCTGGCAAAAGCACCGGCCTAACATAGCAAAAAACACCTTCTAAAACATAGCAAATGAAAATAGGAATGTAATGACTAAGATTAACGGACCATTTATAAGATTAATTCAGTNAGATTTACGGGGCATTTATAAGATTAATTCAGCAAATACTGAGGGAAATACTGTTCTAACGAAAATGGCAGCCGCATCACGTGAGTGTAGACAATGCGACTCTTGTCAAAGAACGATTAAAAACAGTCTAAATTAATATGCAAATTTTAAAATCACAATATAATTATTGACGTCCAATAAAAATAAATGTACAATGCATTAATAATTAATAAGAACTACTTTGGTGAATATTTCAAAGTTTCCTGAATATTTGGCAACTTGACTTCAGTCAAATACCTCAAGATGTTCCCAACGATAACAAGAGTTATTTAAATCGTCTGCGCTTCAAATATTAATCATCTCATTTCTATTACTTTGTCCGAGTCCTCTTTCTCATCTACGTGTATCCGGGAGAAGCCCTTTCGTTCGAAGTCGCTTGTGGGACGAACGTTACATTGGTTCGTTTGAGCGAGATTATCAAGTCATTAAAATATTAATTTTAATATAAAATGGCGTTGCTACTAAAAGGCTATCTTACGATAACAGTTCCTATTAATAGTTACATATAATCTAAAGACAGATATTACGTGTTTTTGTGATTTATTAAAGATAAATTTGTTGGTATTCTATTGACATTATAATAGAAAAGTAACATAGTATTCTTACATTTGCAATCCTCCTCTGTCTTGAACGGAATTGATGGGAAGGTCCCTCGCTGGGAAATTAGTTTATTACCCCCCACATGGTCATACGCAGTTTGTACTCATTTCTTGACAATTTATTATTTATTTATTTTTAATTTGAGCGTTGATAACATTACTGACGTCACACAAATAATATGAAATAACTAATATTTCCCGGTTTGCCCAAAGCTAATTATTATAATGCAAAACATCAATAACACTGGAATTTCCTCAATATTTTAGTGGATTTACAATCTCTTACTATATGTTGTGTTGAGACCAACACACCAAAAATTGCTACGTACTTCTGGTGTTACTCAAGGCTTAAATTTTGATGAATTTAATGATTTAAGATCTATACGGAGTATCGTTAGTTACTCAATTTACCTGTGAAATGATTTCGATTTTCATCTGATTGCATTTCACTTTCTAGTAATTCTTTTCTTAAAAAATTGTGCATTGGTTCATTTAAGAAGAACGTACTTCGGCACAAACACTGGAAATGCGACATTTCGAAGTCGCCTATTAAGAACTACTGACAGATCTTTCATTGAATTCTGGACTCAAAGCACATCGTACGTCAAGAGTAAAAATGCAGAAAAAAGTCGGACAAATTTTTCTATTACAAATACTAGACCTATTTGTAAGTTGAAGTAAGAATTTCCACAATTCAATTTTCAAATAGATTAAAATCAAAAATTCTCCGTCTAATGACGTGCGACAAATTTAATATTACTGGGATTTCTTAAATGAACATATTAGAATGCAAATTGAGCGAACCTGGCTACACTTCACTTTTTAGACCTTTGCTATCGTATCATAAATTCACCTTTGCGGCGCTCTCTCTGAAGAGATCACTCAACACTTCACTTTTATGGGCTTTGGAAACCTGCCTACACTTCACTTCACTAGGCCTTTCATACCTATCTTAGCACTGATTTATGGCCTCACTGACTAAATAAACTTGCAAAGTCACAAACTTTAAACACATTTTATAAAATTTACTTAGAACATATTGAATTAGTGTAGTACAGTTCACCAAGCGAAGGAACTTGCCCAACAGCTGCTCGAAGTCCTTGAGAGACCAACCGGTAGCACCACTGATAAATGAACCAATCAGAACATTGGAGGGCAGCGAGCGCAGACAAAAACGAGGGCGATGACGTAGCGAGAGATTTCCGCTTGATGTACTTCTTCCAATGCAAAGAAAATGTGACCCTTAAATGAAATTATTAACTCAACACAATATCACGAAGAATTTTGCGCGAACTGAATAAAATCTTATTACAAATGAACAATATAAAATGTTAATAGTAATCAAAATATAGTATTCTGAAAGGACGTAGTAGATATGAAAACTTGGCGTCAATCACGTTTCGTCCGGAAGAATGATTTCATGACAACATTGTAAAAGTATTGAATCATTAACTCAAAATACATTTAATTATTTTCAAAAATAAGGTTAATTTATAGATTAAATTATATGTTAATATAAGTAAGTTAGATGTCTGTTATATTAATTTCACGTTCTTTTAATCGCCAACGTACTAAAAATTAAACCTGTAATTTAATTTGTATTTATTAAAAAAATTAAAATACACAATGTTTACTTATTTATAGCTTATTTTTAAAGAATTTATTTTGAGTAATAATAACCAGCAATTATTTTCAAGTAATGTTGAACAGTTAGCAATAATCAATACTTCATAAATAGCTTAAGTTACTTTCGGATTACCATGAGGCAAGGAAATTGGTTAGAAAAGAGGTTTCTCCCTTCGTCCCAGGCTTCATGATATCTCCTCTGCTACCTTCCGTTACTTGTCGATATTTTATGGTTCTTCTACAATTGCTCAAATTAGGAGAAGAAACAAGATTGTTGAGATTTATAACTCACAATTTCCAAGTATCTGCTCGTGGAGGAGTGTTTACATCGTGGACATCCAGGAGAAAATTGCCACGGACGGGGACACGAACCCGAGACCCTCTTCGCTGATCGCACGAGCGCCCCCAACTACATCACCCGCCTCGACTCCCAAAGTCCCAACATAGTCCGTTCTAATAAGAACGGGCTTAACACGGGTTACTATTTCAATAATAAGGCACTGTTATTCTCGTCGGTTAATTAGTAAGAGAACTTGGTGTAAGGGATGTTGATGTAAGGGAATTTGATATAAGAGAAGTGGATGTAAGACATTTTGAAGACGCAGAAATATATAAAAAGTATGTTTCAGAGCACTATTTATCCTCTTCGTGGGTCTCCAAAGAGTATCCGTAAGTGCTTTTCTTGTGCTCAACGACTCTTGAGTTAGTGGAAGATGCACCTTCAGAGTCCTTGAAGAAGGGTTGTGGCCGCGTTGGAGGGTCAGGGGGTGATCGATCCGGGTATCGGTGAAGCGTTTGTGAAGAGCGGAGAACTTCATGTTCTTTGTGTCGATGACGATTCCGGTTGTCTTGTCCCTTATTTTATCACGTTTTGCCGCGGCGACGGCCCTGACAACATGTATAATAAATAGCATATATTAATAAGAACACGTATAGTAACAATTTTGAAATTGCTTCAGCATAATGTTGTATTTTCTTTCTCACAGATGTTTAATGAGATCAATTCCTACACACTGAACTATAGTCCCCGATTCCAAAGGGCCGGAAAATAAGTTTGAAATTTCTGACTATTTTGAACATAGGAAAAACCAAATATATAATAATGCACACATTGTTAGTTTTAGTCACAAACCTGTCTCTAAGTTCATTTGTAACAAAAGAGCAATTGAAGGTAAAAGAACTGTCAGACAATTAATTTCTTTACTCTGTTATGAATCAAACCGTATGAGATTAAATCGTTGAGACTTGTTGGGCAGAGAAAAGTCCAATGTCATGACCTGTCGGTGAGCACGGATGTATCTCAGAGAGAAGGGAAGGAACTTCATGACGAAATCCGATTTAAACTAACAAATATTGTCCGTATACTAATTTTGTAAAACGAGTTTTCATAATATTGACACTTATGATATTCGATTCCCGACATATTCAATTCCAGATATTTACTTGTAAAACCTTATACATCCAGTCTCGGCAAAATTCCAACATAAGTTTTGGAGATAGCCGGTTTAATCTTACAATTATTACTCGTATGATAAAAGTAAGATAAGTAATAAGAAACTATATGTTAGGCGATCAGTTTACTTATTTTGCGTTTCAAAGAATTCTCAGATAAGTTTCAACGACAATAAGACAATGAGGGTGTAAAGTATAAGCAAAGGAATACGATCGACCAACGGTATGTAATGGACATGATTAAACCAAATATGAACTTAAGTAAGAAAGCATTTAATGGGATAGAGAAAACTTATAAGTTCGACAAAGTGAAGATGAAATATTAGAAGGGAAAATATCATTGTCGTTGCACTGCCATTATTTCTCATTATACTGATGAAAAGTAATTTTCTCGTAAAACAAGAGTGGCTCTTAAGTAATCAATTCTTAACAAATGTTACTCAATCCTTATGATCGTTATTTGCAAGAGAAGAACATATTTGGTTTCAGAAAAAATGGATTCCTTATGAACACTTGCACAGTTTTAACTTATGTTCCTTCGCGGAGAGGGTCAAAAAGTAACCCATGAACATAAATGAACCTAAAAATACAAACGTTATATTACTAATCATGTGATAAGTTTAACATATTTTAAAATGTTTTCATTTTTCTATAGCGAGTAACCCTCATAATTCCTTGATTCAAAAAACTGTTAATTTAGCAGTAATTATTCTAATTTTTATTTCTGGGTTTGGATTTTCTATGTACTAATTTCTGCATTGAAAAATGGTGCCAAGATGAACCAAACAAAACAACTTTCATCCATCTCTACTTGAAAATACAAACTCCACTGCAATACAGGACTTTTGGAAATTTCGAAAAAAATGTTTTTTTCCCTATGTTTTCCTATACGAAAGCAACAACCGGTGAAGATGTTCATGTCTCTATTACTTATTCTCTTCGTTGATGAATGAGCAAGTCAATCGATCAGTCACTACGGCGTAGTATGTACAGAAATTACGATAACCTACATACAAAAGATGTCCTCAAATTCATATCTTTCTGTTTCGAAATGATGCCGCATGTGTCGTATCATGCTCACCTGCAATTGAGCAAGCGCTTCTTGTGTCCAGGTGTATCAATACGCATGCGCCGTACGCCAAAGGTGAATTTCCCGCCTTAAAGATATATTAATTATTTAGTTGCCTCCTAACCACGGAGACTGTCTGACCTGGAGCAAACGCTTACCCCTCTCTCCTAAAGGGTAGTTCAAACTTACGCAGCCAGGGGGCAGCGTTGACCAAGCTACGTGAATTGCGTTCAAGGCAATAGCACTGCAATCCTACGCTTGGGCGCGTGGCGGTCGCTCGTCCTGCAAAGAATTACGTTGTTCACTTGTCTGATTTTATATGTATGTTTTAAGCCTGCTGTCGTATGAGAAGCCGACCTTTTAGGAAGAAAATACGTATTGTATCGTATATCATTGTTTTATGCTTATAATTTCATGTTGAACCATTTATCCTTTATTCGAATTCTTTATACTGTGAAGTATTTATTACTTGAATACATTATTGGCTAGGCCATGTAATTCTTCTCGACAATGAAATCTTGTTTGTTATAAGCACCAATCAAATTAATTCTACTTCAACAATAGGTGTTTATCTTATTGGAGTGATCATATTGCCTTCGTTGATTCTTGTGAAACATTTTGCTTCAGATAACCAGAAGCGGCAGTCGTGAGGAGAATCGGAGTCTTGAAGTTAATTTTCTGTGTGTATTGTCTACAAGACGAACGCGGCTTGCTTCTAGCCGAGTCTTCAAGCTATTGTTCTGTGTTTGTGTTTTGTACATTTCAAATTATTTTTACAAATAAACGCATTAAGTCTTTCCAGAATAAAAACATAACGACAATAAATCCATCTCCTTCCCTTTGATTTTAAAACCAAAGTTCCATAGTTCAAATGTGAGAGATATTCATAAAAATATGAACTTTTTTGGGAAAGGAAAGTTAGTATATTATATTTTTCTATATTGTTGAATCTTTAAATGACAGTTATATTAAAATGGATTGTTTCCCAGAAAGCTGGACGCAAGAAGATGTTAGCAGGTTGAAAATTTCCAAAATACTAGCTGTGATTTCAAACTTCATCATCATTCAGTTCTCTATATAGTACGGTACCGTAACGGAATTAAAGGTCAGAATCCAAATTCCAGGCATAATCAATAGTTGGAATAATATTTAAAGGATCAAAATATATATTCACTTTCATAAGAACATTCTGAAAAAGTGGCATGGGGAATAAGTTTTCGCGGTGGTGAATACCCGGTATCCGGTTCGGTTTCGGTATCCAGCTTGGTTTTTCACCACATTACACCGCTAACCGAGAGCGTACTGTAAAACAATCGAATATTTATTCTGTAATTGGGATCAATTTGGGTGACTTTAAAGGAAATCAAGTGTTCTTCTAATATTCAGTGAATATTTTTGTTAGAATCAGAATTATGAGGAAGGGAGGAAGTACACACATATAAGATGTGTTTAGAGGCGGGGACTTTCAGGTTTTGTCTCTTATTGAAATAAAGTCACGCAAAAAACGCACATCACAAAAATCTGGCAGACAAGGGGTACGGTGCAGTTTAACACAGTGGTCAAGAAATATCTAAGAGGATTATAAGGGTTTTGCAGGACGACGGCGCCCCCAGGTCAGTTCCTGTGACAATTACCTTCTCTTCGCTGCCAACCTGAAGGTCTACTGTCAATCTTTCTCATCCCGACAGCTATAGCAAGATCATTATAATACATTTAATGAATTCAATTTTTTCACAAGATAAAAACTGTGATTTATATATTTTTAGACTGCAAAACTAGATAGTGACTGTCCAATTTTTTTTATGTTTCTGTCAGATAAAAACCTTTTGAACTTAAAAAAAATTATCCGACACCGTTAAAGTGATATGACTATATTATAGATCTTTGTTCGTCTGATTACTTCTTTCATTAACCAATTTTATCTTTTTTCAGATTAGTTTGTGAAATGTTTCTTGTATTTTTAAATTTAAAACTTATTAGTAACCTAATGAGGTTTGTGCCCACAGTCGAAACGTTGTGTTAAAAACTATGTTAAACAACAAAAATAATCCGAAAATGTTGAAGTGGTTTTGTTGATATTATAGTTCGTAAAACGGCAGCACGTGGTATCTCGCCATCACTGAGGGCATCGCGATATGATTCTCTGCTTTTTATCTCTACTATAATTTGGTTATTTTCAATCTTTTTTCTTAATTTATAAACAGTAAATAAATTTAAGGATTTTTTAATGCATTTAACGATAAAAGCTGGATGTCAGTTGTGCGAATGTTTTATCAGGGGATATTAGTAGTTGTAGTCATAATAAATATACCAATAAAAATTGAAAAGAATCGACGCAAGTTGGTGCATGAATTGTATTTATGGGTATATTAGCAAGAAGACAAAAATTTAAGATCAGTCTACTGGTCTTAAACAAACCCAGATCTTACGTACAAATTGCTTCTACAATGTAAATCAGTGTACCTTGAAACGTTTTTAACTAACAGAAAATTGTACTTTCTAAATACGTTACATGATGTGCCAGGTAAATTGGTTTAATATTAATAACATTTCTTCTGATAAGACTGCTTTCTACATAATACACATGAGATGACGCTGAAATGCCTCTGTGGCATACATTTTATATGTACAAAGCAATATTTAACATGCTGCTTTTGTCTTCTCTTAATATTACAAAGAGTTGAACTGCAACATGACAAGAGTTCCCATGTGAATCTGAGGTATGGCGCTACTATAAAAATAGCCTAATTTAAAATTGATTTTAAAATTCTTTATGTTCTCTATAACTTTCCCAGAGGAAATAAGAAATAATTCTATTCGAATTCATCACATTATTTCAAAATAAATATTCTAATAATTTTTATATAATTGATAATTTTTTCTGCTCCTATGGTAATGTTTCATATCAATTATGCATTATTTCTACGAGTATCATCGACATGAATGTAGAGAGATGTTTCGATTCGGCACGTAACGCTGTAGCACCGAGAGGGTTGTTCTTTTGATTCAAAACTGTTTTTATCTATCACCCATTTGGTTTGTTCGCAGCGTTTGTCAATACTTTGAATGGTACTTCAACCTTAAAAAAAGTTAGAATGTCATCTAGAGAACGGGACGTCGTAGAATTGTGATTCAAATGGCATTTTATTCGCCTATCTCATACGAGAAATATGAGCCGTCACTTAATAATGTAAGATAAATAGTTGATTTAATAGAAATATGTACTAATATTTAAACTTGAGAATAAAAATGACCTCAAGGAATAAGGAAAGGTTGTTCCCCAATATTTCATCCTTAAGGTAATAAGGATATGCTGAAAAGGAGAAGTACTTCCGATGAAGGAAACAAAAGTGTACACAATGAACAAATGAGAAGACCATTTTATATACTTTGAGAGAAATAAACTGGAAATAATCATAAAGAAATCTTGGAAAAAGAGGGGAGGGAATTAAATATTCGAAAAAAAACAACAAAGTTTTCATGAGAAATATATTGTAGACGACAAGATGTGGATATTTATTTGTATATTTTCTACATTAGTATATCTGAGGGATAGATATTGTTAGCCATGTAAACAAATAATTTTGGTTTAATCCCTCAATCTTGCGATAGAAAAGGCGGCGTGCTGTTAACTACACTTCAGGAATAAAAAAGGAATATTATTTTGTATTTACAAGTCACTTAACCGTTTTGTCATTCTACTATAGGACTCTGTTAGTGCGAAGGAATGACTTCTGACGCAAATGGATATATAATTCCGAGGAACTGAAGCTAGAAATCAGGGAAAAAATCAATTACTTAAAAAATCAAATCGAATTAAGTAACTTAAAATCATAACGAGAATTTGCTTCAAGACGAGAACACGGAGTAAATATAATGCAGAATGCATCATGAACGCGATTTTGCTCCCTGGCGTGTAAACGGTTGCCAATATATATCTGATCGTGTATACTCTTAGCCAAACAGAAAAAACTGCCAACGAGATATCCAATCTGATAATTCGCATATGCAAAACCTTTATAATCGTTTGTGGCCAAGACGAATTTACATCTAAAACCGATCTTTCATGTCTGGAATTGTAATTACATTTACAAGAAGTATACTGTAACAGAATTATATGTTCACATTTCAAGTTCAATTTCTTAATATCAAGAATTTTTCCAATTTGTAAATGTCAAATTTTTTTCCAATTCTATGTTGTTGTGTATTCTTTGCAATTTATTATATCTGTGGGTTCCAGCAAAAACAATGTAGAAGTATTTTCTTTTTTTTCGAGTTTCGGGCGTTTCAATTTCCACAATGTTTTCCTGTCATAACATTGGAATTTATGTTTGAAACAAGAAGTTATTGTAATACTTTGTAGATAAGATAGAAAACTGTTTTGGCATAAAAAACTAAAAAAAATTAATGACTTTTTTACTACGAAAAATGAAAAAACTTACCTGGTTTCCTTAAAACATTGAGTTATTACTATTTTATCCTATTCATCTAAATTCTGAAGTTTGTACTAACGTATTTGAAAGTAACTTGCATTTTCGGAGTTACCTGTTTATTTATGTTAGAAGAAAACTTAGCTGGTTATTACTGATTTTAGAGATCGTGCGTAAATTTTCTCAGCTCGATTCGAAAAGACAGTACGTTTTTGAATCGTTTAGACAAATATAAATGAATTTTAGCAATAAACAAACGTTTCTAACACATTATCTCACTATATCTTTTTTACAAAACTTGCATTCACCTAAATATTACTGGAAACCACAGACACTGAGTGGATACAAAAAAGAATTGTTATTATTTGTACTATGTTTTGTTTACTGAGTTAAGTATTATCATGATGTGTAACGGAAATCAGGATATGAAAACGTTTGTAAAAAATGAATAAAAACTTAAGAATGCTACCTGACCATCCTTTTCGGTGGTCATGGAAAGTAATTTTGAAAAATTTCATCCTATTAACCTTTCTCAGAGTCGTTTCCATCAATCGAAAGATACGCACTGCAATTTGAGAAAGGATGATAACAAACCTCTCACTCCACGGCCAGAAGGATGAAAGTAGAAATAGTACAAAGACTTTAGAGGGATATTTAACTTGGTACCTTCCCCATGTACTTCACGCAATGAAAATCATGGAATGTTCAAAATATTTAGAAATAATACTCGACGTCATAATACCATCATAGAACAGATTCTTTGACGGGAACTGTCGAACTCGTCCCCACGGTCAGATTTTTCCTCTCCCTTTCTTCTGCTTATATTTTTCCTTTCTTAAATGATCCAAATGCCCAATTGACGAAGTATTGGCATCGGAGGTGGCTCTGGCAAATTTAAGTATCTTCATTATTGTAGTAAAAGTAATATATAAATGCGTAATGTGAAAGCGTGTCTGTCTGTTTGTTATTTAATCGCGATTAAACCACTGAACCGATCGTGATGAAATTTAGCAAGGGGATAGTTAAGGTGTCCAGGATGAACATAAGTGAACTATATTTTTGAAATGTATGAAAAAACTGACGCTGAAGATAAATATCGATGAAATAAGGGGGAAAATCGGTCATATTCTAATAAGTTGACTAAACGGTTAGAGATAAATGATAACTACAAGTGGCAATATAGTTCGCCTCGAAGAATTCTACAAAAATGTTTGCGGCAGCTTATGAATATCTACCAAGTTTAACGTAAATTATCGAAAATAGATCATGAAAAATAGAGGTGTTGAAATGCTTCAATACAAGTGAGGAATTAAAGAAGGCAAAAATCAATCTTCATCAATGTTCTTTGTTGTGAACCTTTAACAAAGATAAAAAACATCTTTAAATTGTACATTTCGGACGAATGCTTTAGNATGAAATAGTGCAACCGCACTGACGCTTCTATCTTGCATCGGAAGCAAAAATTCGACCTTCGAGGCTTCCGGTGAGATGGTTTGTTGGTCTAACGAGTAAAAAGAACTCCGGGAAACGCCGGGGAATCAGCTACTAAGAATACAATAGTCATAAGGGAGCTCGGCGTAAAACATAGTTCTGCAATTGTATCTTAAGTACTTCTGCGATTAGTTGTGTGCGGCCCTTCGCTATGCGAATAAGATTTTTTAAATTTTAAGGCCTTAAACCCAGAATACTCCANAGATGTTTTAAATCTTAGGGCCCTTAACCCAGAATATTCCGAAAGCTGCCTTTTACTTTCCATTCTCCCCAATCTAGAAGCAACGTCTGGGGAAGCGATAAGGAAAAGATGGACGGGAAAATCCCGGGGACGAGATTGACCTGACCCAAATGAGGAATACGATCTTGAGTACCTGAATACCTTGACCGCAGTGACGATCTGCGTACAAAACTTCATTTCCTGTTAACACTGCCTCAGTGATAAGCTTCAAATCGAAACTCTTTTTATGTGCCATCAGTTCCCAGAAATTATCCACTGAAATGCGATAGAATTCAACAAAATTTCAAACTCAAGAAGAAGTATATAGATTTTATTAATTTCAGACATATGAAAATAGCTATGTGCTAAGGTATGAACCTAGTGTCGCTTGCTTCGACTGCAAGCGTGCTAACCACTACACGTTTCAGTGGACCCTAGGTCCAAGTCCTGACACTCACCACTTCCTGTACTAAATTTCTTTAACTTGACTGAAATACATCATCTCCTCATGCAGGTATTCGGAAGGAGACGGTGCTGTATGAATACATTGTATATGTCTACAATTGCAAAAAAAATATCTATAGTGTGCCCCACTCAACTTTCCAATTACAATTCAGAACAGAAAATCATGGCACTAAACACTCTACATAACACTAAAATTGAAAGAAAGGAAAACTAAACAAAAATATTGATAAATTATAATTATTAAACAAGATGACATATTTGTAATATCAATCATCAGAGTAAACGGTTAACTTCTAAAAATCTTAAAACATACACAAGTATTGATTGCATGAAATATGTTACACTTAAACATTTTTCAAATAGCCTTATGGTCAGATTAAAAAAAAAAGCGTCCCGTTTTTTGCGTAATAACTGTTCGCGGTTTCTCAAAAACAGTGCAATATACTTGAATGCGATTTAGCCATCAGTGCACAGAATTATCTAGCCAATCAAAATGCTTCTTTGCATAATTTCAAAATTTTGAGTATTAAGAATCCGGAAGAGGAGGGCGGTGTGTAAATGACGTCGAAATGAACTTTTACCAGAAAAAGGCTTCTGTTCTAAGCGATCTCAAAGTTAAATCCAAAGTTTGGTTTTGATACATCAATTCGTTCGTGAGATATCTTCTTCTTCATTCCTTCAGTTCTTTTGATCGGCGAAGGACCTCCATCTCACTCTGTTCTCCGCCAGCGGGATGATCTGCTTCCACATTGTTCCAGCTTCCCGGATCTCTCTTTCAACTGTCCTTCTCCAGGTTTCTCTTTGTTTACCTTGGTCAATACCTTGATGGNCGAGTGTTCTTCATGCGTCTGCCACCTTTCGACCTGAACATCGGTCTAGTCCATTTAGATGTTCTATGGACATGATATGGGCATTTCCTCCCTTGTGCAAATGTGTATAGTTATCCCGCAAATACTCGGTCGCCAGAGCCTCGTTTGTGTTAACAGGATCCACCGCGAGAAGGTGAGGATGGCATTTAAGGAAGAGAGGCTATAGCTTCCGCTTCATTCCCCCTCGGGCCCCTCGTGAGATATCGAGGGAACAAAATTCTTAACATACCTACACACATACATACAACATTTGACATCATCGCCAAAATTTGAAAATAGTCTCTCCTGGAACCAATTCACAAATATCCTAAGAGATTTAAAAATAATAATATTAATTTCGACCGATTACAATACTTTTTAACACATTCTTTGTAATTGTAAAGAAAAAAGTTGCATTATGAGTCAAGGAAAGAGAAATGCGTCACTAATGTTTCGTCTTAATCTCATTCGATGAACGTCGACAGTAAACTTATTATCCGCATTTTGCACATTCGTTGAGGAAGTGCAAAATTCTCGCGAACGAAGAATGGAGGGGAAGGAGGAGGAAGAGTTTTCTCGCTCTGTTCTTTGTGTTCACAGACTAATCACGAAACGATTGAAAGGCCTCTCTTAAGCGGACATCAGCTTAACTGGACAGAGGATATTCATTCGAAAAATGAATTCAAGAAAAAATATGTGATTTGTTAGCAATACATTGCGTAGTTCATCGGAATACTTATTTTCGACGTTTGCATCGAATCATAAGCACATATTCATTTGAATACAGACAAAGAGAAGAACTTATGCGATTATTTTCACATATTAAATAATATTTATAATAATAAATAATGGCGGAGCACTTCCCACGATAAATTATGTCTGATTATGCCACTAAAATAGATATTTATTTTTTATGAACTCATAAGGAAAGAGAAGTGAATATATACAACGTTCATGTCTCGAGCCAATGTATTCAGGGAATATATATATTTCCAAGCATGTCATCTGTAAACATAAAAAATTAATACATTATTTTATTTTCATAAAGATTTCCATGTATTGAAACAATAAGGAAACAGTAAAAATGCTATACAGTTTAACGAAACAGATAATTAAACACGATCAAATCAATTATAAATTTATTGTTAAAAAAGCAAAAGTTACGAACTGCGTTTGACTACGTGGAAGACAATAAACCAATTTCCTCTCCGGAAGCAAGCAAGGTATCATCCCATCAATTCCGATCAAGGGCCCTAAGGCAGAGGCGGACTCAAAAATTCCTAGATAAGATAAAAAGGTAGCTACGAGTTATAACACTAATAGAATATCAACATGTTTGCAATTTAACACAAAACATTTATTTTACTTGCACGACTTATTATCGTACTATATATTATTTGAGCAGAGTGTTTACAAATCAAAAGAATTGAAATAACACTAAATTCACGATTTCTTGTTTCAATAAACGCGCCCCTAGTCAAAAGCCTATAGAACCTGTATGAGAAATCCGCCACTACCCGAAGGAAAACCGGGCCAAGATAATTGTAGAGTAAATACCTTCATAGTAGTAAAATAACCTATATGTTAGTACATATCAAATTTATTACATGTGAATAAACCTAAGCATTAGTCAAAGAAATTATATAATACAAAATTTATTTCACTTCACGTTCAGTCCATGAAGTCGTGTGCGTTACTAGAGGCGTGAAACAAAAACATACAAGTAGCACAAAACTAGTGGTGCAAGACCATTGCACATACTCTCTCATATACGTTTCTTCGTCTGCAGCATAAAGTGAAAAAAAATTCTGTAGCGAAAGGACCATTTCTGGCGTGGTCGTGTCTATTCTGGTCTTCCAGTGCTCTAATTATGCTTCAAGACGCTCGATGAATTTATATGAAATTTGAAAATATATAAAATATTCAGAAAATCATTTCAAAAACATACAGCTACATATCAGTCTTATAAATATCGTAAAAGTGTTATGTAAATGTAATTTCGTACTAGACAGAAATTTATGTATTTTCGTATCTGCTGTGCGTTTGCTGTCCTCCTATGTATTTTATCATTAACATATTTTTCATTTTAGTTTACGAAAAGTGTATTCTACGTCTTCTTGGTCCATTTACACCGATTAATATAATTCAAGCTTCTGGAAACAGTAAATTAATGTGTAAGTGTAACAGACAGAAATTACTTTAGTACGTCTATACAAAACTGTTAAGCAAAATACCTCTAATGTGGATGTAATGCAAACTAATTGTACTTTACGTACAGAAAATTGAAGCAAAATCGTTGGAACCGATTTTGAGAAACATTGAAAAGAGTACTTTGACCTTCATGTGAAATACCCATTTTTTAGTAAAAAATAATAGAGCACGTCCATCGACAACAAGTAAATTATACCGTAAATTCAAAATGTGAATTAAATTGATTAACCCGTTTACTCAGATTCGCTGCTCACAGACGGACCGACAGACGTTAAGCTGAAAACCACTTTTTCAGAATGAGGGATCTCCAAAACGGATATTTCCGTCGAAATTTTGCTTTCGAATTTTTCACGATTACAATACTTTCTATTTACTATGTATTTGAGAAAATAAATTTCAAAAAACACTCCAATTCTAGATTAATAGATATTCTTTGCACAGCATTACTAATTCTATGATGCACACCTGTCTATATTTGTTTCGACTTTACCACCCGCCCACCTGCCTAACATACATCGTGCTTTGTCAACATCGATTTAATAACCTTCTTACAAGGAGAGAACTACAACCTCACCTCTCACCCCTTCCAACGACTCTCTAACGACGTAGAAAACATTCGGAGTTGTAACTTATCTGGACAGAGCTTCCTCCCGGTTTCCTCTATGAGGTGGGAACACACGGATAATACTATCATCGCCTTTCTCTAATTTCCTTCATGAGAGGAACCAGAACCTGAAGCACAGAGTGACCTCCCAACTGCACAGACCTTGCGCTGCGCTCCTGCAGCAAGCAGAGCGAGACATCGTCATCCAGGGTGAAGGAACTCAAGCACACTGACGAAGCACTAACACTAACACCTTTTAGGAACACTTCACTACCTCCTCAGAATTCAGACACTCTGTCTCCGTCACTACAACTACAAGGTGTGCTAACAGCTTTCTTACATCTTCGTCTGTTTTCCCCTATCTCTAACTCTTCCATTAAGTTTCGACTGTAACCAAATTCCACGACTTAAAACCAAAAAGACACTTTTATACTGACAATATTTTTGTGTTTTGTCTATTTTTTTAAATTAATCCTTAGACATTATTACATGGCATGTGGCGTTTTTAATTAGAATTTATTATTGACTACAAAATATGCACAAGCACAAAACCACTAGGAGAAAGTGAGCTTATGGCTTCTGAGTTTTATTGGAGTAGAGATTTTTGTGAATGATATATCATGTTACATTGAGAGTTTTGAAATATATTTTGTGAGTAATAGAGAAGAATTTGCGATAATTGAGCATTTTTATTTTTCATTAATCTTTCCATTTTGTTATGAAAAAACGTTGCTATGAATCAAATTTTCCTATTACGTTTTGTTATCTAAATAATAATAATAATAAAATAAGAAACCACTTGCGGCAAAAACTGACTTACGACGGTTCCACAGAATAATGAACCAAACTTAATTATGGCTGTCGTGAAGGCAAAAAAAAAAATTCAATGGTTGAGACCATCGAATTTCAGACTAACCCTTTTAATGTGTGGTATATTTACTTCAGTAAAAAAATAAATTTCCGACAGCCAATTTGCAATGTATTTTAGACCTTTTAATATTACTTATTTAACTTTAGAATGATTTACAAAGCAGATAAAATCAAGAATTTCTCTTCCTTATTAACTCAAGAAAATATTTTTTAAATCATTCAAATAAAAGTAACAAAGAAAACTTTTTTATTCGAGACAATGCCTTTAACTCACTGTAACATCATTACCCTCGGCGGTCAGAAAGATGCACCTACTGGATAATTCATATTGCAACTTATTTTTTGCCAATCAAAGAATAGATAAAAAATTGGTTTAATTTTGGATTCTTCCCAAAATTTTAGGAAAAATGATTCCAAACAACAACCATTTTAAAGAAATCGCTGTCCTAGTATTAGAAGGAGATTATTACACAGTTCACGTCAACATCAACATAAAATGCTTGTTATCCTTATTATCCTATTTTTTATCATATAATTCTTTATTTGCGTATTAAGCAATTTACAACCTCATTGATGACTTAGGGTCTAAATTTCTTCTTTTTTTAATTCCATCAAATACTTCACTCTCAAAATTTTACTTTTGGCGAAATTTCTAATTACGTATTTTGTTAATATATATCCTATATATCTAAATTTTTGTTATCAATGATTTTAGTTGTTCTAGGATTAGTTTATTTATGAAGTTCGTTTCAGGTTTGAAAATTTTTTAAATCTAAAATCCTCAAAAGTATACAGTTAATTCCTAGTTTGCTTTTTATGAATAAATGGAAGGATTGAGGTATTTAAGTTAGAAAGATGGGTAAACCTGTCGAAAAAGTATTTTATTTTTGAATTATTTGCATCAAATTTAAAGGAAGAACATTTGTAATCAGTAAATATATAAACAATATACACTTGCAAAATATATTACACNATTTAAAGAGCAAAAATTATTTTCTTATGATGCCACAATGTTTTCAATGATACAACATTAAATTGTTGACAATTCATGTAATAATAGACCTATCACTGGATGTAGAATTATTGTATCAAGATAATTAAGTGAATACGAAATCAATTATTATTTAGACACAGAAATAAGAGAATGATACAACAACTGGGTGAAAAACAGAGTAATCTCCAACGTTGATTCATAAGAGAATAAGTGTTTCATTGCAGATAATTCTTAAAAGTTGAAATTTAACAATCGAAGAGCAAGTTTTCGCTATTCAATTCTCATGTTATAACAATTGAAAATAAAAAGAGTTAAGCATTCTATAAGCACTAAACAATTGTATAATCGGATCTGTTGATGGGATATATTAAGGTGACACTTTGCTTGTGTCCGGAGAGTAGATTGTTTATTTTTCTCCATGTCGTCATTAGCAGTTTTTAACTGTTTTCATTTGAAAATAAACGTTTGTTTCAATGAATAACAAATCAAGCCGATTTTAAATTTTGCTGTTACTGAAAAACTGGCGGAAAATTGTTTAAAAATATAAAAATTGCATAATTTAAGGTTGTTATTAAGACATTATTCTAGAAAAAATATTCTGAACTATTCTCTTGAAGTTCTAACTTTGCACAAGTGTTTCTGGCAATCTTGCAGCACTGCAGTGTTTCCGATGTCCCACACAGGGTGTCTGCAACCCCTCCTCATCTCCCTGACGATGAATCACAACGTATTTTTTTCAATGTAAAAGAAAAAATTAATTTTTTTGGTTAATGCATTTGAAATTCTAATGAATATTTTCTGACTATTGCTATATAAAAATTATCTCTGTAGGACGAATAACAGCTTTGAAACAAGAATATTAGTTTTTAATTATAGTATAATTTCCTTCTTATTCTTATCTTTGGAACAAACACAGTTGTACTTTAAGATTCAAACACGCATATTTCTTATGAATTCAAAACAGATTTATTCTCAAATAAGACGACACAAGTGTACATCCATCAAAGACGTTTTGCACCGAGGTGGGTCTCCCTTTCAGGCGAACATTTCCGTCAACACCTCACAAAGCAGCTCCTGGGGATGAAGAAGGAGGCTACGCCTTCGGTCGGACAAACTAAGAAAGCCACTTTCGGATTTCTTCCATCACATCTCAGATATACTCTAGTTCAAAACTTTGAAAAAATCTTTATGTCTAACAAAAAACTATGGACCGATTAGGTTTGTTTAACGTGAGTATTTTCAGTTTAGCAACTTCTAGCTAACAAATCTCGACGTTGGAAAATCTTAATGTTTCGAGCTGTGTAAACTGTGGGACAGCCTTGGCTTAATAAAACATCCCGAAGTGGGTCTAAAGATGACAGTAAAGAGATTGATGTTGTCATTTTCCGTTCGAACTTTACATGTGGATTTGTCGTTCTCATCAAAGTAAGAACGGTTGTCGTAAAGGTTTGGTTTTGCACAGATGGAGCAGATAATTCCAATATTGATACTCAAGTTATGACATTTCTTCGAAACATCTTCCGATTCATCTTATCTTCGTATTCCACACTTGCTGAGAAATAAACTACGCCTCGTGATAGCTGTCAAATGAAAACAAATAAAATGATTGCTAGTTCTGCAATATTGTAGACATCAAAATCATAATAATAAAAACGGGCTTCCACTTGACAAAATTTACGATATCAATGAGAATAATAGTTTCATTCACATTATTTCTCTCTAAATGTCTCCAAGAGTGAAGTCTTTAATTTTCTCCCGATGGTTCACCTCTTTGCGATATTTTTGCAATTGATATTATCACATTGTGAAAACAAACTTTTATATCTTACAACACTTACCTGATATAGAAGCTTAGAAAATGCTTACGTTAAATGTTTTATCAATTAGTCTGCATGTCATTGGAGGTCGTGATTCTAAATTTAAAAATTAACCACTGAATTGAGTCAAACATAAAAACCATCTCACATAATTATTAATTGTATTCATTCAAAATATTTATTGTATTCATTCTGCCTTAAGAAGAAACCTTGTGCTTATGCTTTACAGCCAAAAATTTCAAAAACGGTGAAATTAAGTCATTGATGAGTAACTCCTATTGATATATTCATGTGATATATTGTTATTCAAGAACAGACAAGTTAATCTTGAAATAATTAATGAGGAATTAAATATCAAAGATCTTACATTTCATGCATCATTTCCAACACTTCATTGGAAAGTGAACTTATTCCAAACGCATCCTAAAACTCACTTCATCGAAAGTAAAGGCAAGAATACTGTTTTCTATAAATCAGATTTACTCTGCCATTATAATAAAATAAGCAAAGTAAATGTAAATGAGGCTTACAAATAAGCCTCATTTCATCTCAAGGAAACATTCTTTTTCTGTTAAAGTTGCATTATTGAGACATTAATTAAATCTGCAATATCTTCATTAACTGGAGAAGAAGAATGAACAAACAATAGTCAGCGCCATCAGCATTAATTATCTTGGCATTTCGGTGAGTCTGACTATTATTGTGTGTCCCGTATGATGAAAAATGAGGACATGTATTGGTAGATGCAATATCACCTTACACTGAATTCTACAAACTAAAAACTTCATTAGAATAACTACGAAATTAAAACTCTAATTAAATGAAGCAATTTCTGTCGATTTACTGTAAAATAAATAATGTTGGAATTTACTATACACTGACAAACAGATTTCTAATTCCACAATGAGCGTAATTTAGTATAATTAGTGTTTCATATGCTCTGCATGGTTCTCGTTTCCAAAAACTTTGCTCCAGTATTTCAATGCAGCGATTGCTTTCATTTTGCAAAGTCAGGTCTAATGGTCTCATGCGATGCTGGTTTTTTAGATGCTTTACGTAGAAGCAATTCACCCTCTTCCTTGTGTCATCCTCTAGCTGCAAGATGCAAAGATGTATCTCCATCTATGTTTGTGGAGTCTATATGAGCTCCATGTTGCAGAAGCAACTCCAGTGCTGGCATATGCCCTTCTCTAGATGTAAGATGATCTCTGTGGCCATNGAAGCGATCAAAGCTCATCGCAGTTCCCCCCCCCCTCCACAACGCAGACAAATGAACAGCAGATGTTTCTTCTTTATTGACAGCAGATTTCTTTTGAAGCTCCCGAACTTCTATCCTTTTTCATCGTCTCCACCAGAAGAACCATTTCTTCCATTGAGAACTCTGTTGACATGAGAAATTACTTCCATGTAGTGAAAACACACTTTTGTTTAAAAAAAGCACACACTTTCCCTCCCCTATGAATTAATTGCCAATGATACATCGCTAATACAAGCACACGCATAATTACAAGAAATAAAATACATCACATTCTGCCTTAAGCGCTCAAAATGTATTTGACATTTCGTCAATATGAGGAATACAGGATAAGTTCAAAAATATTTCACTAATTTACTGAAAAAATAATTAATTTATACCTGATTATTGCTGTGTTGTTTGTTGTACTTGAAAAATAACATTTTGTGTTATGTTGTGGATAATCAAATAATGTTTCAGAAAACTGTTTGAGTGTGAAAATGTACCAACATTTTTGAGAATTTTAGGAAACTATATCTTCTGCACAAACACACCTAAAGTGCCTCTTAATTTTTAATAAAGACGTTGGAACTGTTTCCAGCTAGGGTCAAAGAATTGACGTCGAGTATCGATACCAAGTACTAAAATGGTACTTGATATTCACATTCTTAAATAAGTGACTTCAAGGTATCGATACTACTCAGTATTGAGTACTTTTGAATATATTTATTTGTATATTGATCGTATCCGAATATATATTTTCTTGAATGGATAGCATACGTTTTTACTTGTTGAGAAAGACAAAAGTATCGATATCTGTTCGATACCTTGAATCTGAGTATCGCGTAATGAGTATCGAAACCCAAAGAATCTATAATTACTCTATATTATGACAAATAATTAGTTTTCGTTGTTTGGAACACGCAGAAGAATTATGAATGCCATGTTGGGGGAAGTTTAAAGAATTCGGAAATGGATGTTGTCTGGCGGTGAGAGGCGATCTGGGTGGTCAGCTGGTTTCAGGAATGTGTCAAGGGAAGGATCCCTCAGAGAACGCGAAAAAAATATTTTCAGTCGAGGTTTAAAACAAAATAACATTTAAGTGTTATTGCGTAGGTCTGTGTTTGAAATTGGAATAGAAATTTATTAAGTGAAAGATACGCGAAATTAGCTGTCTTCAATAAATAAAGTGTGTGGAAAAATGATAAACAATTCTTGAAGGAACGACAAGATACGAATGCTAACTTCATCGGTTCGAAGGGACGCGGTGTGGTCTGCGCGCGTGCCTTAACCGCTTTGAGAGGTGACGTAAATGGGTCACAAGGCGAATTATGAATTTTGGGGAGCCATCTGGCTAGAGTCAACGAGAATGACACAGTGATACTTTGTTTCGCGGAACTAAGAAGAAGGGCAAGATCGGCCTTGTATAAATAAATAAATAAATAAATAAATCAGTCTCAACAAGCAACGTCACAAAATCATGCACATCACGACTAAAAAGTGCCCTTCCCACGCCCTCCTCAACCTTTGGGATGGATACTCATCAGTGGACCCATAAATTGTAATGTGGCGTTTANCTCATCAGTGGACCCATAACCTGTAATGTGGCGTTTATTCTTGTTCACGAAAATCTGTCTTTGATGCATCTTGTTGTGTTTCATGTTTATGTAATAAGAAAGTGCGAATTATATATTCAGAATAAATACATGGAAAAATAGTTGAAATCCGTGTGTCCACGGATATATATATTTTACCTAATCTCACCAACGAAATTCCCTCCTGTGCAGAAGCCCTGGCATCGATTCCCCCCACCCCGGTCTTAGTGTGCGCGGTGATTTTGTCCCACAAAATGCAGGAAATTATTGCAGTAAAATATACACAATCGTTTTCTGTACTGCAAATAATTTAATAAACAATCATATGAAGGGGATTAGTGCCTTCACATAACTTACTTTATGTTTCTTCAGAATATTCGCAATCTCCTCCTTTCCCTGTTGAATAGCGACATCCAAAGCCGTCTTTCCATAAGAGTCTCTGATGCTGACGTCTGCGCCTTCGAGAAGCAACAGCTGCACAGATTCCTTTTGATCTAAATACGCCGCAATATGAAGACCGGTGAAACCATATTTATCTGCTTTGTTCACTTGAGCTCTATTCTTCAGAAGCATCCTGAAGGAGAAATAAGGTTTTGCTTTATTTTATAATACAAATATTCATCGAATAACTCATACTCATGTTTTTTAATACTTTCTTAAACATAAAATCAAATTACTAAGATATTATTAAATGAATGCTTATTTTGAAAAGTAAATCACAAACAGCAGTTACATTTTCTAATTATTCCTTTTTATAAAAAACTGATAACTTAAAGTAAACTAATCCACAGTATTACTAAAATTACATTAAAAATACTCAAAACTCCACACACAAGGATGTTTAACATTGATCTGAATTTACTGATTCAATCATTAGATTTACTTAATAAGCAGAAATATAATAAAAATTAACAGAACATTTATAATATATTGTGAAACAAATATCATCAAAACGTATTTTCTTGGAATATTGTAATATTTAAATGTGTTACGGATTGAATTGCTATCTTTAACATAGGAAAGGAAAAACATCTTAACAGAGAAAGTATTATTCAACTTTAGAAACTTATAAAACAATACTTTGTTTTATCGGTCTTTTGGAGATGAACAAATTACTTTCCATGTTGAATCTGCAGCATTTCAGAGTGTTGATGTAATTAATGAAGTGTCTCGTGTGGAGTGAGTCAAGAAGTCCTTTCACCTCAAGATGTTGGTATTGTTCTTCACCGCCGCATACAACAAAGGAGGATCTGCGCCGCCGTCGACTTTCGCTCCTCTTTGAAGCAACAAATCTGCGCAACTGATGCAGTCGACTTCAGACGCACGACACAGCGGCGTCCTTCCACCTTTATCCTCTGCTTCGACGTCAACAGACTGAGAAGAAAAACAGACAAGGAATATCACATTAAATATTCAAAGATATTATGAACCGATGTAAAGAAGACATAAATAACATTTATCAAACAAAACAATGATATAATAATAAACTTGTATAACCATAAAAGATTTGAAGTGAAAATATACTCGATTCCTTAAACAACACTAAAAAAATAAAATAACTTCAAGAGAACAGTTCCAAACAATGAGAAAATTAATTCAGCATTTAAAAACATAAAAATAGCCTTAAATTTTTAAAACCTTATCACTAACTCATTCTCTTTCACTGAATTCATATTCTCTTTCATGAAAAAATTCATTCTCTTTCACTGAAATCAATTCAGATTCCTTATTATACTTAGAAGAAACCAGAATTCAAGTTTCCTGAACTAATACAGAGAAACTGCTTGAAGAAAGAAAAATTCAGAATTTGAACTCAGATTCGAGAAAAAAAACTTTATAAATAATTGTATTGAAGAACAAAGAAATCAGAAAGATACTCAGATTATTCACATAAAAATAATTCAAGACAAACAAAGGAACAAAGCATTGATCATGTAGGTTTTCCAATGCAAATGTCTCAAGGTACAAGATCCATTTCTCTCTTAAATCTTAAAGAGAAAATCACACTTTCTATATGTTGTGATATATCAAAGTGAAATTTCAATTTGTCAAGTGTTTTGTAAATTCCCTTATTCTGGTGAATATTCTCTTAAACGTGTTTCTCCTTCTTAATTCAAATACATAAAACTCTCACTTCTTCCTCCAGAAGTCGCTGCGTCGCTTCGTGTTTGTGATCACTCGGGTTCACTCCGATCGCCCGATGTAAAGGAGTTCGTCCAGAGAAGTCTCTGATATTGAAGTCTTGAAAGTGCCTCAGAAGAAGATCTAAAGTCTCTAAATTGCCTCCTTGAGCCGCATAATGAAGAGAAGCCATTCCCTGCACAAACAAGGAGGATATAATATTGAATACAGAGTTTAATGTTGCATTTAAACCACTTTTAAAACATACACAAGAATTTGAAAAAAAATATAACAAACAAATAACAAAAAAAAGCATTATTGTTTTATACTTATGTTAAATCTCATAAGCAATAAGAGAGTAGATGAAATAGCAAAAATATGATTTGTTTTAGAAACCTCTCAATTATCTGAATCATGTCTTATTACAGTGATTTGATACTAATATTTTAGAGTATTATAAATTCTACATTACCCAATGTTTATGGCTACGTAGATGGATTCATAAAAAATGTTTCTTTTATTTTTCACTGTATCTGTGTTAACTCGTGCTTTGAGAGTCTGCCTTCAAATAATTCCGACATCAATGTGTATGAGATACTATATTTTATTTCATATGATGCCTGTAATTTAAAATCTCTTCTAATGTAAAATAATAAATCTTACTATTCCCTCCTGAGCATCCTTTGCTCCATTCTTAAGGAGAATCTCTGTGACTTCAGTGTGACCTCTGCTTTCACCCTCCGCCGCAGCAAGAAAAGCTCCCTTTAATTCCGCAGGCGAAAAGGTCGAACGCTGCAAGATCTCACGCACTTCTTCCCGGGAACCACTCTGCGCAGCTGTTTTCAATTCAATCAACAGCTGCAGATGCGCCAATTGCTTCTCTTTATCGAACACTGCGTTCGAATCCTGGAAAAATAAAAATAAATTGTTACTCTTTCATCACAAGGAAGGGATACATTTCCACGAGATCTTATTTCGATGAATTTTACGAATCGATGAAATTGATGGAAATGGTGTTCGGCAAATAATTAATAATTATTAAAAAGCATTAGAAAAACTAGTTCTAATTTCTGTGAAAAACTAGGAAACATACCTGCATCAAAAAAATCACTTTAAATAAAATCAAGATATTTCTTGTGTTATACAATTAAAATCAATCCTTCCATCTCAATTCATTCCTATTAAATGAAGTCATAGATGTAGGAGCAACTTTTGTATTTCCATTAATCTTTCTAATTGTGATGGAATATGCTTGAAGTAAGGAAATAGGTCTGAGTTCCTCTATTTCTAGTTCTTTTCATGATTATTCCACAAATTTAGTAACCTAATGAATAGAATCTAAACGTAACGGATTCTTTCGGAAATTTGTGACATGCGAAAACAAATATTGAACCGGTGACATTAGTTCACGAATTTTTGAATTTTACATTTTACAAGAATTATTTTTCATGAAAACTAACTTTACTGAATTAACAGTTTCCGTGGATAGAAAGAACAACAAATAAACTTATTCTCTTACTTCTTTCTTTTCGGAAGGATAAGAATGTAATATCTCACAACAAAAATGAAAACAAGCGCTAATACAAGAATAAAATGCCATTTAAATTATTTCTCAATTATAAGAAAAATGTTACACTATTTTTACTTTTCCGTTCTTTTTTTTTTAGTTATCTGCTTCTACCCGTCAGTATTCGCGATACAAAATATTTATTTCCCCATTTAGAAAATACTTCTCGTAAGCGAACTTTAACATTAATACAATGGGAACTAAAAGTAAAGATGTCACAAATACCAATTAAAAATTACTGCTTCGCTTATTGGGTTTCTCACTTACATCGGAGTTTATTAATATATTTTTAATCGAATCTTCGTGACTTTTATAACGAATAACTTTTATACCATTCTCTCAACGCCCTGTGATATTGTTTTCCTTGTGTCGGGTAAAGAATAGTCAATAAATTTAAACGTAAAATTAAATTTACGAAAGTGATTATTTGTACCCCGAAACCTAAAAACGCATGTTGGAGGCAACATTTAAGAAACAAAGAAACAGACGAGAAAATTTTTCTACTTCGAATTTCAAAGAAATTAATAAAATACCTTAAAAACAAAACAAAAGCAATATTACAGTTTCATTTAAATGCACAGAGCGAAAGGAATAAACAGATGTGTATCGCTATCATCATTACTAAAACTCATTTCAGAACCATTATTTCTTATTTCATTTTTACTTTTCTTTCGAGAAAAAAAAATCAGTTTTCCCATCAAAGGAATAATTAGTCAATGTTTAAATAATTGTTTAATTTGCTAACTTACTTTTCTCTCCACTTTGTAAACTTTTGTAACAGAATTATAATATAACTAAATAATTGATCCTGAAAAGGAAAATGATAAAAAAAATCACAAAAAAGGCGTTTTGTGTTTTTTAAATACTAACTGCATGATTTTTCAGAATTTCTACAATATCCTTGTGTTTTCTTTGAATGGCTAAATCCAATGGAGTGTTCCCTTTATTGCTCTTCAGATGGATGTCTGCACCTTCGAATATCAGAAACTGCGTCGCTTCCATTCGCCCATTGTACACCGCAGCATGAAGAGGAGTCGAGCCATTTTTATCAGCGGCATTCAGTGCAGCTCCTCTCTGTATCAAGAACCTAAAACAAGAATCGTTCACTTTCACTTTCTTTATAGATCGATCCCCTCGACACACAGAACAATATCTAGGTTTAAGATCTGTTAAATCAAGCAGTTCCATTATGTACAAGTTCATTTATCTGAAAGAAATCAAGTATCTATTTAAAAAACATGGAAAGAATACATAAGATATTAATTAAAACAGAACACTGTATTCCTTTCCTTGGAAAATTCATGTAGTAAATAAATGTAACATTAATACCCTTTTAAAAAATTGTTTCATATTTCAATGTAATAATAAGTGTATTCTAATATAAGAGTGTTCGAGAAACCTTATTTCTCAAAATTAAATTGTGGAATTATGTTAATATGGTTCTTCTTATTCTGACCTAACTCACATAATCACAGAGAAGAAAGAAATGTGAAGAAAATTCTCACAAAAGTGTAAATACGATCCGATTAAATGCAAAGTATGTCATTCGCCTGAAATATCTCGTGTGCAGTGAGTGAAAGAAAACCTTTATACTTCATTGTGTCTGTGTTGTTGTTTGCAGCTGCTCGACACAAAGGATTTTCTGCGCCGCCGTCGACTTTCGCTCCTCTTCGAAGCAGCGAATCTGCGCATTTGATGCAGTCGGCTTCAGACGCATAACACAGCGGCGTCTTTCCATCTTTATCCTCTGCTTCGACGTCTACAGACTGCGACGAACAGAAGCACAGTGACATTATAGAAGGAGTGATTACATTCAACATCAAACAAATTAAGAAACGCTAATAATAAAACACTATTGTAACTTATATTACTAGCTCTTCAAATGGACTTTTAATTAAAATAAAATCTCGTTCATGTAACGTAGGTAGAATAATTCTAGAAAACTCAAATAATATAGAATCTATTCTCAACATTTATTCTGTTGTATGTTGTGAGATCAGAGAAGTAATCAGAGATTGTTTCATTAGAAATAGCTCAGAATACTAAATACATGTAACTGACATATAAGAAAAAAATGCATTTAAGTATAATAAATGGTGATCATTGCATTCTGCATAGATTAAAGGAAGTGAATTAAAATCTTTAAACTGTGTGTTGCGTTCGCTCTTCCTCCGACCATCAATTGGTGGTTTCTCGCGTCATCTGATTCAAACGGACAAGTATCGCTATCTGATTGGTGAACGAAACTTCCCCTCAGAAACGAAGAATTAAGGGAGGGGGAATTGGAAGAGAGAGAACAGCGAGAGGCGTGGTCTAATTTTAACCAATGACAGCAGAGGATGGTTTATCAAGAGTAACATCTACATAAATGCAAAACAAAGAAAGGCATCTTTCAGATCGGCAAAAAGATTTCTCTTTCGTCAAATATTAAGGGAAAACATTTCATTCTTCATTCTTTTACCGGATATTTCCATGTTCTACGAATACAAGAAAAAACTAAAACAATAAAAGTGTTTGATTACTATTCATAAAAATATGACAAGTATAAAACTTGTACTGTCTACCAAATTAAGCAATACATTTCGTAGTTATATTTTATTAAATATTATTTTCTTCGCCAAAAAAAGAGCAAAAAAATTGTTTAACAGATATTTGACATTAAATTTGTTTTCTAAAAAAGATGTAAACGCAATGATAGAGACGTAATTTTAATTTCTTAGTGATATAATTAAAAGGATTATAGCTAAATGAAAGGAAGCCATAAACACATACTATATAAGGGAAATAGGAACTTTCATAAAATAATTTTATATAGGCATGTAATATCTGGTTTAATTTAACATATTTTCCCAAATATAAATTTTGTATGAGACTGCGTATATGAGACGGACAGAAACGGACCGAAAAAATTATAAATTCTTGATAAATAAAATCACTCAGTAATGGAGGANGAGGAATAAAAAAATTAAAAGTTATCACGACATATTTGATGCAATACGGGTCGGTTGATCGCTTTGGAGAACTGTTGAAAGCATTGGATTAGACAAAGTAAAAGTTCTGTGTGATATTAATACACCTCTTTATAAATTAAATGATCGTTTTGTGAACAAAGCAACATGTATAAACAGCTCGTTAAAAGAAACAGTTGTAAATAATCTGCATCATCAAGATAGTACCATAAGGGATTCTTTTTATTTTTCCTCTGTTAATCAATCAGATGATCTGAAATTAATAATGAGTGTTAAATCTATCGCCACGGCATATAATCATCTAAATGCAAAAATAATAAAAATATGTTTCGAATTTGCTTCTCCGGCTGTAACAGAGATTAATAATAAATTATTCTACAGTCGTGCTTTCTCCACGGCATGGAAAACTGTGTTTTTGCTTCCTAATCCTAAAACAACAAAACCTAAGCATCCGAATGAATATCGCACAATTAGCATTTTATCCGCTGTATCTAAGGTACTAGACAAAAATTGCCCGTAAGCAAATAGAAGATTTTCAATTATCTAATAATGTAAGTAAGAAATGTCAATAGGGTTTTCCAACAAGCAAAAACACCGGGGCAGTATTATTAAGCGTTATCGAAGAAGTTCGTAATGTAACTGATTCAGGAAAAATACGGTTTCAGTTCTTCTTGACTTTAGCAAACAAAGACTTCGATTCGGTCGATCATGATATTCTACTTGCAAATTTAATTCGCTGGGATTTGCATTGTCGACTGTGAATTGGTTCTGGGAATATTTCACAAATCATAAACAAATAGTCGTATATAATAATAAAAAATCGGTAGCCCTACAAACAAAATGACATGTAGCACAAGGAAACGTTCTCGGCCCTCTAGCTTTTCTGTAGTATGTGGACGATGTAGACAAGTCTTTTAGGTCCAGTAGATTTTAAAAGTATGCTGATGATGTGCAAATATATATAAGCGAAACGTCAGCTAACAAAAGATCAGTCACTCAACGTATAAATACAGATCTGGAATCGCTAGAAACGTTGGATACGGCGTTGGGAATTCTCTTAAATCCCTCTAAATCACATCGTTCTCACCTTGGTTCAAAGCAATCTATCAAAAAACGCACAATTACCTGATATTATAGTGGATCAAACCCAATAACATGGTGTAATAGTGTACAAAATTAAGGCATCTTTACTGACAACTCATGTAGCTGGAAAAACCAAACTGATAACATATGTCGGAACGTGTACTCTTCGCTTCATTCAATGAAACGTTTACGTGATATTTTACCAACTCCTATACGAGAAACCCTTATCAAATAACGAGTCCTTCCTCATTGGGCTACTGTGACTTCTTGCTCACAGATGTAACAGGAAAATTAGAACTTAAATTAGAAATAGCACAAAATGAAAGTACTACTTCTATTTTCGACTTAAGGAAGTATGATCATGCAAAATNTCTCACCTTGGTTCAAAGCAATCTATCAAAAAACGCACAATTACCTGACATTATAGTGGATCAAACCCAATAACATGGTGTAATAGTGTACAAAATTAAGGCATCTTTACTGACAACTCATGTAGCTGGAAAAACCAAACTGATAACATATGTCGGAACGTGTACTCTTCGCTTCATTCAATGAAACGTTTACGTGATATTTTACCAATTTCTATACGAGAAACCCTTATCAAATAACGAGTCCTTCCTCATTGGGCTACTGTGACTTCTTGCTCACAGATGTAACAGGAAAATTAGAAATAGCACAAAATGAAAGTACTACTTCTATTTTCGACTTAAGGAAGTATGATCATGCAAAATAATACAATCTACAGTTTTTGTTTTAAAGGTTTCATGTGAGTTTTCTGTGCCAAAATCTGTTTGATTACAAATTAAGTATGTTTTTCTTTCCAATTATAGTTTTCGAACATGATTCACCTGTTCTTGAATGAACCTCTGCGCGGATTCGTGTTTGTGCGCCGTCGGGACCAATCCCATGGCTACATGCAATGGAGTCCGCTTCAAGGTGTCACGTGCATTTACGTTTTGGGAGTGGCTCAGGAGCAAATCCACCATTAAAGGTCTCCCTCGCTCTGCTGCTAAATGGAGAAGAGTGTCCTGCGAAAATGCGCCAAGTATTAATAACATTGTACATATTAATTTCACATTCTCATACACTAAATTAACATTTAGCAAATTGTGCTATTTGAGCAATGGCTAAGATACATAAATAATGCAAATCGTGAGAACACAAATATTAATAAGAAAATCGTTCTGTTCCTTTATGGGAACCCTTGTCATCCCGAAAGATTTCATCATTTGTATTGATGTCATTACATGAAGTTTGTGAAGCTGATTTCACTTATGGAGTCCATTATGTGTACACATTTACGAAAAAATTAGGAAACATTACAAAATACAATAGGAATTCCAAGAAATTACTTTCTTCAATAAAACACTCTGCTCAGCCATTATAATTGGTTTCTAAGTCATTGGTTTCTAAGTCTAAATGGAATGCACTAATTCAAGAACTAAAAAATTCTACTGACTTATGAAACTAACGAAGAAACCTTTTAAAACAAATACTCTCTATGGGCTTATTATTAACATAATGAATGTAAAACGTGAAGCAAAATCCCAGAATAAAAAAAGAAACCTAGTAGATAATGCACTTTATATTTACTGATCATATTTAAAATTGAATTACAGTCTTACAGGTCTTTTGGCGTCCTCTTTGACTCCTTTCCCAAGCAGCAGACATAACACCTCTCTGTAACCGTCGTCTCCACCATTCACTACTGCACGCAGCGAGAGTTGCAAAGTGGAGGGCGGGAGGTCGCAACGGTGCATGACTTCGTCTGCAACCAAAGGGCAACCACTTTCAACAGCTGCCCTAAATGCAACCACCAGCCAGGGATCATGGAAGGCAATTTCTTCGGGAAACAGTTGGATAGCGTCCTGAGAAGAAAGAAATATACAAATTAAATGAAAGAAATGTTTTGATATTACACCTTCTATGCAAAACAAAGCATTCAATATTAAAATTCGGCTATTATCACACTTGCTCTTCTTAAATATGTGTTAGCTGACACGAAATAAATAAAAATAATTCTCTATTTCAACATAATATTTACCAAAAATTATGAGATTAATGTTCCTCTAATCCCATTTTATCTTTGTGTTGTAGGATTTAATAAGATGAGCATATTCAAGGATAACATTAAATGTATTAGCAACTGTAATAATCAATAATTCAAGTATTGGTAACTCTACTACTGTTTTTGGTTACAAGCCAATTCATCGTACGAGTTAGGTTTCCCGAGATTTATATTAATTTGTTCCAATACTTCGCATTACGACGCATTACATTGATCCTGACTTGACCCTTCGCCTTGAATCTTAAGGCAGCAGTTGATACAGAAGGACAAGTTCCTAAAAAATTGTTATTTATCGCAGGACATACGCATCATGTTACATGTTATACTGATATCTGGTTTTTAAGGATTTTTTAGGTCAGAAACATTTTTAGGTTTATCTATCATTCTTTTGTGTGCATTTGATTTGTATTCATTATTTAAGACATCAATAACATTTTAAAGCAAAATTCTTTCTTTTGAAAACAACGGCTCCTTTTCTCATTTCAAAATTTCAGTAAAAGATTCAAGATATGGATATAGCCTTGTTACCAATGTTAGCCAAATATTTGCTCATAGAGAACGTAGGTTCCAAATATTTTTCACATATTTTCTTTACAGACAAAGTAGGGTCTTTACTAACATAAACATAACAATATTTTAATACGTACTTTAAACGCCCAATCCATGTATTCCCCGAAGGTCCAATGCAGCAAAGAGTCTCTTTCATCCCATTTCTGAGATGAAAATCCACTTTCCATGGCTGTCTCCACTTCCTTAATATCGGACCGCCATGTCGCTGCGTGCAGTGGCCACTCCTTCGAGAGTTGATCTCTCAAGAATGAGAGCAGACGAGATTCCCTGTGTTTTTCTTTCATCATATCGTTGACGAATTTGCCACAAGAATTCGCGTTTCTGAATAGCCACTTGGAGGCAAAAAATTCAGCATAAGTATGGTGAGCGAATTTTAGTATTTTTTCCTCCATCCATACGATGCCGGTTTTTTCCCCAGCTTGTGATAAGGAGTAATCGTTCCTTACATACTCCGAGAATTCTTGCAGTGGCAGTTCACTCGTTGTATTTAGATCTGCAAACTAAAATTCAAGATTAGTTTTGAAGGTAAAGTCATTACAGTATTTGAAATGAATGATATAATTACAGACACAAGGAAAAGGAAATGAGGGATACATTTACAAAGTAGGTACTTCTAAACTTTTTTTGTAAACAAAAATTTTGATAGCGAAAATCATTTAAGTGTGTGCTGAAATGTTATGACATTAACATATCTCTAATTAACGTAATCATATAAACATTACCGTGTGCAATCTCTTCTTCGGAGATAACCACACAATATAAGATTAAAGATATAATTAAAGGATGAAGAACAATAAACATGTTTTTTATAAATTCTATATGGCTTTTAACCTCAGATTTTTCTTTTGTGTTTAGGTACTAAAGTTGAAAATTTAAAAAAAATGTATTTGAACCTTAACTAAATCAAGAAATTATATTAAAATCCCATACATTAACCAAAAATGTCATATACCAGATAGACGATGGCGCATTTTTCGTGCTTCTCCTGGATCACCTGGGTCTCCTTGTCACGATGTTCCAGAGGGTTAAATTTGCGCTCATATTTGTCATATTTTAACGAGACAAACTCGTTGTACAAATTGAACATTGAAGTAAACTGTTGCTTAAAAAACTCTGCAAAAGAGATAATTATAATTGAAAAACACTCGAAAATAACAGTGTTTATTTGAGAGAAATGATTTTCATTTAATGTCAAATACTGGATGACAATTTTTCCAGAGATCTGTACGCATAAATATGCAATACTAAGAAATTTAAAAGTGGGAAATCACTACCTAAGAAATCAAAAAATAGACCAGAAGTTTCTTTTTTTACTCAATTCGCACAGAAAGACATAAGATTATGATTTATAAGAAACGAGAATACGACGCTACGGAGATTCCGAGAAATGACGAAAAAATTCTAATTGAACAAAAAGAAACTAAAACCAAATTAAATCAATATTGTTATCTTATTTGAAATGATGTGGTGTGATATAAGGACTGCTAGTACATTGATTTTAGAATAACAGCATCACACATGAAAAGAATTTTCAATAGCAATATTCTTTAACTTTCGGCGAGAGAACCCTCAAAATTTAATTGAGTTTAGACGATTTCGAGGGTAAAACATACAGGAAAAATTGTACAATAGAATAAACTAAAAACGAATAAATAAAATCTCGTTTTCGATAATATATTTTAAACTACATACATTAAAGCACGTGATTTATCTTCTTCAGTTACAGCAGACTGAATATTTGGCTAATATATTACTTTGAAGACAACTAATATTAACCTACACCAACAATGGAGAAATAAATTACATTTATGAGAAAGAGCGTCCAGTGAAGAGAGCTATTGGGGCGACATCCGTCCGTTCGACCTTGACTTCGAGAGCTAATAGTGCAGGGAAAAGCAATGGACTCATGGCTTACGCTAGCAGTGTTTCATTCTGAGAATACCGAAGTTATAAGTTTAAACACTCACACGTACCTGCTTGAATTGTTATTAAGTATAAATTAATTTAAGTAGAATCATTCAACATGATATAACTGTTCTTGCAATAGTATTTACAAAAGGTCTACACTCGTAACAACAAAAGTCAACCACACTAACACAGGCAAGACAAATCATAGAATGTATATTTTTTTCGAACGGAAATTCATTTCATTATAGTTAACATCCACAAACACGACTGCTTTTACTTACATAACATGAATAACTTACATAACAAAATTATTTATCTGAAAGACATGACAAAAAACCTAGAATAACAAATTTATAACTGAATAACTCAATTCAACGGAACCGAGCACAATCTTTTTAGACGATATATTTCTTTACTACTCACCTGGATTAGCGTTGATAACTTCCACCACCATCCTTATGTGGAGCGGGTTAGCGAAGAAATCTTCAGTCAATACAGAAAAATGCCTTAATACATCCTCTGGCGAGAGGGTTGTGAAGCAGCGATTCATTAACTGCTTTTGTTCGTCTAGGTTTAGTGGCCTCAATGCTAGCGGCGGAGACCTCAACACGTCGCGCAGAGAAGGTTCCACCTGCAAACAACCCTTCACTCAGCGCTCAGCCAATCAGCGATCGAGAGAGTGAACTCCAAGGAAGCTATATTGCTGTCGTGTTAAGTAAACGTCATATCGATATGATCAGTTATTTCCTCTTTCTGGAACCTTCATTTAATCGACAATATGGGTTTGTAATGTGAATTATTATATTTCTGATGTCGTTTGTAACCGTCCCAACCTCGTAGGGTGAATAACAGGCGTAGAGGTGAGGGTTTGCAAGAGCCGAGACACGTGAAATTATCGAAAATAGACTATATTACTTTCGAGTCTCTAGCTCTCGTCTGATGAAATGAATTGTGACATATCCGACGATATGTAAGAGTTGGTATAATAATGGTGGGTATAATCAATTTTTAAAATTAAATCTATATTATTATTGGCTGAATACCTGACGTTTTCCGAGTTTTTTTTACACTAATTTACTTTTACTGAGGAAAAATACAATCAATCAACATACTAAGATCAATATACTTTTACCTACAGGTTTTGAAAAACTTGAATGCAACCTTCTAATTATACAAATTCATAATATTACAAATATAATAAAAATTTGACTGTATACACTGCACCATCTCGCGGGAGACGCGTCGGAAGAATTTTCGTTTCCGAGGCATGACACAGCTGCACCATTTCCTTACATCTCTTGAAAATCTAAACAATGTCTAAATTTTTCCATTTAATGATATTTCTTATATGTGACAAACGCACAAATCAAATAATCCAATACATTTGATTATAATTCAATTTTTCCTACTTAAATTACTGTCATTAATTGAAGTATTTTAACAATTCCATTTTTAATAACGTTCTATCGATAATTTTGTAGATATCTTTGAGGTATTCAATATCGTCATTAATATTTGTCTAGCCGATTAGGCAGTGTAAGAGAAAATAACTCTTTTTCCCGATTTTCTTGACATTTATTTTAAAAAATATTTAGTGTTACTCTTTTCACATGTATTTTTAGAAAACGTTAGTATATGTTCATACTGGACATTTAAACTATTTCGTTTTCTAATTTCATCACAATTGGTGCAGTGATCTTGTCGTGTTCAAGTAGCAAACAGTCAGACACGTTTTTGCGTTACACTTTTAGACAGTAGTACTGATGAATTTGTAACATTAGGATGCCATACGTATGTTTTTAAAATCCAATAAGTAAAATTAATTTTACTGTACAATAAAGATGATTTGTACCTTCTTCTAAAAGATGATTGGTAAATACAAATACTTGTGCAACGCCTGGTAAACAGCTAGTTATATCATAAGATCGGAATTCAATAGCGACTACCTCTGGACGGGTGGACACCCATAAACGTCTCACGGGCGTGCGATCCAGTAGTGCCAACAGTTGCAGCGTCAGCTTTTTGTATCGGGGCGCCACCTTGTCCACCCCGTCCACGAAGACAGTGAGTGCCCCCGTCCGGCGCAGGGTGGACTCGAGGCAGCGCCGCGCCGCACTTGTGGCAGCCCCCGCTTCCGCCACCACCAGCTCCACCACGTGGTCAAGCGTCAGTTCTAAGGAAGGAATTATTGAATCACTCCTAGGCATATTGGAGAGAGAATCTTTCTCAATTTAGGGTACCAAATTTAACAATTCCATGGTCAAATAATACTAGATGTAATAAAATTTTTGAAACAAAAAGTCAAATTCAGAAAATTAATACTAAAAACCGCAAAGAAGCAAATCTAACAACTACATTGTCAAATAATTGTAGATGTAGTAACATTTTTGATACAAAAAGTCAACTTCAAAAAATTAATACAAAATGAAAACAATGGAGCAATTGTTTAGACACCGTTCATCGAAAGAGTCGGTTATCAGAAACGTTATCTAAAGAAAATTGAAAATAATTTTGAGATATTTTATTCAAATCACAATGTTGCTATTGTTATTCAACTATTATTTGTTTTAGGTCAAATAAGGACAATGGAAGAACATTATCACGCTAACTTTTCAGCTATATTCTTATCATAAACTAGAATTGTAAAAACATAAATTCATTACGCGCACCACCAAGATTCGCTTATATTGTGCAGTAACATTATGATACGATGTGAAGGAACATTGTTCTGAGTGTGAATGCACTTAATTGAAGTTTTGACTCTGATTGTTAATCATAAAAAATAAAAATTATTCTGACTCGAAGACTAGACCTATGTATTTTTATGTATTTGACACGCTAAATCTGAATATGGATTAGAATTACTTTTATCTATCTACCCCCAGTTTTAATAAATCTAGAAGAACCGCCCTAAATACAGAATTCAAAGAAAAATGAAGGTTGATGAAGCTATTCTGGAACCGCTTTAATAGTAAGCCCGTCAAAGTACANAATCTATGGTTCAGACCAATTTGTAGTTTGCCGGCATCTCCAATACTTTCGTATACTCGACACTTTTCTGTATAAAAGAGAGTATTGTGGGGGAAAATATGACAGGTTACGAAATTCTTGTTTGAATTCTTTTTATTTCCAAACGGCCTGTGGATTTCTATTTGATGTAAAAGGACGATTTCTAAATAAAATTTCAGGAGAATATTTTTAGATAAACATTTAAACATCAGATTTATAGTTTATATTGATCATTGTTAAGATGCGTTGAACTACAGTATTAATCGATCGATACAGATAATCGAAAAATAATTCTACATTTTATTCACTTATTTAATTCGAACTATAAAATCACCTTTAACGCGACTCAATTCGAGGAGAAGTTCTCGGTGTTCTAATATCTTCACTACAACCACCCATTTTAATGGGTTGGTGCTCTTAATTTCCGATGCCAGCCTTTCCAGAAACCACGTCTTTCCGTGACCAGCTTCTCCTGCAAACAAGATTGCGTCAGAAGGAATTAGATAGTGAACATAACGAGAAGTTCAGCTTTTAAAATTCACCAAAGTGTTGCGTATTAATTAAAAGTAATATTATTTCTGATTGACATTTTCCTATTCTAAATTCATTCCTCGAATCTCAAAATACTCACCTACAAGGAGGGCTCTTTGCAACCCTTTTAAAGACGTATCTGATTGGTGGACACACAGGGGGTTCTCTGTTGAACAATATTCTTGAGTGATGGGTTCAACAAAGTTTTTCATAGTATCCTGCGGAAATAAAACAATATGAGCAGACTTTTTGGTCAAAATCTATTTTTTGGGGGGATACAGAAATGACTATTTTCTATTTAAAAATATTTTATTTCTGTTGTGAAATAAATTAAAAATTGGTTTTGACGTTAAAAACAGTTTTTTCTTTATAACTAAAAATTAAAAAAAAAGAATTCATCCCAAATAGTGTTAAAGAATATATGCCTTGCAACACTTACATATCCCCCGAACGATTCTTTCCACACCATACAAACGTCATCTGCAGAGTCTCCACTGATGTATTCCACCCAGTGGATAACTCGCACAGCCTTGTTCTGGACCAGTTTCTCCAGAAACTCTTTCGTGCCATTTAGACAGGGCTCATCCGTGTAGTTGAGAACAGTCCATCTATAAATGAGGAAGAAAAATTATATTAAAAGTGGAATCTTTCTGGAGTTCTTGTAAAATAAAACATTTTAATGAAGGTAAACCAAGCTTGTGAAAATTTTGGGCAAAAAAGGGCTAAATAAATGTATATTCGACTGTTCTCATATAACAAATAATATACTAAGTCATTTGCACATAATTTCTACTATCCTTCAATTGATATAGATTCCTAATTTTTTTAAGAAATTTAATGAAAATTTACTTTGTAGAAGCATCGAAAAACATGGCGCCGGTAATAATGACGTTTTCTTTTTATTCTAATTTTCTCGATAAAATTTTTAATGTATGTTTTATGAAAAATCTATTAGTATTATGTCTCCACAGATTTATTTTATTACAAATAGTTTACGTGAATTTTAAGGTATATTTTTCTTTGATTAAATAGATGTTTTATTAGGAGCCCCGTATAATAAATGCATGAATGTCTAAAAAGTCAATTCGAAATTATATTCCATTCTGAATTGTTAAAACATTTTTAGTTTCGTTAGTTTTCGGCGTTGGCAATTTTCCGGTTTTAAAACCAGCGCATGTCTTGAGTAAAAATTACTACTATTTTAGCTTCTATTTTATTTCAATAAAAAATTATTGCGTTAATTTTTGTAGATATTAGAGTTAATTTAAAATCAATAAATTATTTAGATACAACCTTCTTATCTCACAAAATTATTACAGTCTTTGCGGGTTTGAAATGTTTTATCACATAACCAACTAGCTCATTTTGCTAGGTTTTGCGCGGAGTTCTTACATAATATTTCAAATTCATGTGTTAGATTGCTTTGCTCTCTACTCTCCTGATGTTAAATTAAAACTTTTGTTAATTTTAAATATTAAATACCACGAAAACCTACAAAAATACGCACAGTTTTCAGTATTTTATGCTAATTTGTATGTAATTATGCTTTATTTTAGAGTCCAAGCAGAAGGAAAATACACTTCACACAGATAAACAAAGTGCATAGGGAAGATCACCTAATTCTTCGATTGTTTTTATTCACTTTTAGGTTTTTTCCCTTTGAAAAGTGTTTTCTTCGCACACTTCTTATATTTTTGCATCTGTGATTCGGTCACTTACATATAAAATTTAAACTTTAATGGCAACAGTCTTGCGAGTGAAGATTTACATCTACTGATTAGCAGCCAATTTTAACTATTTGTGTGCTCTTGCAATTCATCAATATTAACCATACTTTCATTTTACTCACAATAAGCCTTAAAATGAGTCCTTTGAAATTTCAAATAAATTCATCGACTACATTTTCCGATTTCAACGCCGCAGACATTCCATAGAATTCATTTTAATAATTATAGATTATCTATTGCTTGTCCGTTATTTCAATAAGGTCGTCTTTTAAAGTTGCGTAGACCTTCATTGTTATATATTGTGAAGAATGGAACCGTTGATTAGGATAATAACTTGAGGTCATGATGAAAGGAGTCGTATGTGCCCTGATGTCAATCAACTACTGCATTGACTGTTGGTTATTGATGCGTGTGAAAGGAACTCCAACTCTCTTCGTCTACTGTAAAAAGTATATTTTTTAAACATAAAAATGGATACAATTAATTAAAGGGGATTTAACTGGGGTACAATTGTGGAAAAGACTCCCGAAATTAAGACTTTTTAGACAAAAATTATTCTTCTGTATCTGTATAGCGACCGAAAAATTCCCTCACCTGGGGTTTTCTCTAATGTTTTTCTCATCCTCCTCATCCTGTTGGGAGTTCAAGAAGCCAAAACGAAGGGCGGCTTCTCGTAGAAGCTCCTTGGGGAAACCTTGAAGGGCCAATCGCGCGCCACTCAGAGCACTTCTATCCGTGAGCACCCGCAAGGACACTTTGTGGTAGTGGGATAAACGTCGAGGCAGCATTTCATCTAGAAGCAGGGTAATTCAGAAAACAATTCAGTCAAACATATTGTAATAAGAATTATTTACGTTTATTTATTTGTTTTCTTTATTACTTTAGACGGGGATCAGTGTATGAAGCATGATCTTTCGCTTAACCGTGACTGCGTTGAGGGAATTGGGAAGGAGAGACTTTATGATGCCGGGGAACTTATGATACCGAACCGACCTTTGTGTGGAGTAGGTAAGTGAAACCCCAGGTGAAAACTTTGCATAGTTCGACCGAGCAGGTTTCGAACCCACGCTCTACCGCTCAACGACATCGTCGAGGCGAAGGTTCTACCACTAGACCACCGCTGTCGGTTCTTACTGGGATTGAAATCGCAGCATTCATCTGATGATAATACACAATTTAAAAAAATACATCCTGAGTTTCAGACTTTGCTTTAAATTCTGTCATTGGAAAATCTCTTTGCAGGTCATCAATATGAATATGAATAAATAAATAAATAAATACAAATATTTTTCTAGTAAATTTATTTTTATGACACATTTATAATGTTGCAAAGTTAAAACTATCAGACATGATCTTCCTTCTAATTACTTCATTTTTCGAAAATAAGTTGGGTAGCAAAGGAATGTGCAGTACCAAAGAGTCATAATTTTCATATTTATATTACTTCGTTTATTATTCATCAAATCACAGTCATTATATTCATATATAGTACATATGGTGGTTTAAACCCAACCCGGTTTTAACATAAAATGAGACTTTTTAAAGATCCCTTTTTTAATTCAATAAACCTTTCTCCATTTCATGTTTCTTGCATATAAAAGGATTTAATTAATTTATCTAGCTCCGGGATTGTTCTTTGTCTCCAAATACCATCTGCGATTTTTATGGATCCATATATCCTTCTTAGGATCTTTCTTTCGAAATCCATTAGTTTTTTAATATCTGCTTGTTTAAGTGTCCATGTTTCTGCAGTATATGTTATTATTGGCCGTATTGTGGTTTGATAAAGAGAAAGTTTAGCACATTTCGACAGTCATTTGCTCTTATATAAGGCTCTATTTGCGTAGAATGCTCCGTTGCCGGCTGCGATTCTTTCGTTATTCTCTTCCTCTATCTTGTTGCTTCCCTTTACAAGTGAGCCAAGGTATTTAAATGATGTCAATTCTTGAAAGTATTTGTAATCTACATGAATGTTTATTAATTTTATTTTGCCTGTTTTAAAACGTAGATATTTAGTTTTGTTGCTGTTTTTATTAGTCCATGATNCGAAAGAGAGGAAGTCGCAAGGCGCGACGTCGGGTTCACTTTTAGCTTCTCTGAGCAGCAAAATAGTCGGCAGATAATTAAATCAAAATTGGCGACATTGTGCGAAAGTCCCGGAAGAGATCATAGTTTGCAATGTTTGGGAGAAACATTTCGAGACAAAAAAGTAGTGACAAATAAAAGTAAATCCAGAAGCACAGGGACAACACGTAGCACATCTATAAAGGCCAATCTTAAAAATTAAATTTATCGCTGTATACTGAATCAAAAGCTTGAGAATAATCTATGAAAACATTATACAGATCTATCCCATGTTGATGACATTCTTCATAAATTTGTCTCATTATGAATACATTATCTACTGTAGATAGATTTTGGCGGAATCCCATTTGATTGTGTAAAAAGAGTTTTTCAACTATATCAGTTCATCTTTTGTTCAATACTGTAGCACATATTTTATAGTTTACATCCAGTAAAGTGATTGGTCTATAGTTACTGCATTCATGTCTATCTCGTTATTTTAAGTTGTTTTTCAAATGAAAACTGTAATTTAAGGGAAAGTGTTATTTCTGAATAGGAATATCTTAAATTGAAGTTTCAAGAACTTATTTTTTTAATTTCCGGTGGAAAGACCCTCACACCCTGATATTTCTCTTTATTCCGACCGAAATCAGATCCTGGATCCGTCGCTGGTGAAGAGGTAGCAGACAGACAGACATTCACACATTTAAATGTTAGCTTGGTTTTTTGTCTTCTTCTAGTCCGCACCCAACTGTTAGAAAGGTTTAACGTTCATTTGGAAATGGAAAAAAACTTCTGTTGTTTTAATGGATTCAAAATTTTGTGTATTGTATCATTAGACAACGAAGTGAATCTACGGAATTAACCTCATCGGTAAAGTAGCATAAGTATGTTCAAAAAACCGTTTTTTTGTCTTTCATGACTCTAAAGGAAATGATTTCCAAATAAGAAAACGAGGCACTTGGTAGTTGATTGCAAGTTTTTTAACGTTATGATGTGAAGGAATAATCAGTTAAATCTAAGGTCTTAACGGGGAAAAAGCGCGTAAAGTGATTCCTGCCTATCTGCATTTGTTGCCTTTGCACATATTCGAACTTGACTTCGAGTGAAGTCCAGGAAGACGCATGCAATAGCAGAGGTAAGGAAAGAAAACACGTAGATAGCACAGTTAATTCCTAGAACTCACCAATTCTAGATTAATAGACATATTTTACGCAGGATTACTATATATATGACGCACATCCGTCTATCTTTGTTCCGGCTTCACCTTNTATATTGGGGGCGCTAGTAATATCTCAACTAGCTTGGGGAGATAAATGAGTTGTAAGTTCTTTACGATATCACTTTCATGAGAAACACAAATCACATTTATTACAGACAAGTAATACTTTTATACATATAGTACTTAAAGACTACGAATGCAGAATTACATTGAAAAGGAGAAATTAGAATATTGATGCTGACTGTTGTGAGCAGCCAGCTACTTCGTGAAACATATATCAACGAAGTATAATGCCTACAAAATAACATTACCTCAGACGAGGCTGCCGTTTTGTTTAAGTTTTATACAGAATGAATAAAGTGGCATTTTGCAAAGTTGAGGTACGACTCATTGAATCAGTACAAAATTAACTGCCTATCCTCGAATTTTCAAGGAAATTCCCCACATGTAATTCCCATGTTAAACAGTTTAAAGACCCTTTTCATAGCAAGGGAAAAAATAACAATTATATGAGATTCCCACTACACAGTAGGGGACACATTAGAAAAAATGGAATTTAGAATTAAAGTTCCAAAATATACATAATAAATGTTCTCGTTTGTACGAGCGAATACTTAAAGCACATTGTTGTGGTGAGTAAATAATGGCTGCTTCTGGCCACAAGGTTGAAGGTTGCTAGCGCATGGCTCCAACGGGCAAATGCCGGTCTCGTTATCGGACAGGCTGCTGCAACTTGGATAACGATATGAGTATTTGAACTCAAGAATGCTGAAATTCTGTGAATTGTACGCAGGATTGACACACTGAGATGATTATGTTAATAACAAGAATCATTGTCCATAGAATCCGTGTTACACAAATTAATAATATAACACTGTAAAAAACACTTATCCCTATGAACGGGATTCACAACGTAGAATGTAGAACTGTCTCATTACGAAACGAAATGAATGCGTAGTAGCGACTAGCCGGCTGGCGTACGACTAAGTGAGTCGCAGCATGACGAGCACTGTACTAACNGATTGATTCGACTGATTGTTGAGCGCCTGTAAGCGCGGTTTTTTATAGAGAGTTCTCAGACTTTCTACATCAAAACATGTTCAGAAAGCAAGTATCATGGACTTTGCATCATGAAGTTAGTTCATGAACCTTTGATTACGTAATGTTCCTTTGCAAAGGTTTGGTTTGCAACAC
>NNCF01126718.1:1245757-1278580 GCA_002313205.1 Laupala kohalensis | reverse complement strand
GTTTTCTTATTGACCTCTTCCAGCGCACTGATTCGTGTGTCAATATACTGTACCATGTCATTGTACGCCTTCTGAAGATCAGCTTTGAATGAATTGAGGAATGCGATAGTGTCCATTGTTGTGAGATAGTTAGCAACCTTAACGACAAAAGCAAATGAGAATACACGAAAAATGACAACTAACACTGAATGAAGGATGTTAGTATAATAATATATTTGTCACTACGGAAGTTACAAATGAGATAATAAATAAATTAAATATACAAACAAACCGACGACAAAAATGATTGAAATAATTATTTAGGGCGACCACTGGAGATTAATTAATTCGACAATAACTACCGTATATTGTGTTAAAATGTAAATAAATACGAAAGAATCAAGAACAACGAATTGTAAAATAATGTAATAATTCTATGAATTATGACGATAACTTGGGTGCAACAATGGGGCAGGGTTTAAATAAGTAAATAAACAAACCGACAACTAAAATCACAGAAATAATTTAGGATGACAACTGCAGATAAATTAATTCCACAATAACTAAGGCAATATTATGTTAAATTGTAATGAATAACTACAAAAAGATCACGAAAACAAATGGTAAAATATTGGAATAATTCTATTTACGACGACGAAACTTGAGCAGTGCAGCAATAGAGTACGTTATTTGTAAGTTAATAATGATGTAATAGTATACGCACCAGAAAATCTAAATACAGCAAAATAATTAATTTTAATGCACCGAGAAGTTAAATTTATTATTCCGTTTGTACTTACGTAAACTTTATCACACCTTTGAATGAAGCACTGAATGAAAACAATATGAAATTATATTTGGTCCGTTGAGTTTGAAAACCTTAGGAAATGTTTTTAGTGTTTTTTCACTTAACACTCACACAGAACAAAGAATTTTACACTACAATGAAAGTTGGGATCTAAATACAACTACTGATCACAAAAAACTCGAAAAAATAAAATAATTAGAAAGATAATACTGAAAAATAGAGAGAGCTCAGTCACAACCGCAGCTAACGCCAGGAGCAGGCTAGCCAATCAATGTTACAAAAGTTACCTTATTTCATATTTTTTTACGTTGCTGTGTTTACTATTTGTTTATTCTGATGCAATCAATAAAAGAGGTTTGGCTATTGTTAAACATATATTTTCTACGATATCACTCAATTTTATGGAATAACTAAATGTGGCGAAAAATTTTAATATTTAGATGAACGAAGAACGACCGTTCACCACAAGGAACGATTGGGGTGAACGATTCACTGAAAGAGTTCGTTCCTTTGGAATCGTTCGTTCACGAACGTCACATCTCTATTGGCATCCCAGAAATAGAAATAAGATAAGGCCGGTATAAGAATGACTCTTTATCATGAGGATGTATTTATCGCGAGGAAATAGCGCTTAGGGGGGGGCACAGAGTTTTCCTCATGTACACAGAATCCCGCCCTTTCCGTAAGAACGCCGTTTTCTAGTTAGATTCTTCGGCTTACCACGACTGTCGTATGCTAAGGGTTTATCATGGATGCTCAAAGGAATTACAAGTCTACACCATATGTTAAGCGAAACATAGGCCTGAACAAGCTGACCATAAGTGGAAAAAACTGTATAGAAAACATCATATTTTTCTTTCATGTGTGCAATTTTGTGAGTAAACGTCCAACGCGTTGAAATTTCAAAATTCTTTATTTATTTCAGAATTAATTATGTAAATAATTTATTTCAGAATTAATTATGTTAATAATTTATTTCAGATCGTTGGTTCTATCATGATGGGACTCGGAATAGATGCCATCATTGCGTTGAAGACGTACGACATGTTTATAGACGAAATACTTTCCGTTGGATTAGTAATATTGTTAGTTATCGGCATCATTATTATGTTCATAGCTCTTGTCTGTTGTTGGGGTACAGTAAGAGAAAACTCTTGTTCACCTATGATGGTAAGTAGAAGGCACTCAACACTCGCAATACATACATCTTTAATACTCATATTTATCCTGATTATTTCAGTTCGCATTCTTGGTCGTCTTATTGTTACTTATCCATATCTGTACGGCTGCCTTATGCTTCTTCTACTCGGAAGATGTATTGAAGTATACAGAAAGGGCTATGAATAACACGATAGGAACTTACTATAATGACACGGCGACGGAGAAGTATTGGAATGGGATGCAGAAACACGTATGTATCAATGTATTTCTTCGTTAACGTTTCTACACTGATAACAATGCATTCGTAATGTTAGTGTGATAGTCGTTTTACGAGGTTCCTTCAAATTACGATGAACTGAAAACATGGCAAATCAGTTATATTTTAGTTACAAAACAGATCACATATTTTCAATTTTTATTGATTTTTAATTTAAAAAATGCAATTCGCATATCATTTCTTGAAGCCTGGGGACACCAGCCCGCCCCTGCCCCTCCGTTTTGGTGACACTATTAATTAATTTATTTATACATCACGCAATCCGGTGTAGCAGCTCCTACGGAAATCCTGCTCGACGTGAAGTACTGCCACTTATCTCACGCGTAAACAAAGAATGCATGCTTTAGGCTCAAACATATGAGTCTATTTGCACCCAGTTCACAAAGGAAGACTAGGAGATCTTAGAACATGAATATACCTTGAGTACCTTACGTACGTTTTTTGAATGATTATTTGACGTTCCTTGAGTTTAACCAGCGACGTTTATCATACTTGATAGTATTTGTTCCTACTGCGCATTTAATTTTTAAACGTCGAAAATTGTGTACATGACTGCTGTAATCCATGCTTTTATCGATACACGCTTTTAAAAACACTCTTTCGGTCATTTAAACAGTTTATAGACTAATATTTTTCTCTCGTGAGAAATGAATTTATTTTCGAAAATAAATTACTTTCCCAATTTATTGTTTATCATGTTTTCATACGTCTTAACGACACTCAGCCGATTTAAAACACAATGTTGACAATATATCGACTATAAAAGTAACTAAACTAAGATTAAAATCTTTATTATTTCTACTTTTAGTTACTTTGATAGTACTTTGAAAACGAAAATTATCGCTTTCCTGCGCACTTGTCAACTTACAAGAGTGGATAATGGCGTATTAAGGATCAACGTATGGATGTCGAGATTATAGGGCAAAAAAACTTTGGAATTCGTTATAAAACATTTTTTTCCAGGAAGTGATTGCTTAAAATCTTACAGAGCTCGTATTGAATTCCTCATGTCCTTGGGTTCGTGTTCATGTACTTCCCGCTCTCTAGTAGAAAAAAAAACAAATATCACTCCTTCAAATGTAGTTGTGTTGTCTTCTGTTGAGGAGTGAAATCACATGTACTGTAGAGCAGTGGCGGATCTAGACCGTAATCAAGAGGGGGCAAGGCTAACCCGCGAGCATTTTTGTTTAAAAATTATGGTTTTACAACACAAATTTTATAAACATTACCTTTAAATAAAATGCATCAAATAAATAATTAACATTCTGGTATTAATAATAACAATTATTTATTAAAGTTATAAATATGGTATTATTAATTTTATTAATCTGGTAACACTTAACAAGGTATATCATTCGTAAACTTAAATTTTATCTGTTCAGGTCCAATCGGGGCGCCCCCTAGATCCACCACAGCTGTGGAGCCGTTATGATATGGTGCCTTATCTACCTTGACTCATCACTATTTATTATTTTACATTTGTGCTACGTGTCGTTAAAATTTCGTTATTCAAATTACGAATAGTGTTGTGTCATTCAACTTTCTGGCAGTACCATTCTACAATGAGTAAATAGAATCAAGGATTGGATTATTTCTTAAAAAAAAGTAAATAGCTAAAAACTAGTAAACAGTTGCTTACACAATAGATATTTTTATATATTTTACTCTCAATACCCAGGAATGTATGGTTCATTTCAATACCGTTTATTTGACAATTTACAAAAATTGCCCCTGATTCATCAATAGCTTGGGCGCAAGACCGCTTACTTCGGGAGACTTGAAATATTTTACGCTGAAATTGCAAATATTCGATCACCGCGTAACAAATGTTTAAGTTCACAAGTTAATTCAGGGGCATCATTTGAGGGGGACAATTACAGTTAACCCACCACGGGGGGAATCTCTCAGACCAAACTCGGACCTCCCCCAAATTAAAATCCTGGATACTAATACAGTTCGAAACCTTGGCACGTATATAAATCGTATTATTTCAACAGACCTCATCTCAAGATCTTTTTCCTGATGTCCAAATTATTCTTCATGGCATAGGTCATAAGACTCGTTAGTCAGACCCGCCAGTTTCGCCTTAATGTCGCTGCCTTATGAATCGTTTTAATTTTGGTCTCCTACGGTGTTGGGAAGCATGTTAGCACGAAGTATTTACTCACATCTATTCTAGAAGAGTAGAGTAATGAGGATTTTAAATCAAACCTCCCTTAATAATATTAGTGAGGAGGATTATGAATGAAATATGATGTATTGTGTATTGAAGGACAAATAATGAGGAAAACGAAAAAAAATGTCGAAACGTTGACCGTATGAAAACGTGATTAAATTTAAGAAGTTTAACCTTTCCTCAAGAACCTCGTCACGGCTCAAGAACTAATGTGTATACATAACTTAAATTGTGGACCACGTGGTGGAATTTGGATGAGATATTAGAAAGTCAGTTATTCTTTCTTTAGTTTCCTCAGTTTTTTTAAAATTTCAATTGACCAATAGTCATTATGACCTCTCTGCCTCCAACAAGGTCATTACGCAGTTCCTTAATTCCTATTTTGTTCTCCCTTAATAATATTACAAAATACACGATGTAGTATCCTGTCTTTGCTGTCCTCATGTATTTCAGTTAGTTGTCCCGTTTTGTCTCATAATCCGTGTCGTCTCATCCTTGTGGTTATTTTTTTATTTCTTCTTTTTCCCTTCACTTAACATTATTTATGTACTTCTCTTTTCTAGTTCTTTCTTCAATACGTCTCATAATACTCACTTTNTCCTCATGTATTTCAGTTAGTTGTCCCGTTTTGTCTCATAATCCGTGTCGTCTCATCCTTGTGGTTATTTTTTTATTTCTTCTTTTTCTCTTCATTTAACATTATTTATGTACTTCTCTTTTCTAGTTCTTTCTTCAATACGTCTCTTATAATACTCACTTGTGACACATAATCCTTGTAATCTTGAAACCGCGTCTTTGTATACACTAATTCTTCCTTCTTTGGTTTTGTCACGTATTCCTTCTTCCTTCAATCGCCTTAAATAACCTGCCCTTTCGTTAACATACTCGTCACAATCCCAGAAAACATGCTCCTCATCTTCCTCTGTTCTTCCCCATATGCTCTCTGCTCCCGTATCTTGTTTTTGGANACATAATCCTTGTAATCTTGAAACCGCGTCTTTGTATACACTAATTCTTCCTTCTTTGGTTTTGTCACGTATTCCTTCTTCCTTCAATGGCCCTAAATAACCTGCCCTTTCGTTAACATACTCTTCACAATCCCAGAAAACATGCTCATCTTCCTCTGTTCTTCNTGTTTTTGGAGATACTCGTATTTATTAAAATGACCATGGCCATTCATAAATTCAAGGACATATTTATTCTCAAAACCATTTACTATTCATAATTGCATATCCCACGTTTGGTATGTAGGCATGGGTTGCTCTTCCTTTGTCTCACTCAGTTGTATATATTCTATTTACTAGCTTCACTGCTGTGGAATTTATTCTTCAAAAGACTGGGAAAATCTACTGTCCCAAGTCAGTAAGCCTCCATCATCGTGCCTCAATGGAACAAATTTGTATTTTCAAACCGGATGCCTTGCAGTTCTTCAAAAGAAAATAGAAGATGTCACATCAGATTTTGGAGTAGTTTCCGTTGTGTTTGGAGTTATTCAGGTACGATTATGTGTCAAAATTCTACATATCCTTAAGATGATATCTAGTTATTAATATTTAAGTTTAAATACAAAAATATAAGATTAATTTTGATGACTGTTTTGGTGTCCGATATTTATGGAAGCGACCACTTTGTGATGTTACTAAGCAAAATAAAACATATCCTGGCCAGGCGTTTCTCCGGTTTCCCTCCAGTCAGTGGCGGATTTTCCATTGGTGGGTATGTCATTTAAAACTTTTGTTATTAATCTCGAATTTTCACTGCACATTATATCACCGATTCATTTTGGAATAATAAATGGATATCTACGTATTTCATTATTATTTTTATATAAGAATTAAATCCGTCACTGCCTATGGGACCTCGGAATTGATGTGCAAGTCCCTTGCTTGTTTCCGGAGAGTAACTTAGTTTATTATCCCCATCGCGGTCATAAACAGTTTGCAACTGCTTTTTTTTTGACAATAAAGTTTATTTATTCATATAAACCGCCTCTAATTTAAAAGGTTTGTGTCCAAAGCTATCATGAAGCTAGCGATAGGAACGAGAGCCATAAGCTGTGGTTCCAAAAACCAACTTTTTAACCAAGTAAAAGGAATGAAAGGTACATATTCCGAAAAATGTATAATCGAGTTATGTTATTTTTTTACGTTAAATCAATGTGAAATTGCTGCATAAGGATGATATACACACAGGTGACTCTTGGGAGTACGCCCAAAATTTAATTTACCAGTACTGTAATATTTTTCATCCATGTTATTTCATTTTTTCAATATATTCAGAGGATATGCCGATATACTTGGAAAGGATGAAACATCTCTTAATGGAAATGAGTCTGAAAAACCAACTCTTTTTATATTTTTCAGTTCGTTGCTGTGGTACTAGCGTGGTGCTGGGCTGCCTTCGCTAAATGAAGGAACGTAGCATTATTTGTTCGAATTCAACCTGATGTGTTTCAACGAATAAAATGACTCAAAGTACTCATCCTCGATGGATGGATGTTTCGCATTTTTTGTTTTAACTCTTACGTGTTATTTATTATTAAATAGAGAAATAAAATGTTTATACAATTGGAGTGCAAATTTAATTTATCCTATGAAAAGTACTCACATAAAAATTCATAGCATTCGAATACAGATTTATCATTTCTACATGCGTAAATGCGGCGCGGTGCTGAATGGCCGATGATTGATTGACTCACCAAGAACCAAAACTACAAAAGATGCGAACTTTAAAATTTGATGGGATGTTGGATGTATTCTGAAAAGGCTGACCCAGGATTTTTCAAAATTTCGATTTTAAAAGAGTGAAATGTATCTTTTTGAATTTTCTCTTTCTTCAGTATAGTTTTACGAACTAATTGGGATATCATCTCGGTTTTAATATGTAAACACTGTTAATTTAAATATGTGTTTTTCAATATTTTACTTTCCCCGTAAAAGGGTTCCATAAATTTCAGATTTTGTCTGTCATGTGAACATTTTTGGTCGACCATGTGAGCATTTCATTATAGATACATTGCTGGACCGCTCCTACTGATAGGACTAGCTATTCTATACGAACTACACCGACATGAGAGCTCGTTGGTTCTATAACCCTTCACTTCCATCTTGGAATTTAATTTGTTCTTTTCTCATTATTAGTATGTAAGTATTTTTATATTAAGGACTTCAAAGAAAATATAGCTTATACATTGAAATACAACATAGAAAAAGAAAATATACCTGGAGCCATATAAAAGATAAATGTTAACTCATAGTAGTAACTACCAATAATGTTCAATTTGATGTACATTACTATTACATTAAACACTACTATGTGTAACTACCAATAATGACCTATTTTATGTTATAGTAATATAAGTTACGTTTTTAATATATTTTGGTGTGTCTGAGAAGTGAACATGATGTAGACTGTATCTGGATTCAAGAATTATAAAGTTATGAATTAATGGTCGAAAGAAACTATAAGGTTTGCCAATAGTAGATACTATAATCCTAGTCTGTATGACAGAATTATGAATTTTAGGAAGGGTAGTTTTAAACCAAATTTGATTCTGTAACATAACTATTATTTACATATTTCTTCCGTGTACCCTACACGTGGAGAAGATATGTGATAATTTTCGGTCATGTTAAAAAGGCGGCGAGCCGGGAATCGAAGCCGGGACTCCTGCTTTGATCGCAGGGGTGTTAACCACTACACCACCCGTTCGCCTTCCACAACTGTACACCACAAAAAATTACAGGTCGCAATGAAGAGAAAATACTGATTAAGGAATCTAAAATAACGTTGTTTCTACTGCCAACATTGTGGAATCTAATATAACATAATTATTCCTGTGGGTGTCATGTGAATAATAATTATAGTGAGGCATATTTCCTTCCCATTTATCCTTCTGATCCTTATTCGATTTGTCACTCCCCAACAGATACTGTACGATTCACTTTAGAAATCTTTGCCAATCTTCACACATACCATTCGCAAAATCAAACATATTCATAATAGACTTACCCTTTCGTCAACAATTACAGCGGTAATTTTATATTTAGATATCTACATGTTCATGTATAAAATATCTCGTTTGTATACGTAGTGAATTATCTATATACATGTACTTACCTTACCGTACAGCCTCACCGGTTGTCTTCCATCACAACAGCCAGGAGGGCCTTGTTGTCATTTGCACATCCCGCAGACAAATACACCGTGTTCCTTGTCTCTGTTCAACCCAGAGCGATTGCAGATTCTACAACAAAATTGCCAGATATCGCTCAAAATTCTCAAATTCACCGGAGAGTCACTCATTCATGTCTGACCTGCATATCACTACGAACATTTGTGTTCAAGCTAAAATGCCAAAGCTACACATTTTAAAACCTTTCGAATGGCTTTGGCATGTTATCCATGAGACAGGGATGCTTAAATACAACTTTATTTTCTCATTCCATCTTTGAAACATATTATTCATCTTAACACAAAAATCTCAACATGTAATCCGTCTCTAAATGTAATTCCATCCATATACAATCGTTGGGATATAAGAATGAATTTGTGTTCTGCCTTTCCACGCCAAGAAGGTGACACTAAATACATTACCGATTCTCAAAACAAAGGTCAACTCATCAAGGAACTGTTTAAAAAGATATATGTATAAATAAATATAAAGATAATAACGATATTATTAACCCGAGAACCAAGCAAGCAAACCATCAATACTCCCCACACAAACATGAGATAAAGCATTATAAAATTTAGTCAAAAACTAAGAAATTAATTTCTTTGCAATTTGAAATTAATTAATTTCTTAATTAACACTTTATTACAGATGTGATCTATGAACTAAAAGTACTCCTTCAATTATCTAATTGAANCTCCCCACACAAACATGAGATAAAGCATTATAAAATTTAGTCAAAAACTAAGAAATTAATTTCTTTGCAATTTGAAATTAATTAATTTCTTAATTAACACTTTATTACAGATGTGATCTATGAACTAAAAGTACTCCTTCAATTATCTAATTGAAAATATTATCACAGAATTTTCAAAATTTTGCAAATAAAGTATTGAAAATTTTATAAAAGCGGAAAAAGTTGGGTGAGCCCAAAATTCCTTAACAGCTTTGGATATTGCTACAACACCATTTCGATAAAACTCTGCTGTCCTTCTTGACTTCTTGTGAGGAAAAGATGGATAAGATTAACATCTCAAATGAATGTTATACGGTTTTGAATCATTTCTATCCTTATAAAATTACTTCAGAATTCTCGATGAACATTGTCGGACCTTTTCTTTTAGACAATTCTATAAATTATGTGGTGACACTTGATTTTGCAAATAATTGGACTCGTTCCGTTTGGCTCGGCCAAAGGATTAACTCCTCTGATTTTTAATTACCTTCATAATAGTGACATGGTTATTGATTACATTGTAATAATTCACTTTCGTTTTCGGTAATTAGAGTAAAAAAAGCACAATTTAAATACATGTGATTTAGTTGAAGGGTTATTTGTAAATAAGGAACTATTTTAAATGAGTGTAAAATAGTAGGAGCAAATTTTCTGGCAAACAATTATGGTTGTATTTCAAGTTATTAATTTATAGATTACCCGCCATAAAATGAGAAATTCGTCCCTTTCATGTAAAAGAAATAATTACAAAAAGTCAGATAATTTATAATAATAATTGAAATAAAATAAAATAAATTCAAAAGATGACAGAAAAAGAACATGCATTATCATAGAACTCGTCGAGGGATGCAATGCGAATTTAAAACTTTGGGGAAAATTTTTACCATCCAACTAGGCTTTACAAAGAAATTTAATTTTTATTGTATTTCCACCGTCTTAACTATCCCCGTCTTCATTAATCCAATTTAGTCAGGTGAAATGTAGGTGTTCAAATCATGCAAAACGCTACATTTTGGGTTCTTAGAAAAAATATCCAAAAACACTCAATCTGACACAATCATTGTTACATCACTCGCAGGTTTATAAATTAGAAAACTATTTTTCTACTTTTCTTGAATGACTTTCATACGTAAATTCTTTCAGTAGTGTTTGTAAAATAATTTACATTCGTAAATTTTAAACTGAAAAATTAAAAAAAAACGGTAAAAAATTTATAAGAATATATTTTAAAACTATTAATTTTTATAATAATAAAATAATTTGATTATCTTGGTTCATGACAAGACATATGTCATTATTTTAACATCGATTACAGGAATTAGTTGAACGTTCGCATTTTTCAAAATCGTCATATTTTACAAAAACGCCCTACCATAAAAATTAAGAACACCAGTTTGTAATTTAAAAAAATATTGACCTATGCATTGGTATTTAAGTGGCATATAACGTATGATGAAGAGCGAATAAAAAATTTGTTAAACTTATCGTTTGATGCATTCAAATAGTTCAGTCAAAAAAATACGCATTCATCATAAAAGTGTTGATTCTTAATGAAAATGAAATAATAATATTAATAATTTATTATCCAAAAAATAATAAATCATTTTAAAGATTTTCTGTTGAATTGATATGATGAATTAAATAGTTTTTCAATAATTAATAATCTCATAGAAAAATATCAAAAGTATGTTCCCTCCAATTTATTACACATACTGAGTAAGCATGGAATAAGTGCCATCAGTCAACTGCTGTCTGAAATTTAGGTCAATTACTTCACGCTATAACATTACAATATGACTGATAAAATATGTAAATTTTCAACTTTTAAACTGCTAAGGTAAACAAGGAAAAGACGCAAGGATGCAAACATCGTATGAATCAGACAGACAACCTTGATTGAAAGGCGATCATGCGCTACGACGATGGTTGCTAAGGGTACATATAAACTTATTCAAGTCATCCCTGTACAGTTTTCAGTCCTATTCTACAACATTACGTTCCGTTATACATCTGACTGTTGAAGGAGACAAAATCATTGAAGACAAAATGCATTCGTGCGGGAAATATCTGCTTTTCTTCTTTAATGTGTTATTTTTAGTAAGAAAAAAAAATACAGACAGACAGTGGCTGATCTATGGACGTGAACTCTTAACAGATAAAATTGAAGTTGATAAATGGTATACCTTTAAAAGTGTTACCAGATTAATAATTGTTATTAGTTATAATTCTTATAGTTATTAATAATATAATTTTTATTGTTATTCATAATAACAGATTAATAATATCATATTCATGAAATTAATAATACCATATTAATAACTTCAATACATAATTGTTATTAATAATACCAGACCGTTAATTATTGATTTGATGCATTTTATTTAAAGGTAATATTTATAAAAATTTATGTTGTAAAACCATAATTGTTTAACAAAAATGCACCCACGTTAGCCCCCCATTGATTACGGTCTAGACCCGCCACTGCAAACAGATAATCTTTCTTTTACATATTCTTCCTTTTAAAACATTATACATACCCAACATAATTGGTGTTTAATTGTAAAACTGATTTGCAGATATTGGGTACTGCATTAATGGCAGTTGGAGGAATGTCGTGGTAATTTTTCGAAAGCTATGCAATATTTGTGGAAGGTAAACGTGATATACCTGCAATGATCGTAGTATGTATTGGAGCTGTTGTCTTTATTATTGCTTTCTTGGGGTTTTGCAATGTCATAAAGGAAAACACTTGTTTCCTCCAGACGGTAAGACGCACTCATTTGCTTTGGGGATATTTTGTGTGTCTCTATCCGCTCAAATCCTATTTCATTTTTCCAGTTTTCTTGGCTTCTTTTAACTGAACTCGTGGTCGAAATAGCTGCTGGAATTTGTGGTTTTGTATACCGTAGCGAGGTTAAAAGCATAATTGAAAGTGACATGAATAAATCGATGCAATATTATGATAGAGATCCCATTGCAAAATCAACATGGATTATTCTACAACAATCAGTCAGTCTTTTTAAATAATTTGTAGTTCTCAGTTTTTTACAATAACGCATTGGAAAATTCTTTCATTTGCACTTCAAGCGCTGCGGAACATATTCGTATAAAGATTGGGACAAGTACTCTCAGGAAAATGGAACTGAGTCATGTTGCTCAGAACAGATTGATGACGATGGCAACACGAGATTGTGTCAACCAAGTAATGGGATTTTCAAAACAGGATGTTTTGATTCTCTCGTAACAGATTTTTCCAAGTGTCTAGTCTACATCGGTATTATTTCCATTGGAATAGTAGTAGCTAAGATTTGAGGACTTTCATGTTAAATGTTTAGGTTTAAGAACTTTGTTAGTCGTATTTTCCGTCTACATATATAATTAATACCAAATCAAACGACCCTATTTTTTATGAAAAGACATATTTACACTAAAACAAATAAATAAAGTAACATGACGTTTCAATTCTTTTTGTGGATCATCTTCAGGTTATTTTATTTATTTGTGTTTTAGTGTAAATATATGTCTGTTCATAAAAAATAGGGTCGTTTGATTTGGTATAAAGAAATTTATGTTAAAACTTGTTTCGTTGGTCAATTTATTTTCTTCCTCTGCAGATCATTGGAATCATACTTTCGATTTTTTTTATTTATTTATTTTTGTGAGGGGCTTTAGGTCTCGTCAACGCCAAGGTCATCAGAGCCCTCATTCTTTCAAAATGTTTGGCTGGACAAACACGAGATACATTGCCTGCAATGCCAAAATATTCGTCATATATTCCATTAGATAAGAACAAGAGAAACAAGTTGGTTAAGTATTATCTAGTTAACTGTCAAAATATAAAAAAAACAGTAAAAAGGTGTGTCAAACTTAAAATGTTGGTTTTAGATATGTGATTTAATTTTCAAACATTTGTGAAATTGGGTAATAACTTAATAAATCTTATATTTATATGTCTAAGCTAATATTTTCTTTTGATTCTCTCGTGGTGATTCTCCTTATAGACCTCTGTAGAAACCGTTAACAACTGACCATTGAGACGGGCCGGAACTCGAACCTGAAACCTGCTTCTTTCGCCGCAGGTGCGCTTCCCTACATCACCCACCTCGACTCCCAAAGCCCATATGCAACATGCACTTGACCTATTCCGGTGAGTCTGCGTCACAACCCATATAGGGGATAAGTCCTAAGTTCGAGTCTCGGTCCGACACAATTTTCACTTGGCCGCAAATGCTAACTTTCTCCCCGAGTAGGTAGTCGGAAGTTGTGAGTTAAAAATTAACAACTGAGTCACGATTGCTCTCATATCATTATGTAGTATCTGTGTTTTCAGAACACGAAAGAAACATTTAGTGCAACAAAATCTTTCACAGCCCCTCCCTGGCTACGGTGTCAGCGTGCTCGCTCATCATCAAGCCATTCCGGGTTCAATTCCCGGTGGGGTATCAAAAATTTGTAGCTTTTCAATTCTATGTCTCAGTTCATATAGGTGTGGCGTTTGCAAAGTTCACCCTCTGCGGCTAACAATCGCAGTTATAATACTCGGGTACAGTTATCTTTTATCGAATTTTTTATTACAGACCCCTCACTTTGAACTGCTGTATATGCCACAAAAAATCGCAGAAAAAACTTATAAACACCATTAAATTTGTCACGTTTATACTCGTTATTTATACTCTAGTTTAAAAAATTGTTCTAAGAATGAATCATACTGTTTTAAAAACAAATGTTTCAAAAAACGCGAAATTTTTACCGTTTTTCCCGATACGTCGACTCTACTATTTTTATAAAATAAACTAAAAGTGTCAAAAATTATTCTTATTCAGCGAATGTTATCCATTATGCTTGTGACATTTCAAAATTTTGACCTTCTACATGCAAAATATAATGAGTTATTAGCCTTTTCCAAAAACATTACTAAAAACGACCAGGCACATTTTCAAGGTATAAAATTTATACTGTCGCACTCAGAAGAATGCCATGATCACGTTACAATTGAATGTAAACATTTAAAACTACCTGTGTAACCTCCAGCAAGTGATAAATATAACCATGTTTTGGATAATCGGCCAGCGGTGTAGTTTCGTCACGCGCGTTGTTGCCAGTGCCGTGTTCAGTCAACAGGCTGGACCAGGGCTGGACTCACAGCTGACAAAACTATTCCAGTCAGTGGAGTGGTACGCGCGGCAACAACGCTCGTGACTGAAATCCCTCGCTGGTCGCTAATTGAAAACATGGTTTTATTTATCACTTGCTGGAGGTTACACAAATAGTTTTAAACGTTTACATTTCATTGTAACGTGATCACGGCTTTCATATGAGTGCGATACTATAAATTTTATTCCTTAAAAATGCGTCTGGTCGTTTTAGCAGTGTTTTCGAAAAAATCAATAACTCATTATATTTTGCATTCAGATGCTTGAAATTAATAAAGGTTGTCACAAATACAACAGTGATCATTTGCTGAATGAGAATTATTTTTGTCACTCTTAGTTTGTTTTATAAAAAATAATGAAGTCAACGTATCGGCAAAAACCGCAAAAATATCACGCCATTTGAAACATTTCAGGTTAAAAGGAATTAATATTCATTAATAAAAACAAATTTTTCACATGTGCATATGCCAAACAAAATTATAAATCTAATGGTGGTAACTGTGCTTTTCTGCGATTTTTTTGTATTACCTAAAGCTATCGGAAGTCAGGGGTCTATAATAAAAATCCGATAGTAGATCCTATCTGGTCGCTGTTCCCCCCAAAATTCACGACGTTTCTAGTAAGTAAACTCGCACAGAACTGAGCCTAACATTCGTTATCGTGGTCCTTAGTTGGCCTATTCGAGATTACATACGTACAAAATATTTTACATTAAGAAATCTAGCGCTCAAAATTGATTTTATTTAACACGATAGATTAACACATGTTTATTTATGCATAATTAATTTATTGGAGACAATTTAAAAAAATTGTTTTGGGTTTTTGCTATGGCTCAAGTCAAAATAAAGAAAGTTGATAATTTTACTAAAATAATTACAAAATGACACATAGGGTCAATTCCACATCAAGGGTTGTTTGGGATGGCCACAAAAATGTGTTCAATATATTTTTATCGGATTTGATGTCTAAAATTAACTTGTTAGCCGAGTTTTAAACCCTCGCGACACGAGATTTTTTACAGATATTTTCCTTTTTATCATTTTTTTTTTCAAAAATTTCTGTAGATTTCTTTGGTTGCTTCTCAAACGCGCTTTTCTCATTAAAATATTTTCAAATACATTTATCTCACTGAATAGTTTGTGAAGAATCCAAATATGATTATAATTGTGGATTGATTTCTTCGGCAAGAAATTCATTACAATGACAAAATTGCTATTTTTCAGAACATAAATGTCATAAAACACGCTTTTAGCGTTTTTTCTCCCTTTTTCACTCAAAAATATTTTGTTTACACATACTTTTAGAGCAATATAATTTTTGGTGGGGTATCTGTTGTTTCGGGTCGAAAATTCAGTAAGAATGAAAATATATATTTGCGATTTAATGCACAGCGTATCATTATTTTTTTTGTTACTTTCCACTAAAGGTAATCTATAAACGAAAAATTACTGGCAAATATAGATCCTATCTTTCCAAATAAAATACTTCCAAAAAAGTCTCAGATGTGCCCATGCGCAGTTTGTAACTGATGTTTTGCAAATAAATTACTGAATATTCCGAGCACACGTAAGCTATAGTATAAAAGAAAAACTGACGAAATTGACAATTAACGAAAACAGTAAGTTAGAAAAAGAAATACGTGAACCATTATATACGGATAAGGTTGCTTGAAATTCATATCAGAGTAGAAAACAATACGGTAATATAAAATAATAAAACTAAACTATTTTGAAAAATAAAAAAGTTAAAGCGAGAGGAACCGGGACAAATTCATCATTAAAAGCATGAAATGTACACGAAAATAATTTTTTAACTGCTTCATAACACGCAGAACAAACAAGTATATTAACAAATTAACTACAAAAACTCAGAGATAAAACACACAAATGTAAAACAATACACATGGAAAGCTAAAGTAGAGCAAATAATGAAATACACAGGTACATTCAGGATCGCCAAGGGAGCACCTGAGCCCAGGGGCAAATTAATGTCCCGCGAACCCCATTTTCCTTTTGTTTCCAAAAAATGTCTGTATTATCATTCACTACTTGAATATGTATAAATATTACTGTGAATAAAAAACTAGCATTATTTAATAGCATAGACTTTTCACTAATAGTTTATTTACATGAATGTTATATAAACATCAATATTATTTCTCATTTTCCATCAACGTTACATCTGTAAATACTATTTTCAGAGTACAGTCACAGTTAGAAATAAAGAAAATTAGCAACATGCTATTTTTATTCTTATTTTAATGACACGCATTTTAATATTGTTTCCAAAATATCGTTTATCGTAATTTTTTTTATGATTAAGTATGACAAATACTTTTTGTGTAAATTAGGCAGAGTTTATCTACATTCTTTGAGTTTAGTTTATGAAAATTTAGCCATAAAATACATTTTGTTGTACAGCCACCGGACCCCGAGGATTGTGCCTCTTCTGCCCCCTCCCCCACCACCTTTGTTGGAATTGGGTACATCTTCTACGTGAAAGAACTTGAAAAGAACAAAGTGTACAAAATATAAGTTATCTGCGAAATAAACCAAGAAAAAATATATTAAAACAAAAATATCGTTAATATCATTTACTTCTTTGTCTCAACAATCACAAAATTGAGCATTTTGTTAAACTTTAAAAAATAATGTTAAGACGCATCTATCTTCTCGCTGAAATCATGAACAACCATCGGAAACTTGTAGCTTTTTGTACAATACAACCAACAACACGCGATTCATGTTCACGGCCCTGACCATGAAATTTTGTGGGAGTACAACTCGGAATGCCATTCTTTCGAATGTTACGAAGATCTGCAGACTTTCACGACATCGCAAGTGACTTACTACATAAAGGCAAATTAAGGGTTCAGAAAAAAATCGATGTAAGAGACAAATTTAAAAATTGATTTCATGGAGTAAACGTACTCAATTATGTTTACAACCTAGCGAAGAATAGTACAAGATAATCTTTGATTAATTAGTCCTGCCGTGTGGTGACCGACAGTCTGGAGTCTGCAAAATCACTGGTATGGTTAGAAAACAACTGGAAGAAATGTGTCAGTTGCATTTTATTGTTTCTAAGATTTAAATTTGTTTTTAAGATGACAAATAAATAATAGACAAGGTTAACAGATGAGGCATTTCATGTGCAGGGATGAAACGGGGCATATGGTTTGAAAAACTTAGACCATTAGTCATTGTGGTAAAACCGACTTTAGTGATTACGCTGTAAGTGAACTTCAAAAGGAGAATAAAGGAAGACCATCAGTCATTAAATTTGACACTGTTCGATAAATCACTTACAGTAAAGGAAACAAAGTGGAAAAATCTTCAAGACTTGTTACCCCTTCCGTCACTGGATCCAAGGGTGCCTTCAGAAACTTTTTCAGAGGGGGGGGGGCGATACATCGTGGCGATAGAGAGATATGCCCGTAAAAGGAGAAGTAATTTGCATTAAGTTATTCACTAGTGCATTCTAGAGTATTTGAGTAGCGTTTAGCAACAACTTCAATTTTATTGTTAATTTTTTAAACACTAGACTCATTTTTATTCGGAGCGGCAATATTAGATTACATATTTCAAGTCATTCCAGAACACCTGATGCTACAATTATTTCTTGGTGACTTACTTTCAATAAACCATTTTGCTACATAACTTCAGCAAATGTTCCTTTTCCAATTTCTAAGGACCTGGAAAACAAGTTCTAACCTTCAAATCACTGCGCTATGCGAAACAATCAAAACATGTTTAACGTTCAAGAGAAAATTATAAATCGAATTTCGAAATAATTTATTTGTGGTGCACTTTAGTTCACCCCGGAAAATGCTTGTGCCGAATTTCGAACTCGATTCCTGCGTCCCGTGATTTTGCCACAAAACTAATAAAAGACTATAAAAATTGAAATCGAAAACAAAATATTTCTCTTCATTATGTTCTTAATTCTTTTCTGTATACAACGTTCGCAAAATTTCGAATAATTTGACCTGTCCGTCTTTGCGATCTGTGGCGGACACGCAGTGTACAGAACTCTTGTACCACTCCCGTCCCCACCTCCCAAATTTCTAGATATGAACTTGTCAGTGATATTAAACTCTTTAAGATGACTCAAACAACAACTTTCAATATTTTACTTACCACGTCTTTATATCTATAAAAATGTGCTCATAGTAAGAAAAATATTTCTTTCACAAAATTTGTGTATTGTTTTTTAACTTCCATTAATTCTATATAGCATTTTCCACAAGTTTTAGAAAGGTATCTTGTACCATTTTTCTCCGAAACCTTCATTTGAGTCTTAATATATACGTCCAACAAAAAATACATAAATAATTTGTGTATCTATTGAGAGTAATTATTGTTGCATTGCAAAAATAATTTTACACTCACATTAAAATCTTAATTTTGCAATTTTTTGTTATATCTCTTGTAGTACATGCATTGAGATTTCACGAAGAATCCGTTGATTTCCATTCACGAGGGCAGGGTTAAATTTCACTTCCATTCACTGGTTCCCGAACCTAAAGTTGTACGCGTAACAACTGTAATACCTGAAGTAATACCAATTGGCTTGACGCCCGATAAAAAAAAACAATCCATCAGACTTGAAATTAGGTTGCGTGTTATCCTGAATTATTTTCTCTACACAAAAAAGTCCATAACCCTTATAGTTTTTACGATCTTTGGTATCAACCAGACAAACAGTTTTATGTATTACCAAGAGGAAGTTGGATTTGACTTTTAACATACCCGCAAATAACTACAGATCGCCACGTGTCGTTCAGCATAGAAGTAGGTAATGAAGGAAAATAAGATACAAAATACTTTATTAGACCAATTTTGCGCACAAAAAAAGAAAAAAGAAAAGGTAATATTGTTCTATATTCACGGAACCTATGAATAGTTCACTGAAAAAATACCACTACTATTTGAATCAGAGGAGCATCTGAGGGGACGCCGCGAGAAACTAATACCGTGTTATCAGAATGGCAATAAGTAAGCTAAAGTTATTAAATAAAACAAAACGACCTTATTACAGACTGATTTATTCACTATTAAGGAAACAACGATCCGATCCCCACTGTGGGTCTTCATCAGGCAATCAATCATAAGCAAATAGTTGGCTTCCATTGAATGGAAGACAATTGTTGGCTTTGTGTGGGCACCACTGGCTCGATATTAGAAGCCAATGACTTTTACATATGTCATGCCAATGAGTAGAGTAGGCTCAAGCCAAGTACAGGGTATTGGCGTCCAATACCTCCCCCTGACCTGAGGGTCAATCGGAGAAACCAACTCTTCCATTCTAAGAAGCCAACTGTTGGCTTGCTTATTGGCGTCTTGAAAACACGGTATAACTGTACGAAAACAATGAGAGAAATTATTTTTTATTGCCCACACTATTATAAAAAGTTACGTACACGTACCCAAATTTTCAAACACGATGAAATTATTAAGGACAATACTAAAATGAAATGTTTCAGTTATTCCTTTCAGAGGTCTATTAAGTGTTACCAGACTGACGTACACCGTTAGTATCAATATGACATAGTAAATTGCGATATCAGCACGGTAAAAGCGGTTGTCAGAGCACTGCATCATATTTTTACAAACTTTGCAAAGGTGCAGGCATAAATATTCTCATAACTTAACAACAGTATAGCTTGTTGGGGAAGATAGTTAAGTGAAATATGGAATCACTATTTCGACAATAAATAAACGTTATTGTAAAAAAAGCAGTTGCAAACTGCGTATGACCACGTGAGGGACAATAAACTAAGTTACTCTCCGGAGACAAGCAAGGGACCATCCCATCAATTCCGATCAAGAACCCATGGACAGTGGCAGATTTAATATTTACAAAAGAAATTATTTAATAAATACCTACTGTTATCCATTATTCAAAATAAATTGTAGATATTAGTGCAGTAAAAATTCGAGATTAATAAAACAAAAGTATTATTGTCATTCCCGCCCAAGGAAAATCCGCAGCTACCCAGAGAAAAACCCGGGCCAGGATGGGTACAGAGATAATGAACACAACCCTGCCAAGGTTCCGTACAGTTAGAAATAAACTATTAATTAACAAAGGGAGCAAATCAACATGCATGAAAAAGGAATTTAATCAATATCTAGAGTACAATAACAAAGGCGTGAAAAAGTATAAAAGATAATTACATCACTTACCTCATCCGAAGTCGTGTGGAAAACAATGTTTATTAGGAAATTAGAACTCTCATTTTCATTTATTAAAATCTGTGAATTATTTCACATTATAGAAACAATAGCACATTAAAAAGCTTTGAACCGCGGATTTAAAGAGATTCAATTTATTTATATATTTTAAGATTTTATGAAGGGAATTATACAAAATTATTCCTGAATGATAAGGACCTCTTTGGCAAAGAGTTGACACGCTGTTGGACGATGAATATTAGCCTTATTACGAGTGTTGTATTCGTGAACGACTATTTCTTCTAAAGCAGGGGTGGGATTTTAATAGCTATGTCTTAACAAACACGACTTCTTCATAAATGAATATGCAAGGGAGTAGGAGAATATTTAATTCTCTAAATAAAGGTTTACATGAATTTCGGGGGTGAGATTTACATATAATCCGAATTATTCTCTTTTGAATTCTAAAAGTTTGAATGCTCTGAGTGAATTGGCCCCAGAAGATAATGCCGAACTGTAAATGAGAATATACATTTGCAAAATACACGCAGCGAGACGTTGGCTAAATTAGGAATACATAGCATATCTTGCTTAGTTTGGAATTCAAATTATCAATATGGCAATTCCATTTGAGGTTGTCCTGAATATGAAGTCCTAAAAATTTTGTTATCTTGACTGATTTTATTTCGGTTCCGTTCAGCGAAAGGGGTGTAGGAGGAAGAGATTTCGTTACACTATTGCGAAACATGGATACTGTTTTATCAGTATTAACGAGGAGACGATTTGAATGAAATCAAGACGAGAGGTTAGATAGAGCTTTTTGCGCATTAACATTTTTACATAATAGATTTGTGTCATCAGCAAAGAGAACCATTTTGCAAACGGCCGTGGTGGATGACATATCATTTACGCACAATAAAAAGAGGATAAGGCCTAAAATTGAACCTTGAGGTACTCCGCAAGTAAGTGACTGTTTTTGAGAGGTAATATTGACATACTTTATTTGCAACATGGGAAGTTTCAACTTGCTGATGTCCATCTTTCAAGTAGGAAGTAAGCCATTGATGTGGCAGTTCACGAATGCCGTATGAGTGCAGTTTCGAGAGAAGAATTTCGTGAATGCTTTCGAAAAATCAAGAAAAATATCTTGTGGATTATCTCCACGGTCAAGAGAATTGGTTACATCATTTAGAAAAGAAAATATGGCGCTGTTAGTTGAAAAGGATTTTCTGAAACTGTTCTGATCGTTTGAGAAAATATTATTGTGTGAAAAGTCGAAAAGTCTCTTATAGAAGAGTTTTTCCAGGATTTTTGAGAAAGTTGGCAATGGTGATATGGATCTATAGTTTCCAACATCACGTTTATTTCCTTTCTTATGTAATGGTTTCACTTGAGCTTTTTTAAATACGTCAGGAAACACCTTATGTCAAGGATCTATTGAAAATATGAGTGAGTGGATTTAATATAACGAGAGGGGAAGATTTTACTATAAACTCAGGTACATCGTCTATCCCTGCTGAATACTTATTTTTTTAAGAACTGATGACACTCATAACTTCACTAGAGTTAGACTCGAAAGTGAACATAGAATGCAGTACGAGTGTGGATATATTTGGTGGACATAGGTGGATGTATTTGGTGGACAAATAATTGGTTATCGTATTGACAATATTCTCGTCAACTATCATAGTACTCTACATTACATGGTAATACTTTAAAGGGCAAAAGATCAACTTTTGGGTTTTTTCGTTAAGTTCGTTTATAGTACTTAACCTATGTTTCTCCGCAGAGCTCAAGTGTGGTATAGGAAGTAGTATAGAAAAAATATAATATTAATGATCCTACAAATATTACACATGGTTTAGTGAACAATGAAGTAATCATTTTACGTTAAAATACTTCAACTTTACGTGTTTTCATCAAGTGGTACATATGCAGTAAATAATAGTTTAACAGCACGCAAAAATTTCGTTTGGTGCCCATTTGATCATTCGCAGTAGTACACTCGTCTCTACCCCATCCACGGTGAAAGGGCCCTTCTACTTCCTGACCCCACCTCAGAGACTCGATTGTTTCGCAGAATTTAAACTCCCAATATATATCACATTCTACTCCAGAAAGCTCAGATCATGTACTCGATCCTACGGTCAGTTATGTTCAAGGGGTGTTGATAAATACTATTTCACCTAATTAAATACCGATTTTTATGTTCCTAACAGTACACAAACCCAAGTTGAGCTCTTGAATTATTTCCATCGCAACTTACAACTCTCTACAATACGTTCAATTCAGGATCATTGTTCACCTGCGTGTTTCCCGACTTCACCGGGCCCCTCTCTGCTTACCTCATCGCGGCGTGCCGTCTCTACCTTCACCATCCGCCCCTCTCCACCCTACGCTATCCTTGATGCGATGTGACTCGTAATTCACGCTCACGTGATTAGCCATTCCGCACGGAGAAGGAAGTTCAAAGTACTCCGCGTTAAAATATAGTCCCATATTTAAGACATTCATGAAACATAGCAACATGTTGAAATATCAAACTATAATTTAAACTTTATAAAAAGCATTACATGCTGTTCTATTGTTTTTCGTACATACTCTGAAAGTTTTATTACAATCAAACAAGTATAGATGCGTATGGATACATCGACACCAATGTTCACATCGTCACTACCCGGTCCTGAGGAAGAATACGCTCTGTGACAGTTACTGGAGAAGAGCAGTTGCGACTTGGTCTCGAAGAGAGGGGTGGAGTGGTGAGTTCCGTGCAGTGCAGAGAAGTGAGTTCAGTGGGTTTTTGAAGTGTTTGTGAAGTGAGGTGTATTTCAATTTATTTGTTGAGTTGCAAGCAGCCGATTCGTCAAAATGGTTTCCGGCGGAATGACCTGTGTTAAATACCTGCTGTTCTTCTTCAACCTGTTATTTGTGGTGCGTATTTGTCACATGTCTCTTTAATATCAGGGACGTGCTTTTTATAAGGCAATGAAATTATGATCATTATTTTTTTTCTTTCTCATAAATCCGTTATTTGTTTATAATTTCAGATATCAGGTGTTGCGATAATTGCCATTGGAGCAATGGTTATGGCATCTTACAACAATTATAAAACATTCATGGATGAAAAATTCTCTTTAGGACCCTTAATACTAATTGTTGTTGGATCGATAATCTTCGTCATTGCTTTCTTTGGTTGCTGTGGTGCTATCAGGGAGAATCATTGTATGGTCGTGACGGTAAGTCCCTATTTTATAGTTGTAAGTGTATTGTTGCTAATGGTGCTTCACAATCTTCTCCCGGTTGACGTTTTGTGTCTTCTGTTCAGTTTTCTGTCCTCTTGTTGACGATATTCTGTATCGAGTTGGCCGCTGGAATTTGTGGCTACGTGTACCGTGAAGATGTAAAGAATGCGGTGGAGAAGCAATCTGAGAAGACAATGTTAAAATACAATGACAGTAACCCTGATATCAAGAAGTCCTGGGATCTGATGCAACAAGATGTATGTTACTGTGTGTTCAAATGTGTTACTTTTTGTTTTAATTGTTGTACTCACTCTTATTTTATTAACAGCTGAAATGTTGTGGTACCAACTCACCAAATGACTGGAAAGCTCATGGCATGCCAATACCAGCATCATGCTGCAAGGTGTGGGTCACAGGAGAACAAACCTGTGACAAAGGTTACTTTGACGATGGTTGTGCACCTGCATTGAAGGATAAGATTGAAAATCTGGCTCTGGTTATTGGTGGTGTGGCAATTGGCATTGCATTTGTTCAGGTATGAGAAAAAATTTATTTTTTTCATATTCAGTTATTTAAAATTTTTGAGGAGACTAAATATATTCTATAAATTCTTTTTTGCAGTTGGTTGGTGTTATTTTTGCGTGTTGTTTGGCAAGATCAATTCGGAAGGAATATGAAACTGTTTAGGAGTGCATCACATTACTCCATATTCATCCCAGATGTCTCGAAGTTAAGAAGCCTACTCTACAACCTCTCCATCAAGAAATTGGATGTTGAATCCTGTTGTCTTACAGTTAATGTTTGATGTCCATCTCCTTGTAACTTAAATGTTCTTTACTCTGAAGTTTTTTTGTCCATGGTGGAAACATCACTTTTATGTGAATATTGTCTGCATCACATGAGTGTGTTGCACTGTGTATTTTTTATGGTTGGAGACTGACTTCAGACATTCATGTGAGAATGTTAAATTATGTGCACAATTTGTGTAAAATGTTTTTTTTATATTATGTGTAATATTTGTGTAAGTAGTAGAAGTTCCATCATTAAATTTTCATGTTGAAACTCTTCTTGCATCATTACATAAAAAAGTTTGAATGTGCCATCTTTATGCAGTTTCTCTCCGAACATGTTTCTTCACAGGTAGGAAACTGCACTTAGCACAGAGGAGGTGAAGGGTCTCAATAACACAGCTTATGAACCTGTGTTAGCACATTCAGGTTCAGTTTGATATTGTGGGCATTCATTTTTTCTGGCACCTTGGGAATTCTTTCCATGTGTCTTGCTAATTGAATTTTGTTTGCATGGACAAAATGATCTGCACAACCTCAGGAGCTACTAATGCTCCAAAGAACTGAGAAAGATCAGTACCTCTTATTAGCAATAGCTTTTATACTGAGAACTAACTTTTATAATATTTTTTTTCTTTCTTCTGGATACTTTGTTTGGGACATCTTGAATTGTTCCAGTTTTTGCTCTCCTGTCTTTCTTGGCTACTAGCTTCTACTGAGGTGTGCCGTTAATGTTTGGAGTCTTGAATTTCTGATACTTTTTCAGTACATGTTAAACTGTGATATGCATTTGATTTCACCTTACTTAAAATGTACCTCAGCATTTAATTGGAAGTCCCTGGAGACCTTTTTTGACATGCATTGAAGTGCGTAATGTCGGCAAATGTACCTATTATCTTTAAAAATATGCAGTATTTAGTATGTATTAGTGTTGGATGCAGAGATTGTTAGCAAATTGTACTGTATTTTTTGAACTGTCATGTGTTTGTGCCTGGAAAAAAAGGATTATTATTCCAACACATTGTTGTACCTATTTTCCAATTGATTAATAAAGTTTCTTTGGTGTAACTTACTAAGGGAGGATTATTATTTCCCACTTTCCTTTTACTAAGTCCTGTTATATTATTGCTTGCTTAAAATAAGCTTGCCTGTGTGGTTACATCTAGATCATGTTTAAGTATTGGCTCACTTTGATAAAATCCTTAAATTATACTTCGTTTCTTTGAGCACGTTGCTGTGCATATTCAAGCAGAACTACTACTTACCCTTTGTTTTAACAATTACATAGAATTACTTAATGACCAAAATAGAGAATTAATTTCACCAATTAATTTTTATTAAATCTATAAGGGCAGGAAAGTACTAAAGGATGCTTTCAATACCAAGCAGGCCAATTTGTTGTACTTAGCAAGTGACAGCTCTTCAGAAGATAACTTATCTTAGTTACCTTCTCAATTTTAAAGCATGTCTTGAATGCAATTAGAACTCTGGCTGAAGGTGTCTATATTTGACTGATAGATTTTTTGTGGGGCTTTAAGGACTCAACAGCAAGATCATTAGAGCCCATTGACTGATAACAGCTCTCAACTGAACATATAGTAAAAAATGCAATAAGAAATACTGATTTTCAGTCATAATTCTGTTTACTCCTTACCAGAAGTAACTGACATTACTTTGATTGATTTTCCTCGATAGCACATGTTCACATAATCTAAATCCATTTATAATGTAAATAGCCCATGGTTCTGAGTTTTAACCCTTTTTTTTGGTGGGGCTTTAGGGCTCATCAATGGCAAGGTTATTAGAGCCCTTGCAGGTGGGGGAAAAACAGTTTTGCATCATAGAGAAGAGCCATAATGACTCTTCCCCGTGTGTGGGACTCGCTGAATATCTCGACCATACCCACTAGAAAAACTCTCCTGAATTCAACAAATATGTAAATACAAAGATGAGAGGAAAGAAAAGGAAACAGTTGCTGAACACATTATATCATAAAACAGAAAAAAATTATAATTTTTAAATTACGGAAAGGAGGGATAAAAGGAAAGATGCAAGAAATTAAAAACGCAAGTTCATCTTCCATTCGTGCTAACAATATTTTAAACAAATGTCTTATTTTTAACATTGTTTCCATACTTTCAAATAAAAGAAATCCTAACACTACAGGTTATGCAAATAATATTCATAAAAAGATTTAGGACTACACCATTCTATTAATTCAATAGTTTGTACAATCAACATGCTGGCTACCACAGAATATTAGCAAGTTCTAAGGGAACCCAAGAACATTCCCCATCAACCACCCACAAATAAGAGCACTATAATCTACAAGAACTTTTATAAACTGTAGAAATTATTAATGGTACTAACTTGGAGTGGAGAAGATATCAAATTTACTGGTATCCCTTATTCGTGTTCAATTCACAATAATATTCATTTTCAGATTTGGAAATTATAACTTGCTAATGAAAATAACTTATTAATTGTAGTGAATAATTTTATAAAAAAAGTAATTGTACCAGCAAGATTATGCAATGTAATGTATTAGTATTAATGAATTATTTTTTTAAAGAAAAAGTTTAAGTTCTCCATTTTAATACCACTTGTACAGCAGTTTGAAAAATATTTTTGAGGAACATTCTTAGAATGTTTTCAAGAGTAGAAAAAACAGGGTAATAAAAGATTTACTTCAAACACTGTGAAACAACAAAATAGCTGCTCTCAATCTTATTTTTTACAATGTTCAAACATTGAGAGATAGTTTTGTTTGAACCAATCTACAAAAATGCATGTAAACAAGAATTTGTTTTAAAGTCTTCCACAGGTTGCAAGATTCTTTATAAATCAAAATAGCAGTCAGATTTCCCTTTGTTATTTTTCAGTAAACCTTCATTAATATTTAGGATAGAAATAAAACTTATTTTTACTTACAAAAACAGAAATTTAATATCATGAAGTTCATGACATAAGCAAAAATTCAAGTCACACTTCACTCAAATTTACCCCTTCAAATTTGGAATTCTCAAAAATACTTTATCAGTAATCCTCTACAATATCAAAGAAACATTTTCACTTTATGTCTACATTGTGAGAATACACCTACATATAAAAAAATTAGACTGTAAAAGGAAGGTAAATCAAGAGGGTTCCAAGATGGATCAGTCTTAAAACTAACTATAACATGCAGGTCTTAATATTCCATTCCCTAACCCCACTAACAAACATTAATGCGAATCTATTTGAAAACTAATACTACAATCTTCTAGTAGCATAAAACATTTTTAACTTGAAGACTTAAAGAAAAATGTCAATAAAACAACAGGAAAGAAATGTAGAAAATGTAGTTCATTAGACTAAAAAACAAAAATAAATAAATACCACACATTTCTGCAAACATAATTTATTTGTAAATTCAAAAAAGGATATAATAAATGGCTACAATGAACAAAGCAGGAAGATAAGACATAGGGGATTTCAACGTTCCTGAACTATTGACAATGGAGTTTCTTTTACTACAAAACAGAATAGAACACATTTATATCAGACATCCTCTTCAAAGACTGTCTGCAACTCTCTTTGAAGGAAGAGGTCAGTTTTTTTTTTTGGCAGTTAGTCTTCTGAGCAGCAGTTTTTGTGTTATCACCATTCAATAAATAGACTTTTGCTTCCCTCTAGTCATAATCAGCCACATAAGGCATAAACAGTAGTTATATTGATGGAACTGTGAGAGTCACAGAATATTTCTCGAAGGGTTTGTCAAGTCACGTATTTAACAATACAGCAATAACCTATAGTGAGAAGTATTCTAACCAGTTTTAAACAAGCTTACAAAATTTCAGTCTCTTCTAATAACTTGAATTTGTTGATTCAAATTTTCCTGTATTTCCATTGTTTGCCAATTTTCCTGGAGAAAGGAGAGTAGAGCAAAACAGCTATATAGGAACAAGATTTCCTATAAACAAGAACACATTAAAGAAAACAGTAACACAACTCCTCTATATGCGACAGATCTTAATTGAGCACTTATACAATTCACTTCCAATTTCACTCCAGATCAATTACAAGTTATTTTGTGCCAAATAACACAGAAGCATTTTCACTTTTTAAACACAAGCAGAAAGTATTTCTTTTTCAGAAAACTTAACCATACTTTCTTTAAGATCAGATAATATGAATCAAAATACAGGTTTTATTCCTTCATCGTTGAATCAAACTCAAAATCTGTCATTATTACAAAGGTCTGTTTACTTGACAAATCTTCAGCATTCTTAATTCATTCAATTTTTTTTTCAAACCGACATTACAAAATTAAAACATTACTAACTGTCTAACAGAATGATTGAGATAGGTTCATGAGATGTTCTTACCAGTGTTATTACATCACTCATCATACCGTATAGTTAAATAGAATGTCACAGTGTGTGTTTGAAGCAGACAATGTTACACAAATTAGCATTAATTAGAAATTGCTAATTAAGGCAATAGTTTCAGCTACGGGAATACACATTTTGTTCTGATTATTAGGTTTTATAGTCATACTTTGTAATCCAATACTTATGTTAACACAGATATTCAATCCTTAAGCAAAATCCAGTTTTTTCTCTCTACAATGCTATTATTAGTTTGAAACAATGTAAAAATACCTTTAGAGATTACAGTGGAGTCAATAAAATAAAATATTGTTCTAATTAAGTTACACACTTGCCACTAAGTTTCTATTTTCTTAGAAAAAAAGCCAATGACAAGAGACTAACAATAAAATGATTTTTCAGTTTAAAACCTTGTTTTTTCAAAAGAAACTACAGAAAAACACACAAACCCAATATTAATAAAAATATTTTAAATTTAGCAATCTTACTATACTCTGTTCAATGTGAAATGCAGCAGAAGATATGATTTTGGTTTCTTTCCAAGTGTCCAGACAACAACAACAAAACTTAATTGAAGTTTTTAGCAAATACTCAGTGCCCCAAACGCGAATCAAATCTTCCAAGGCTAATAAATTGAATTATCAGTATTTGATAAAATAATTATTCATACACAAAATAAATTATTTTCCATATGAATACAAGAAAGGTATTTTTATTCCACCTCATTTTATTGATGGTAGCAAATTTTGTTTATTAGACCAATTTAATGAGTAAGTGCTAGATGTCACATGGGACAACATGAAACTAGTGGTACTTTAAATTATTAGTTCAATATAATAATTCATGACTGTTAAAATTAAATAAATTCTTATCTTGACTTTTTTAGAAAAAGAAAACTAATATCTTATCCGAACATCAGGAGAATTTAATGGCTCTTCTCTCAAGTATTACAATAACCCTTATCAAGTTGGAGCATAGATAATATTTTTCTAATGTTCCAACATGAAGAGTATTATTATATTCATAATATATTATACATCATTTATATATAGTTCCAACTTCTTTTTGTAACATTCTTGTCAAACAAAATACTTAATAGGTCAGTAAACAAAGCATACAACTTATTCAGTCTGCTTGTATTTTACATTCACACTGCAGAAAGTAAAAATGAACAGAACTAAAAAGGAGTTTCCATAAATATTACAATTTTTCACTGGTAAGAATCATAATGGTACTATAGTAATTCAGAGACAAATTTGTTTCCACAACATTTATTTGAATATGATACATCCTAACACAACACTGATATGGGTAACAACCCGTTTGATCAATCTTCAATGTGAATTAATGGGCACATTTTGGAATGGCTGTAATTAGCGCAGGATATCTTATCGTGACACCTTTCTAATAGTTTTAAGCAGATCTCAAGGAAAATAATATTCATGTATAAAAGTGATTTTAGGCCACCTGACCAATCGCTTCAGCTAACATAAAATGTTAATCTTTAATTTAAATCCAGCACATTGCACAAATAAAACTTTCCTTATCAATGAAAACAAAAAAAAACAATTAAAAGAAAAACTACACATTCCCTCAATGCCATAGGCCATTTATCAATCTTTCAATCATTTGATACAAATTTTAAACAATTTCTTTATGTTAAGGATATTTTTTAACTAAAAAAGAACCCCTTAAAAAAGAATATAAAGAGAAAGTACACTGGGAGGTAATATGGTTGAAATTCCATTAATTGGAACTATATTCAATAAATTACCATTTGTAACACAGTAAAATTATAAATACTTTACATTAACGTGATGAAATCCATAAAACGTTTTTTTCTTCCATACTAATTACTTTGCACTGAAATGGTAATTTCTGCCCTACAAACTACTTGTACATATACAAGCGTCTATCATACTTCTTCTGTAAGATAATTAGATGACATGTACACACTGAGCCACAATAGTAATGGATTGAGAAGAAAACTGCAGTTGTTACAGATATGAACATTGAAATTCTACAAATGATATATATGAATATATTTGCCCTTTCCTGGGCAGGAAAGAGGTCTTTCCACTAGAAAGTTGCCTATTCCAAAAGCAATGTAAGATTCATACAAAAGTGGTAGCCTATTCTTGCACCATAAGAACATATTGAAAAAATAAAACTACATTCCAATCCTTTCATACTTACATACACACCCATACTTTCCAAATAAACTACTAACAGTCATACGGACAACATACACAAAGAAAATCTCTTCAACACTTGGAACTGTAGAAGTGTACCATTGGAGAGAGAAATGCTGATGATTCAGTCACACACTGCAGTCTGGTATACATTATCCATTTTCTCCTCCTCTGGTTTAAATTTTGCACCTGGACCACATCACGTTGCATACCGCTTGGTCCACAATCGTGCAATGCGATCATGCTCTTCCCGGTTTTGAAGGTATTGGGTGGCTATGCTGCCTACCAAAGGATCCGCTAAAACATTAAATTTGGATGGAGACAAGTCAATGATCTAGGATTTATAAAATTTACATAGCACAAGACAGCAGAACATTGCAACAATGGCACACTCAGTTTGGGCAGCAAAGACTTACAAACTAGATGTGTTCCTGTTGTTGTGCATTTCTGCAAGATGTGCAAGTGTGAGGAATCTGACGTAAGTCACAAAAAAATGCTTTATTTGATTATATAGAAACGTAAGTACTGTAACACTTATGAGCTTGACTTAAGACTTGCATGTTATTATTCTCACCTTAGCATATTACCGTGATTTTTTCAAATGCGATTAGTTTGAATAAGGATATTCACAAATTCATACGCAAAAAAAGTAATTTTTAATGAGGTTTTGTCAAAATAATTCAAAATGTAACGAAGTCAATGTTTCGGCAATTGATTTTGCCTTCATCAGGGTTGTACGTTAATAAAGTAGTATAAAACCTTATCAGTAAGTATACAGCCCTGGCAAAGACAAAATTAATAGTACTATCTTTGACTTCACAATATTTTGTATTATTTTCACAAAAATATTCTCCTCAGAGCTCCACTATTTTAATATATTGTTAGATTAATGTATTGCCCGAATATGTACATCAAGCCATCAGTTTGCTTCAATAGCAGAGCTCCAGTCATTTTCAGCTGAAGATAGACATAATGTCTCATGAAAACCTGTCCTAAGGATTCTAAATTGAGAGAGATTGCATGGTATTATTGTATATTTTCAGCTGAAGATAGACATAATGTCTCATGAAAACCTGTCCTAAGGATTCTAAATTGAGAGAGATTGCATGGTATTATTGTATATTACAATCAGTCTTCTATCTAAGGTCTACTATCTACACAAACCAGTTGTTACAAGTTTGATGTACAGTTAAAGACCATACATTGTAAATCAATTGGATTTTGACCATAAACAGAGGTTGTATTATGTTGAAATTAATTAACTGCAATGTCTAGCTAAAATAACATTTTTTGCTTTAGATTTTTTATTAGCAAAATTCAAAGGTGGTTTGGGAGGAGATGCTTTTTAATTGTTAGAGAAGAAAAGGGCAGCTGAATTGAAATATGGAAGTAAAAAGACTAAAATTTGTACACGAGTCAAGATCTAAGATGGTTAATTTTAAGTGTTGAACACTGCCATCGTTTGTGCTAATTGGGGATGTATTTTTTTATTTTAATCATTTCATATTATATGGGTGCATCCAAAACAAAACATATATATATATATATATATATATATATATATATATATATATATATATATATATATATA
>NNCF01126718.1:1198314-1245746 GCA_002313205.1 Laupala kohalensis | reverse complement strand
CATAAAAATGAAACTAATAAAATAAAATTAAATGTCTGAGTAAGCCCCTCAAGTTTGCTCCTCCTGGCTGTAAGTTACCCATCTTGCTCATCACAAGCTTAGAGGATGACTGTTATCCAGAAGAAATGTGATGACAAGGAAATGTTACAAGATATGTCATGCACTCACTTATCGGCCAATACTTTGTGAATAATTAAATGTATAACATTTTTCTTCTTCTTGTTAAACATTTATTTATAATTGTATGCTTCTAGGTTCTTGGCCCTGAAGAAGGCCAAACAAATCAGGCCGAAACATTGGAGAGTTAAAAAATTATTCAAATAAGTCTGTGACCTAAAGCCAGAAAACATTTCCCAGTCATTACAAGAGATCAAATAATTGAGAGAACCAAAATTTATTAAGTTCATATACTACATCGTGACTGCGCATTAGTGAGTAATTAACACCTTTAAAAACGATAGTCACCTGTATTTTCAGATGCATCCAGACTTTTACAACACAATTTGAATTGAATTGAAAACCAATTTAGACACGTTTTGTATTATACCATACAGTTGTGTTAAGTGTGGAAAGAACAGGGGTTGCAATCTGATTACAATAAATGTGTTCTATTAAATTATGTGTCTTTTTTTATAGACAATAAACAATAGCTGTTAATTCAATTAAATCTTCATAAATAAAAAGAAGTAAATAGATGGATTTTAAATTAAACAAAAAGATAATGAAGCAGAAGATTGATAGAAGAGAGAAGACAATGGAAAAAGAAACAAAAAGAAAGAGAAGGAAATGGATAAAAATGATTATGAAGAGCGTTGAAGTTTTCTAATGAATATTTATACCAGCAATCTACAGAAGGGTTGATCTGGATTATGTAGAGTAGCAAGAAGCATTGTTGGCTGATTTAAACTTATTTTTAAACAGACTCAAAAAAAAAAAAAGAAAAGTTATTGGTACTACTTTCTTATCTTGTTACTCTAACAGCAGTGACTAGCATTAGACGATTAAAAATGAAAATGTAAAAGTTTATTGGCAAATCTTTACTATTAGACCAGTTTCACTATCTAGTATAAGTTTTATTATTCAACCTCCTAGTTGCTTGCCACCCGACAATAGAAGTAAATATTATACACCATCTGTTCACGATTCTGCCAAGAACTGGAGGAACTATGAATGAAACTGACCATGTTGTACTAAGCATTATGTGAAGTGTACTAAGGTTTCACTTTGTTGTCCTAATATCTCACAAATAAAAAAGGTGGTGGTGGTTCAGGTTTTTGTGATTGGCCAATATCATTTAGTTAAGTGACTGAATTTATAGAAGTTTCTCATAGTATAGGAGTCAACTAATTTAATAGAAAATGAGTCACAATTAAATACACATTATGGAAAAAATGACAAGAAAAAAAATTAAAATATTCCAACAAAACAAATGCATACTACACTGAATACATCTATTATATATGCTTTAGCGTCAATATAAAAAAGTCAAACTTACCAGGATTGCAATCTGTGAGAAGGGAACAAATGGAAAGCAACACTTTAGATATGGTAAGAGCAGGTGACCAGTTATCCTTAAGAATATCCAAACAGATTACACCTTGACTATTTATGTTGCAATGGTAAATTCGGGTTCGAAAGGTAACCTAAAACAGAAATAACAGTTATAAATATAACTTAACAATCCCCTCAACAATTACAAAATTGTATACTGAAACATTAAAATGACTTTCCTGACACTATTGTTCTTCCTCATATTGCCAATCAAAACTAAGGGAAATACATAAAAATTCATGGCAGGTAAAGACTTTTATAAATTTGTTGAATTCTAGTTAAATTCAATTTTAATCGTAACATACCAGGAACAGTGAAAACAGTCATGTAAGATTGAACAGTTAAAAGTTTGAGTAATAGAGAAAGAAGCCTCAAATATATTTTACATTTATTCTTCCCCAAAAAATGTATTTCTGAAATGTTGAGTTCAACTAAAAAGAATTTTACTTTTTGATGAAACTTGAGCTGACATAATTAGGTTGCCATTTCTGTAAGCTCACCTTTGGTGGTTTGAATGGATATTCAGGAGAGAAATGTATATCCAAGAAGAATACTCCTCCCTCATATACAGAGCCTGGGGGACCCAAGATAGTGGATACCCATTCATACAAGTTATCTCCTTTGGGCCCAGCACTAGACAGAAAATATTGGATAAATATTGTACACAGACATAGATTAGTATACTTCTGGTAGCTAAAAAACAATCACCTGCAATTGGGTGGTGGGTCCAATGTGATTTCAGCCAATTCCTTCTGAATCCTGTAACAAAATTATCAGTAGAAAATTAATTCATCATGAAGAATAAAAGTAAAGATTGGTCTGGAAAATTGTTAAAACTGTCTTTCATTTTTGGCATATTTTGTTAAGGTTGTGATGTTTCAAGATATCAGCTGTACAGTTAATACACAAATAAATAAAAAAATTGGCAAGAGATGAATTTGTTTGTCACTTTTAGAGTTTAGTGTAAGACTTATGGTGCTTCCAATTCTTTTCCTTGGACCAATCTTAAGCAACAATTGTATGGTTGCACATGATTGTAATATTGAAAATATTTGCACATGTACTTTTAATTACTAAATTCTATATTTTATTTATTTACAAGCAAACCAACAAATAATAATTGTTTTTCTCAATTCCCCAAGTTCTAAAATCAGCGACTAAAAAAAATTTCCCTACTTATAATGTACCAGCTACAACAGAATGTATCAACTACATCTGCCTCTCAATATTTCACTATGAAAACTTGTTTCAGAGAAAATACAAATAAATTTGTGACTAAAACTACAGAATATGGTAAGGAAACTACAGAGATAAATTCTTTTGCATCTCATCTAGAAACAAGCTACCTTTTACATATATCTTCATCTCCGGGGTCCTTTCTGGGAAAATGTTACTTGCAATAAAAAAACTCATAAAATCAGTGAAAAAAATTAATACAATACTTGTCTAACAATAAATTATTTTGTCAGGGAAAAATAAGATTCCAGATAATCACATAAAAGTGGCTGTGGAATTACAAGGATGATGGATTCCCTTCCATGCACCTCACCGAAGGCAGGTGAATGATGAGTGAAAAAAGTGGTAGGGGAAATGAGAGTACCCTGAGAAAACATGCCACAAACCCACTTTGTCCACCACTACTTAGACCATCCAGGGTTTGAACCAGCATCACCAGGGGTAGAAGGTGAGTGCACTATCCACTACCCTGCGGGTCGCACATTTGGCCATTTCTGACAAGTCAATTTTCAGAGGAAGATAAGAGTAAGAGAGAGGTGTCACCATTTAGACAATTTTTCTGAGTAGATTTCATGTTTTCTCAAAGAGTAAAACATACACATGCATTTAAGGACTCCTTCCTAAGTTACTATTTCCAGAATTAAAATAGTGTCACCACCTGTAATGGATTTCTGTAACTACTAACATCCCAACTTCTAGGCAACATCAATCTAAGCAAAATGTCTTTTTTTCAGGAGGGCAACACAGACTGTGGATAATCTCTTTTCTGTATCAATGGTACTCCCCATTCCAACTATTGTTGCATTGGTCTCTTAATAGAGATAAATATATTATTGAGAATATAACTCAAGTATTACATAAGCATCAAAAGGGTTGGGAGTAGTAAAAAACAATTCTTGCTTAGGAGAGAAGAGTTACAACAAAATTCTTCCATTAGACTTCAGATGGTGGTATGTAAGTTTACCTTCTTCAAAATAATTTACGAGCTTGGCAGAAATTGGTCATAAATGCCGTAATTACTTATTATCTGACTATCTTTCTAATACCAGATAATTATCCAGTCAACTGAATGATTCAGAACCCACGATACATGAGTAAAATTCAATTAGCACCATATCATTCACAGTTAAGTTGTCTTTTGAGGTGCCTATTTTCAGAGAAGGGTACTTTATACACTTATAACAAACATATCTTAAACAGTGAACCTTCAAAAATAATATTCAAGGCTTTGGGGAAGGGGAGAGAGGAAACTATCATACATAAGATAGAGACTCAAATTCTTGTGCAATATTCCACAAGGATGGGAGGTTTGAACATTTCTGATTTTAAATACTAGCATGACCCTCAACTTTCTATGATGGTCATATTTTCAGGACACCACTTTTTACATATTAATTTTACATATATATATATATATCTGTCTCTTATACACATCTTTCAGTCANAAATATATTTGAATTTTTATGACATTGTTGAAAAGGATATACTGCCAAAATATTTTACCTGAAAATACTGAATCACAAGCTTTTAATTTTAATTTTATAAAAATATGGAAACAGTAGCTTTACAAGCGTTAAGGGAGGGGGGAAACAACTTAAATATTATCTGACGCTTGTAAAAATGTTATTTGTGGTAAAAACTTTTCAATAAAATACTATTTGGTAGTATGAATTGGTTTGTAGAAAAACATTGGTTTATCCTCGTGAAATAGAAGTTTACATACGAGTGTCTTATAAATATGAAAGTGGTTAACAGTGAAAGACAGCTATAGGATGTTAGAAATACAGAAGTGCAATCTGGTGACAGTAAAACTCAATGTGATTGTGTAGAGCAGTGGCGACTTGCTTTGGTAATAATTCTAACGTCAAGTTATTTTGACAATATTCTATTATTATTGTGCATAACGTTTATCCTTCATTATATCTATCACGTCAAATATGACAGTAGAAGAAATAAGCAATAACTTTGAAGAATTGAGATTGTCATAATGAAGATGTATTGTCTGCTGATGTGGTTCTGGTGTCCCCAGACTATGTTGACAGTCTTGCTGTTGAAGACATTATAGGTGACAGTACTGAGGATGTCCAAGACTGAAGTAGCTGGGAACCTAGAATTACTAATACTGAAAGACAATGTAGAAGTTGTTATTAAAAACTGACTTAGAATTTACCTCTCTCTACATCAACATGTAGACATTCAATTAAACTAACCAGAATGTAAATGATGTTATAAGCCAAACCCAAACAAAAATTCAGAAAAAGACCAAACAAATTTCTAAAATTTAAAACAAGAAAAAATATGTACCTAATTATACCAAATAGGGGTAGTACTGTTGAGAAATGTGCAATGGAACTAAAAGTATAATGTAAAGACAATCACTTATCAAAATATTTGAAAGCCTTTTTTTCATTAGATGTAATGGATAACGTTTGTATCACTTACTTCACGCTTCAACTTCTAAAATGAAGCCAACTATAATTGTAATGTAGATGAACTAAGTATTTCTTGGAATCCTTTATTTTTCTGACTATAATAGCTTAACGCAAGTTTTTCGTTACTGGAGTTCAATGAAAAATTGGGCAATCCTCTCATAGTAAATTCCATTTCTAGAAATCGCTTTACATAATTAAAATCATATAAATACAGTTTTAGCTTTTTGTGTAATCCTTGTTTTATTACTTTTAGGTTTTTACACAAAATTTGTTTGATTCGAAAATGACTGCAAAAAATTACATATTTTAAGGTCAGAAATTTCTCATTCACAATACACCACTATCTACCACTGTCATATTTAAAGAACAGCATTTATTTTCAATAAATATAAAATTTTTAAACAACATTTTTTAATTCTTGATCACTTAAGTCTTAACACAAATGGAATTAAAATTTTATCACATATTTCATAATATGGTAGATAACGGGTTAACAACCTTTGTGAAGTAAGAACCAATGAGTTGCTCAGATGTTATCTTATGTTACTTTACTAGGTGATAGTACAAATCAGAATCAAAATAATGTTTTATAATACTTGTGAGTACTTATAATAAATAGCCTACTTAATCTTGTAGTTCTTAAGAATTATTGATATTATGACCAACATATGTACAGTATTGTAATGGTTTGTTCGCATGCAAATAGGTATCTATAATGCCAATGCACTCTACAGAAAGAAATTGCTGAAAAAATATCACTAAAATTCACAAACATCAAATTATTTTTAAAATTCTTAACACACAGAACTACAATAACAGATCAAAGTAATTTGAGGAGGAGATGTATTTTAAAATACACTGCAACAAATTCTAGTCAAGATGGCTTCCCAATATATATTTGACACTTCTCAGTATATTACTACATGGAGAATAAAATAATACAAAAAATACTGAACAGAATCATATTACCTTTTAGCAGAAGTACTAAGTGCCTTCGACATTTTTGGGTTTGGCTTAGCGTCTTTGTTCTCAGTCTTATTATCAGTCAATGAAGCAGTTCCTCGGCCCCGCCCTGCACCACTGGAGCCCGCCCCTGACATTATCCTGAAACAAAAGTTCTGCTAACACTAAATATAATTTAAAGAAACTTAGGGTAGGGACCTGTCAAAGCAGATCAGTCTCCAAGGACAATGCAAACGCATTTATGTACTTAATTACGGTTCCGTACTTCCTATGCCAAATAGTTCAACACTACATCCACAAAGAATAACTCAGCTTTCAGTAGCTTGTAAAATGAGAACCGCGTCTACGATATTAAGGCCCAAAAATGTGTTTTCTTGACCTATCAAGTTCTTGAAAGTCCGCCATTTTGTAGTTCCTTGTTACAGTAATTGACTTATTTCACTCTAATAATTGATCATTAGCTTAAAAATCACAAGACTTATCCGTCAACTACACGTTACTAACGAGTGTTCATCCCCAAATTCCCTGTGAAACCTACTATTCTTCCCATTCGTGAACCGTGGTATCATCTTTTGTTCCTCACCTTACCCTTCGCTAATGAAAGTTTTCCTTCATACTTACTCAAATTGCGAGACAAATATTTCTACGGCTAGAGGCTACAGTATCAATGTAACAAGCTAAACGTCTCTAACACAAAATTAATTGCCCAAGCAAGTAGCTAGTCACTTACAAGCAGCTCGTTAACCCAAAACGCGAAAATGTACGGGTTTTTTTAATCCATCCCTGTGCACTGTGAAATCCTCTTTTCGGCTCGAATTACCTTAATACTTGAAAAAAAGGGGTCTAAGGTACAATTACAACATCGGTATTTAGTAAGTTCAATGTATATGTCATTAAATAATTCCTACCGGCTTCTCCGAAGGATTGTATCTTGCACCTAGGCTGAGCAGGGGTGCTGGTTAATAACAGGAATCGCCATCGTTCATGCACAATGGCATTCGGGCACCTTCGTAATCCACGGACACAAACGAACTTCACTGCATGTTAGATCCTCATCGACGTTCATAAATTATAAATCTTATGAGCTGCTTGTGTGGCATCTGAATCTTCTTCCTGAATATAGTTCAGTTGAAAGTCCAACTTCACCTCGACGATATGGTATATAAAACTGAACATTTTTATTTTTTTCATACAGTGAGTGTTTTGTTATAACTATATTTTGATGAACTCATTTCTTATCTTAATATTTTTGTTCAGCGTCTTTCCCAAATGAAGTTAATTTTGTATTCCATATTTCGGGTATTTTTTTCTTTAAAAAGACCATAGGTTTTTTCTCCGATGAGCCCGAAAAGTATCAAATAAAAATACTAGTTGTTAGGTGAACATGCACGCGAAGAGATTGAAAATTTTCCTTATTGCTCAAATAAAAATACCAAGTGGTTAGGAGCACACGCACTCAAACACTTATGAGAAAGGATGATTAAAAACTTTCCTTATTGCTTAAATAAAATTACTAAGTTTTTTGGGTGCACGTGCACTCGAACATTTATGAGAAAGAATGATTAAAAACTTTCCTTATTTGCAGTATCCCCTTCGGAAAGGACAGCAGATAGGTATGTCTTAAAAACTAAATATATTTGATGAGGGTCAATAAGGAGTGATGATGTCGATCTTCAATATTGTATAGCCATTTGGAGTAAAACAGGGACTCAGTTAACATATGAATGTTTCATATAGCGCCTCAGGTCAGCATACATGTTTCATCACCCGCAGGTCACTGGCTTCTCGAGATGAGATGAAGTGACTAGTGACCAGCTAGTGACTGAGGCTGCATTCTTATTTGAATTTCTATTGAAACGCGCAATGAGCGCCGACTCGGCTCCTTCTTGAACCTTTTCATGCCAACTCAAATATTTTCATTGATTCAAATAAATACTTGTTAATCTTTGTACAACTTTTTCACTGTTAATTTTATACGATTTTACTGCAATAGAGCGCTAAGAGTCAGCTTAATACCTTGTCAATTTTATTATACCTACCCTTCATGTGTAACGAACGTTAAAGACAGGAATTTAATGAAATTTCGATGGTCTTACGTATATAATGAAGAAATCACGCTCTTCACTTACGTAAAAGTGACATGAGAGATAAGATATGAAGTAATGATAAGTTTAAAAGCACAAACAGTCCTCCAAATCCATTTACAACATATCATCGTTCGGATTGCTTAGGTATTCTTGTAATTATTCCAGATATTCGAGCCCTCTGTTATTTTTCACACGAAAACTTAAATTGAATAACCACCTTCATCAATATGGAAACAGTGCCAGTTATAGCCAATCCCCCAGTAGAGAAGAAATCACTCCATTGTCCCCCTCTAGATGAGGTAGCAAAAGGTAAGAACTCACAAAATAATAAATTTAATCAAGACTGGACTCTCTAGAGTAATGTCTTTTTTTTTCAGTTCTCCAAGCAGGCTTGACTGCCAATTTCTCTCGCGTTGATGTTAAAATTGTGGATTGCCCTGATCTTACTCAAAAACCATTTACCTTAGCATCTAAAGGTATTTAAGAATCTTAATGGAAGAAAAAACCTTAATTCTGAATGTATTTTCATTATTAATAAAGGTTTCCTTCAATAGGCCTTGGAGGTAAACCTCGTGTTGTTGAAGTGGGTGGAGTGCCATACTTGTTACCATTATACAAGAAGGAGAAATTGTATTGTTTAAAGGATGTTGCTCGTCTCTCAGAAGTGAATCCAGCATTTGTCATTGGGGCATGTGCGGGACCGTGGCCTCATGCTGGAGTGAATTGTGAGGTAGGTAAATGTCAAATTTGTTCACTACTTCACAATATGGATTTCAACTCTCCTACATAACTTCATCTTCCAAACCTGTAAAAATCTAGAAAAATCTCCTCCCTCCCCAAAGAAGAAAGGGTGTTTAAAATCATTTAGGTTTACAATTTCATTTAATATTTTCCACGTAAAATAGAAGTAAACCTCAATGTTTGAGAAATTGGGAACTGGTATTACAGAAGCACTGTATAATTATATATTTCTGGAGCAGAATAAATAAGCATCAATGATACAATTTTATGATGTTAGTTACATACCTATGAAATCTTTGCTTTCTATATACATGCAGAACATAAGAGTTTGCAGTGAACTGAGAATGCTATGGACACACATATGTTCATCATCGATAAATTGAATCAAAGATGTGATGCTGTATAATCACATAGTTTCCTTGAGAGGTTATTTCAACAACTTTTTTATTTTTACTTCCACAGTAATAAGGTATGTGGGGCACACCAAAGGGAGTGGATACATGGGACTGAACTTCTCCCAAGAGGATATAATTTTTCATTTGATTTCTCTAACACACAAGTATAATTATTAGAAGTAAATGAATGTGTGCACAAAACTATGCACTAGTATGGAAATATACTTTAAAATAACTTATTTGATGTCCTTTATGCATATATTTACCTTTTGTAATTAACTTCCAATCTTAATCACCTTCATGATTTGCTCCAAAGACAAATCCTGGGTGTACTATTACATTATTGTATTAAATGATTGAAGTTGGAAATACTTCACTGATTAAGTTGTAATGAGACATAATTAACTCGTAAAGAAGGAAATTACTTTGTATATTTCATTTTGAGGTTTCAATGAACACGTGAACCAACTATTTTTTTTCTTCTTCCATATTCTGAGAAATTGTGTGTCATGGGGTATAAAAGTAATAACTTTCGTGCCACAGTTAACCGAGTCCTTTGTTCACCTCATTTATACATAAAAATGAACACCAGATTTCTTGAATCACCATAGAATTGTACAAAGAATACTTGGAAAGCTAATTTCTTGAAATGAGTCGAGATGGACTTTGTCCTCTTCGCCTCTAAACCCTTCATTTACTGATGGACATAATTTAACATAAATTAAAGATCTTACTTTCATTCATTGGAATACCTTCCTTGTACTTGTTTTGAATGTTATACTTGAAGATTAATTTATTTGTCAGTTTAAATCTTGAATAAAAATAAATACTTATTTTAAAAATTGTGTCCTGTCAAATTAACCAGACAAAAAATTTTTTTTGAATGAAATGTTCTCCTCATAGATGATGGCAAACATAAAAATATCTGACAATGAAGTGGACAACCACTCACGTATAGCAAAAATAAATACCAAAGATGACTCTTGTATCCTGGAAATTTTGCCAAACAGTGAAACCCGTCATGCATTGTTAGGAAATCTTTTCCTTAGTGAAGGAAAACCAGGAAAGGTAAAGTCAAGTCATAATTTATATTAAAAGAATTAAAACTTATTTTATATAGCTACTCCTAAATTTCTTAATTAATGCCTCTGCAGGTTATTCAAGTTCATTGTAAAACTCGTACTGGAAGTGACGATTTTATAGCAAGTATCCGCAAAACCCTCCAGAATCATTACAAAGAAAAGGCTGTTGGTAAGACATACATTTATGAAACTACAGGTAGGAAACTGGACATAGAATGAAATTATTTTTCTTAATGGTGTTTGTAGGTTTGGGCGGAACATTTTTACTGAACGAATCAAAAGCCAAACAACACATAATGCCTGCATTCTCCACTGTCCCACTAACATCTGATGAAGATGTGGATAAGTGGCTTCACTTCTACAACCAGTCACCACCTCTTATTGCAGTTGGAACTTTAGTTTCAGCAGATCCAGTAAGCAGCTATTGATATTTATAATGAACTGATCAGAAGGCAATTTAATTTGTTCACTAATAGAAGCATATTAATTTTCAGGGATTGGATCTGAGAGTTCAACATTTCCACAGCTTTAGTCATCACGGAGAAGGAGGGCATTATCACATTGATACTAAACCAGAAGTTGCAGATTATTTGGGCTATTTTGCTTTGGGAGAGGAAGTGATACGAATTGATCGTCCAGTTGAAACTCATTCTTTTGGACGCGACTAACTTTTCTTCTAATATTGGACAGTTATCAGAGGACCAATAATGTCTTTCATATTAAAGTGGTATTTGGGTAAAAAAAGAATAATAAGAGTAATAGGAGAACATTGAAATAAATATTGTTTTGAACATTGATTGATTTTTTATTATTTTTTTTTTAGTTTTATAAATATTGCTTCTGGAGTAAACCATTCACAACTCTAAGATTAACTATTGGAGCTTGCTTGTATTGTGGACATATCACAGATGTAGACATATTCACTAACAGCACAATGTATTATGGTTCAGAAAATTTAATTTTACCATTTAATTGCCCTCAGTCTTTGACCCTATGGCTTTTACACAGAAAATTCTCTCCAGAAACAGTATTGGCACAGTGTCACGAATAAAGATGAAATATGACAGCCAAGCTGTCAAAATTTTTTCAGGAATTACATTTCAAACTACCATTAGTTTTGTACCACAATCAAATTAAAATTTATTATATTAAAACTGAATGTCAATTCTTCCAAGTTACTCTTTGGGATGCCATTTTCTCGTTACACACACAATACTATCCAATCCCACACAAAAAGGTATTTCCTAAAAAATTTGGTTTTATTAATTTCCTTTTATTGATAATGTGACAGAAATAATATCTATTTCTTTATAAACATACCCTCAAGACATACGAAAAGCATACACATAATTATAAAATAAGAACATACCAAGTATGATAAAATAGTCTTATTTACTAATAAAACACATGTTTTTTTGAAATTTTAGGCTGTTTCAATAACATTCCAATGGTATTTCAGTAATACCAAAGGATCTGACATAACATAACAAAGGCACCTGCTTGACTGGCCATGTAGTAATGACAACCCAAAATAATCAAATTAAATTGTATTGAAATTTTCTCTCACAATTTGAATACGAGAGTACTGGTCAAATTATTTAAAGTGAGATGAACTTAAATAAAAAACTCCTTGCTTACAAAAGAAAGAAGTGAAATGAAAGAGTAGAAAAAATGATGTGTGACTTGTAACTTGTATAATCCTGAACTGATATTTTGCTGTTCACCTGGCATAGGTTAAGAGACCAGCAATATAAAACTTGTGAATTTCTGTCATTAGAATTACTCCATAATAATAATCAACAATGTAATGTGCTAAAAGGAATGAAATAAGAGGCATAATATATACTTCTGTTCAGTGGCGGATCCATGGTGGGGTGATCGCCCCTCCCCCTCAGGAATTTGACTTTGTAACATACAAAAAGGATCGCGTTAAACTCGTTAATTATTATTTTTGTTTGATATACAAACACTGTTCACAAATACTCCTCTACACAATATTAAATTTGGGTTTAAATCAAAGTGAATTTTTGACATAGAGTGATATGAAGAAATGTCTAATAGTGGTAACTGACTGGCTCTCAGAGAAAATGAGAGGCCAAGATTTGTAAGCAGGGTACACATGCCGCGGAAGCTTCGTTGATATTTGATCGCTATCCTTAGGTGGCAGAGGAGCCGGTATCGCAATTGCAACACTAGCTCTCAGGATAGTAGTCAAGGGCTGCCATTGACAGAGACGTTTCATTACCAGTCCACTGCATCCAAAAAAGTGTGGTCTCTTTGTGAACTTTGTTTTTATTTCTTGTTTGTGACATCTCTGCAATTTTTAAATGCAACAACAACAGTGAGAAGGTCAGTATACATTTACAATATTATTAGAACCCAAAAGTTTAGAATAACTCTTGACAAAGGCAGGCAAAGGGGCTATAATTAACACGAAAAATGGCATTACATGTCAAACTAACAGCCAGCTTGTTCGATTGAAACAATTACCCTGCATTAAAGTTTATTGGAATACTATTTTTTATTCACTGAGCTACGCAACGCATTTATTTCCAATAAGTGAAGTACTGTAAAGTTTCTATGCAATTTAATTTTAAGAAATTAGGTACTCATTAATTGATTAATTCATACATTTAGTTTTTAATCACTCGTGTTAAAAAAAGTCTGAAGTCAATCTTGGAATGCAAAATAAACTGTCTATACCTGATTATTTGACCATTGACATTTCATCTTTTAGAAGCAGACAGTACGCCACCTGAGGGTTACCATTTTGCTTTCTCAGAACATACTTAAAGAGGCAAATCTGAAAAAAGATATCTCAGTAGAAGCCACTTAACTGATACATGGTTCGAAGGTTGGTTGTTACACTCTCCAAGTGCCAAACGTCTGTATTGTAAATATTGTCCATTTTTTGCATGATCAGGGGTTTTTCATAAAGTTTCAGTCCTTAAGAAATTCATGGATAAACCTGTTACCATGTTTGCAAAACTCTTAGGCAAAGAGGGAGATTTAGAATCTCACAGCAAGTGTGAATATCACAAGGAGGCGGTGATAAAGGGGTTGAACTTTTTAATGTCATACCATAACCCTTCGCAAGAGGTAGCAAATCAGATTTCTTCTCTCAGGCAGAAAACCATAAATGAAAATAGGGAAAAGATAAAGCCAATTATCGAGTCCATAATATTTTTAGGTAGGTAGAACATTCCACTCAGGTATCACAGGGATGATGGAAGAATTGGACTGTCAAATGATGAAGAATATGGAACCAATGAAGGCAATTTCCGTGAACTTCTTAGATTTTGTATTCAATCAGGAGACAGTAACCTCGAAGAACACCTGAAAACATCATCATGGGCAACTTACTTTAGCAAGTCCATGCAAAATGATATAATACAGTTTTGTGGTGATGAAATACTGGACATAAAGCAGATAATTTTCCAAGCTAAATATTTTAGTGTAATCTTTGACGAAACAATGGATCTTTCCAATTCATCACAAATGTGCCTTAAGATTTGTTATGTCCATTGTTCTACAGTGAGAGAGGAATTTATTAAATTCATTGATGTGCAAGACTATGTTCTTCGAAATGAAGAAATAGTGCTTTCAGGAAAAGTACTAGGGCAAGTTGTGTTACAAGCACATGAGGACCTATCTTTGGACGTAAGAAAGTATGTTGGGATAGGCACAAATGGCTGCAGTGTCATGATATCAGAAGCAAAAGGAGCTGTCCAACAAATCCAAACTAAAGCAAAATATGCTGTTACATCACCATGCTTTAATTACAATTTAAATTTATCTCCATCAAAATCATTAAAAGTGCAAGCTGTAAGGACCATCACTGGCATCATCCCTGAAACTGTGTCATTCTTTGCAGCTTCATCTAAAAGGAACCAGGTTCTCAAACATCATGTTGGGGGACAGTTACCAGATGTTTGTGAAACGAGAACGTCAAAAAAACGTTTGCATTTGGGTTGAACGTCAAACATCGTTCCTGCTCTTTAAACTGAAATTTCCAGAAATTGTGTCTCAATGGCAAGAGTTTGAAGCTGTCCTTCTCAGCAGTTCGTTTATCATTACTTTAGTGTGTATGTGTGATGTATTTTCCTTGACTAACCCCTTTAGCAAATTTCTTCAAAAAACCACCATCGACTTGAAATACGTACTTATTCACCTTAACAATGTCATAACAACATTGTCTAGGAAGTGTGAAACATCAGAAGAGGAATTTAAAGTATTGTTCCAGGAGGCAAAAACCATTGCTGAAAGAGATAGACAGACATAGTTATACCGAGGGTATCTAAGAAACAGAAAAACCAGGTGAACTATTTGACAGGACCCAGAAACCTACTTGAGATATACAATCTTAAGAGTCCATAGAAGGAGACTTGAAGTGTTGATTTCCAGAGGAGACCTTGAATCTGTATGCCAGACTATTTTGTTGTAAGCAACTTAAATTTCTCACAAGTAGTAAGCTCTCTGTCAAAGCACTTCAGTGCATTTTTGGGGATTTGGGAAAAGGAATATGATAGTTCATTAAGAGGAGAGCTACAGATTTGGATGACTCACTGAAAAGAGCATGCAAACCTTCAGAAAGACTGATGGAGAGAGCATGCAGGGAGCCTCGCCTAAAACTGCATTGGATGCACTTGAGAAGTGTGATGAAGATATGTTCCCAAGTGTCAAGAATCTTCTTTGCATTCTGGCAACACTGTCTATTAGTGTAGCATCGGCAGAGAGAAGATTCCAGTCTCTTCGTAGGATTAAGACTTGGTTAAGGAGTTGAAAGGGAGAGGATCGATTAACAGGACTGGTGTTGCTTAACGCTCTCAGAGACATTTTCATTGATCCAATGAATGTTCTCGATCGATTCGCAAAGGGTGAAAATTGTAGGAAAGACTTTTTAGAGTAACATTTTTGTAGTTGTATTCTTCTTCTTTCACTTTAAGCCTTTTCCCACTTTAGTGTGGGGTCGGCGCAAATGGGGATGGATATGATGCTTCTTAGGATTTGGCTGGGGAATATTCATGGTGCCGGATGCCCTTCCTGACGCACCTCCCCTGAAGCGGTGATTTATGAAATGAAATGGGTGTGAATGATTATGAGTGAATGTTGTGGTGGAATGATAGGCAGGGGAAACGGGAGAACCCCGAGAAAACCTGCCGCGAACACCGCTCCGTCCACCACCTCGGATTCTACTTGGATCGGACCGGGTTTGAACAGGCGTCCCCAGAGGTAGAAGGCGAGCGCGTTACACACTGCGCCACGGGTCATTGTATAATAGGGGTAATTAAGTTTTAAAAATCATTTAATGTAAATATTGAATGGAACATGTTTAGTTAAGTTAGAAGAGCATATAAAATACTAAATACTTCAGATGTTAAAAATTTATTTTGCATGTTCGTATAATTTTTGTTTTGAAACACTTTTAATTTAAGTTGTATCAGCCAATGCATTTGTACATGAAAATAAATTCTAAAAAACAGAAGAAACTAAGTAGACAAATGTATTTTATTTTCACTACTAAACGGAAGGAAGTAGAAGTTGGGGCATTTTTGATAAAGTCCCCCCCCCTCCGAAGATTACTAGTGGATCCGCCCCTGCTTCTGTTCTTTAATGGCAGAAAAGAAGTAAAATATCAATTACAGAAGATGCAACTCAGATCTTACTCAGAATATAAATTGTCAAGCTAACAAAAACTTAAATATTTTCTATTTGTATGCTTAGATATATATTTAATTATTTACATAAAAATACAATTTTAATCACAGAACTTTACTCACAAATATACTGTCATGGCCTTGCAAAATTATCAAATCCATGTGAACCACCAACTCCTGCATTCACAGAACCCTTTTCTCAAACCTTTCTTCTTCTTTCTTTGCTAATACACAATATTACACCAAGTAACTTTTCACAGATCTTAACATTACATCGTTACGTAAGGATTGTTCTCATTTGTCAATTAAATAACTCTACGAAGAAGGGCAAAAATATATATATGATTTACAAAAATACATAAAGCTATTTAGAGCTTACATCTAGTTTCTTTTCACAGTATAATATGTCTAACAGAAAAAGAATTTCCTTATATTGAATCATAAGGTAATATACAGGAAGAAGGATCTTCTTTGAAGTTCATTCATTATTTAGTACAAGTTGCATATCTTGTTTCAAAAGGTACTGCTATGCAAACAAATCCAGTACCAACTCTCGAATATAAGACAAGGTGATTAGAAAAAAGGTGTATTTTCTCTTTAACATGGTCACAAGGTGTTATTGATTACAATTTTACAAGATGAAATACTATTATATAATAATGCTCTTTCAATTGTTTTATCAGAATTAGCACTATGTTTACTTATTCAACCATCTCTTAATCCATAAGCATATATTTGTATCTAAAAATGTCTTTAGGTCTACTACATAACTGTCATTTTTGTGAAATACACTAAAATAACGGTGAGTCCAACTATCCAACTTAACCTAGAATTCAAAGATATCTTCCCCAATCTACTTTAGGCATTTCTCACCTTATCTTTGGTAAAACATTAAACAATAAACAAAAATTATAAATTACATTATATTGTCAATAACTACACCCAACCTGTAACTCCTGCTCTTATCCACAAAATGTGAATAAGAATACATTGATTAGCTTGATTTGTACAAAGGAAGGATACTTAGGCTCGAAAAGTGCGAACAACTCTCACTACGTACTGACGACAAAGGGGACACTCGCTGAGCTGTTTTCCACAGGACATGCACGTAGCCATGTGGCCACATTCCAGCATAACACACTCTATAGGAGCATCCATACAGATCTTGCACATTTCTGCTGTACCAACCTGGTCCAGAGCTGGGGGAAAAAAATCAAAAGGACCCAAAAATTTTATATCATGAATGTACCATCCAGAATACAACACAACCTGTGCCATGAAACTACTGCATTTCTAAGAAATAAAAACAAGGAAAAAAATGTCCTAGCTGTTATGTGAATAAAAGTTCAATTCACTCAGTTTGAACTCAAATATCTGTTAATAACTCTGCCTTAAAATAAAAGGGCTGAAATTACATCTCAATGTTTCGCTCAATACTCCTTCGAAACCACCCTTGGATGCTTCAATGTGGAAGAGTCATGTAGTAGTGTTCCTTTTGGCTCATAAATTCCAATGACAACCTGTAAGCTTCTACAACTAGCTCAGGACTCTCTAATCATCAATGATGCATCCTTATGATGGAGATAGCAAACAGTTGTGGAGCAAAAGATGAATTTGAGAGAAATTCACACTATAAATAAAGCTTTTTGTATGGATTTTGAAAAAATTTCTTGTTTATTTCCTGTGATGCTAGGACTACAGTTTATTACAAAAATAAATGTTTATGGATAATAAGTTTTAAATAAAATATACTAACTACATTTTTTTCACCCATCACACTGAATCTCTAATGGAACATAATGGAATTGTAGTAGTAGAAAATAGTATACTGGGAACAAAAGCAAATGAAATCCAATAAAAATGGGGTCATATTTTTTATGTTCTCTTGAAAATTGTATATATAGCGATCAGTTTACTGATGCAGTACAAGTGAAAAAAAGATTAGATGTCTGAGTCACAAGATGTCGGATACCCAAGATGAGAAACGTGTATGAAGAATGCTGTAATCTGAGAGTCCTAACGTGAGTGTAGCATTGCTTACACATACCAACATCTAGTATCCTTCTTTTATCTATCTCATCAAGCTGCTTCTTAGCAAATCATTTGTTACAAACTATTAGGTTTCTTAATGTCCATGATTCTCTTCAAATATTAAAGGAGGCAATAAATTACACTAGGCAGGGGACAAGGTAAGGTAGTCAGTTAAGTTCAGCATGCAACATTATCATGGGTGTCAGTTCTGGACACATACTGGTACCAATAACCAAACTAAAAACTATTAAAAGGATAGCAAATCCAGAGAAATACATCCATTTTCATGAATGCACAAATAGATCATGGAATTATTTCATCACATGGAAAATTATTGAAACAGACAAATGGATGCTTGCAAGAATTGAAACACACACTTAGGAGGATGGCTCAGTGGATTTCAGAGAGAATGAGTCAAAAATGTTGCTTGTGGAGAAATACTTTAGTAACTAACTATTAGTTCCCAAGGTTGGATAAGTGGAGAAAATAGTAACAGCAGAGAAACAACATAAATATTTGTTTGCAAAATATCAAACAATGAAACTCTTAGAAGAAAAGATAAAATGGAGTTTAAGCAAATGGTGCAAAATAACATATTCCTTTAAAGATTTAAAAAATATTTGATAGCTATATTTTATCTACTTGCCACCATATTTGATAAGGAGTTACAATGCATTCTAAGTGTGTATTTTAAAAATCACGCAAAAAATTATAATAAAAAAATACTCTGAAATTTCTCACAATTGTGGTAGGGCAATTAAACAAAGCACGACTGAAAAATTCTTACACACAAAGTTGATAATAAAACATAACCATGAAGAAATATCATCATTCAAAAAACTTAATATAATAAAAGAATTGATAAGAAACAGTATGTGAGAAATAATTGCTCATCATTGTTACCTTTCCGACTTTCTTGGTTTTCAACCCATAAACGAGTAGCACGTTCCACCAATTCAGTGCGCTCACAACAGCCTCGAAAATCTACACGATTCCTCATAAGAAGATCTTTAATTTGTTTAACAGGCATTTTTTGAAGTTCTTCCAAGGTCTTTATAGTATTTAAAGTAATAACAGCTGGCTGTAAAATAGACAAAAATACTCAGTTAACTTCATTTAAATGAATCTTCTTAATTTTTTAAAAGAGGATATCAACCATAGGAACTTAATAGGTCACTAAGGAGCACATACATTTACATTGTACATCAGCATATTTTCATCATCAACTATGAAAGAAACAAAGTAACATTTTTATAAGTCAACCAATATTTCATTTACCATATCTTCTAAAGCATATAAATAAAATTTACTGTCTTAACAAAATATTAAGAAGAGAGCAACTGACAAAATGATACTGCACTGGATTGTTTGATTCTTTATTTTCATTAATGATTTCATGAGTATCATTATAAACACACATACTAGTGTTATTTTACAGACATATTGAAAGGTGTACTTCAAATTCATCTCAAAAGATTCCTTCCAAAATTAAGTAAAGTAATGTGAAAATAATTTTCTTGTAGTGTTTCATAAGCATCATTGCCCTTATGTTTTTTTTATTATATAAAAGAAAACCACTATTTTCTACCCTTTTTGGAATAAAAAATGTTTAATTGTGGCAAAAAATTTCAATTTGGAATATTTAGAAAAGAGACCCATACTGATAATTACACAAAGGAATTTGGTTTTAATTTGGTGTAGCACAAATGTACAATAATAAATAGCCTTGCCCAAAGACTCGTAAATACCTAATTGAAAGATGAAGAATTCAATTTGGATAGTGATTTAATTGTTCCAACTGCTGAATAATGCATTTACAAAAACTTTGGTAGATAAAAAAATAAAAACTATGAGAAACAAAATATGGTACAAAATGTAACCACTTAAAAATGAAAAACAAAAAAGAAACAGTTTACCAAAACTTTACTTATCACACTGCCTTGCATCAGAAGTTCCAAAAAAATTTCAAAGTAATAAATAAATTTAGCATTAAGTCACTAATTAAATTTAATTATAAGGATAAAGTATCCTCTCTTAACAGATCAGGAATTTACAAAATTAATTGCAAGGAACGTGACAACGTTTATACTGGACAAACAATAAGTAGTTTAGAAATTAGAAAAAAAGAACCATTTTTGGCACATCAAATTAGGATAAATTGAAAAGTTCAGTTTTCAAATATTTTGTTTTACTTAACAAATTATTTTATATTTCAAAAGCTTATTTATAAGATATCTTTGTTCATCCACTAAAGTTCATTATCAATTTGACAGCATTAATTATAAGTTACATATTTGTACATTCCAAAATTGCCAAACCATGGACTTGAGGAGAAAATCTTCCTTGAATTCACTAAGTTAACCAATCACTTCAGATTGATATATGAGTTATATTTGTTACTTATTCTAATTATTATCCAATTGCACAAAAATTAATTAAGTAATACAATTACATTTCCTCAATAGCTCTGTGAAATTATTTAATCATAAAAAACAAAAATCATTGGTGTACCAGGTGAAGGACACAAATTAATTATCTGTGGTCCCAAATTGGAGTGATTTACCTTACATATTGCATATTAATAGTAATAACTAGCTGATTACCAGGCATTGCCCAGGATATTTTTAGAACAATTTTCTTTAACACTGAAAAAATAAAATCTATCAATATTATAAGATAAAAATAATTTTATGTACTGGCTTTAGAAACATATACAGAGCATCCTAATTTTATTAATTCATAATAATACAATTTTAATACAAAAGTTGATTGTATACACCATTTTGAGTATCACATCCAGCAGCAAGAATAAATAAATCCTTGAGCAAGCAACGTAAAGTTGTCTGTAAGAAAAATAAATAAATCAATTAAAATGTCACAAAATAGGCAAGGACACCACTTCACCCTCAGGAGAAGTAGAGGTATTTAATCCCCATCTGTGTTGATATTTGTATTTATATGGCATCATGCCACATTTATCTTAAAGGACCCAAAATCTAACGATTAAATCTGTCTCTCGACATTAAATATTTTTACAGGACTCTCCCTTCCCAGATGGAGGTTCTAGGGCTGTATACTCTCACTTCCCCATCCCAATGGTGGTCCATCTGTGACATAACATCAGAAGTGTCTACTCATCTCACCACCTCCGGTAGAACTAACCCACTCTCTGGGAGCTGCACCAGTTGAATTTTTGCTTCCCAGGCAAGATACAGTGTCGGCAGTGTGACTGTTCCATTTCATTAAAAGCTTGTAAAACTAAACTATTAATCCACATTTTGCAATTAAAATGTTTTTTTATCAAAGTTAAATGCACAAAACAAAGATTTTGATGGTGATCAATTTTTTACTTCTCAAATTACTGTTAAATAGAAATATTTTAACACATCTATTTTTAAAACATTTTCAATAATTTAGGTTCACCTTTGTAGATAGACATATGCTGTCACACTTTTTTCTTACAACTCTTTGAGACGAACAATATTACCATTCATAGTTGTACCATATCTCCAACCTTCTTGGCAGCATAAACTACAGGTGGATTTTTTCCCAATTTCATCTTTAAAAAAATTTGTTCTTTTGTCACACATTTTTAAAATAAAGGTTAGCATATGTTCTTTCTAGTTATGTAAACTATCTCCCTGACAAATTTTATCATGATTGGTTTAGTGCTTTAGTCATGAATAGGTAGCGAACAGACAGACACTCTTTTGCATTCATATATTAATATGGATTATTGACTTATTATTACAAATAATTATAATCAGCACCAACTAACTATAACAATTATTTTAAAAAATTAATAATGTTGCTAAAGCTCCACAATTACCAAGTAAATTATTTTTAATCAAAGTAACTTTTTACCTAATTTAAAATTTCTCAAACAGCAATAGACTTCTTTTAGATCCTAACAAATACCAGTTTAGATTCTGCTAAGTTTTATGCATAAAGTAATATTGAATGTGCCTTAGATAAAATAATTCTGAGGGATTATTAAGTATCACAACTATCCAGAGAGCCATTTTTGGATTTAGTAAAAATGTTTCGCAGAAATTTAATAGCTCATTTACAGGGAAGTATAATGACTAATAGAAACTGCATTATTGACACATATGTGTAACAAAGAAAATATTAGAATACACTAAATTATACGAATTTTAAAGAAGATGATGTAAACAAACTTTTTCGAAAAAAAAACAAAAAAACAAGGGGGATAAGACATTTCAGAACTATTTATCTTAAAAATTTAAGTGATTACTAGATATTAAACACAATTTACCTTGTTCACTTTTTTCTTACTTCTTTTAATACATTTTCATTTATGAGTAAGAAACTTTTTTTCTTGGTATAATATTCCAAAACGGAGTTGAGAGCTAATGAACAATATTTTCTACATCCCACATGTTGAAATGAATGGCAAGTATTTACCAGCAAACACTAAATCTCTTCTTGTAAAATCTCTCGTAGACCTTCATTTTGATAATTGTGATGTAGTTTACAGTGACGTAAACTGCAAGCAAGCAGCTAAACTTCAGTTAATACAAAACACTTGTGTTCGGTATATTTATGATCTCAGAAAATTTAATCACATATCCATATATTACAATGATAATGACTTACTATGCCTCCACAATCGATACAAGAAACATCGCTTTATCTATTGTTCAAAATAATTCATTTTCAAACACCACAATACTTGACAAACAAATTAAATTTTTTTCACAACATACAAATTGGAAGAAGCTCACATATTACAGATCCCACGATATAAAAGCAACTATGCTCACAATTCATTCACATTGACTGTGATTGGGAAATGGAATAAACTTCCAGATGATATTCGGGGCTCCTCTTCCCTCCAACAATTTAAAGCGAGAATACAGTCTTATCTTTTGAAATGCTAGTGAAGGATTCTAAGTATTTAAAACAATTGCGCTCTTCTTGTTTAAAAATGTAATATCAGCATAGAATTGGTAATCAATTTGTATTAGTGTTGGGGAAATATATTTCTGTGTATTTGAGAATTATTGTAAATATCAAGAAATTAGTAGGTTAAAAATATATTTAACAAGTTTATATGGTAAAATATGATATTAATTTATAAATGAAATAAGTCAAACATATTTTCCATTAGATTGTATCACATATTTTAAATCATATTTAGAATGTAAGAGAATGTGTAAATTTTATATTTGACCTTGTATCCTTAATTTCATGTTTGTGTTAATTGTTTAAATAAATTTGTTTCTCTATTGTAATTTTGATTTTTATGTAATTCTAATTATTTTGTAGTTTTACTATTATTTTATTTCAATTATTATTGTAAATCTGATTAATTTTGTAGTTTATTAATTATTCAAAATTTTAATTATGATAGTGAATTCACCTTTTTTTGTATGCATATTTTCTGAAAAGGGTTTGGCAGAAGAACAGACCAGATGGGCTGAGCAAAACACATTAAATATTCTATTCTAATCTAATATTCTAATTTTGCTAGAAGGGTCATTCCCTCTCAAATAATTTAGCGGAAAAAGAAAATGGTACCCACGGTCTCAGAATCTAAAGAATGATTTTTAATCATTCCTTTTGTTATTCTAACAATCAATATAAAATTATATACTTGTATATTTAATACTTTTCAAGATAACATTTTTAATTTTCTGAAAAAGACTAAATTTAAATTTAGCACCAGCAACATTGTTTCACCAATGACTGAAAATATTAATGACTTGAGTAGTTTTTTCATACTACAATAATTTCTGCACTGACAGTTTCAGAAAAACCTACAAATAAGAAAAAATTAATTCAGCATTGTATCTCTTAAATATTGCAGACAATAATAGCTAAAAACTGGAATATTGAATAAGAAACATAAAATATTTGAAAGATAGAATCGTGAAATAATTTTTTCCTTTATCTGTAGGTTTTTTGAAAATGTGAGAAATTATAGAAATAGGATAAAAATTAACTAACCCATTAATTTTCGTTAAAAATATATTTTAATTTAGACTTTTTTGGAAAATTTAATTTTGAAAGTATTAAAAGTACAAATATATAATTTTACATAATTTGTCAGAAAGACAAAAGGAACAATTAAAAAATTATATGAGATTCTGAGACAATGGAATTCCATGGCGGATGATTTGAGATGGAATGATCCATTTCAATTATTTGTTTCCAAGATTCATTAATCATGAACTTTGACATTACAAAAAATGGAGGGGGGGCTGATATTAATCATAATTTTTTTAAATTTGCTTTTTATTTCAATCACTATTTTGATCTTTTAAATTTCAATGCATTTTTTAAAATAAAAATATATTAACTTGTAAGTTTATTTTAAAAAACAAACTTTTAGCAAAATGAAAAAATTTCATTTCATTTTGGTAAAAACTTCTTGAGAAATAAAATATTTTTTATTTCCTTCAAAGTTTATTTTAATTGATATATTACACAAATTTCAAAATTATACTTCTTTAATTTTTGTTGCAAGTTTAAAATTTCTAATCTCCCATCAATTTAGAGACACCCAATGAAATTTATTGAGTGTGTTTTTCCAACTTTTGATTACATGCACTCAAGAAACAAGAAATGTGATAGGAGAAAATAAGGCTGCAAAGCTCGTATTTGTACACAGAGAACTTAAAAATTAAATTTACTAGCTTATATTTAAAAATTAAAGAAATATTCGCTTGTAATAGTATTTATTTTTAATTATTATTATCATTCACTGAGTTTTAAAATTTAAGTATACTTACTAGTTGATTTTTTTTGCACATGATTTAAATAATATCAGTCTTAAAATGGAGAAATCAAAATTCTTATTTGCGACAAAATTCATTGCCCAGTTGATTTTCAGATGAATCTAAGAGCATTGAATTAACTTTTGGCAATGAAGGCAAGGGTCTCATAATTTAGGTCAGCTACTGATTTAGTGAATGTCACTGTCCACTTTTAACATGATGGAGATATATAGCTTAAAGCTAGATCAATTTAAAATACCACCTTACCCTAACTGATCCGAGATCTGGACTATCTGGCATAGGTTCAGAAGAAGATACTGTCTCGGGCATTTCAGTGTTCACCGATGCTGAAGAAGTAGCTGCAGCTTCTTCAGTTGGAGGGGGAAGTTCATGAGATGGAGAAGAAGAACTGGAAGAAGTCACATTTGGCTCCCCTAAGGAAGTAGTTGAACTACTTAGCGTGTTTTGATCCCCTGCCGAAGTTGGCGAACTGAGAGTACCACCGATGCTCTCAGATATTTCTTCCACCATAGGTTCTGGACCCAATTCGTCAGGGTCTCCAGACCAATCCTCATTCAGTTCTACTATCTCAACTAAAGGGGAAGTTTCCATCAGTGAAGTACAAGGTTGACCAGAATTCCACAAGTTCGTACTACTAGAAGCGCTGCTACTGACACTAGCACTGGCATTTGCGGTGGGGGTAGTGGTGGTGGTAGTAGTTCCCACGGTTGCAGAGACAAAAAAGGAATGTGGTGGGACTTGATGTGATGGAGAACTGCTGGCCGAATGATTTGTGCTGCTAGCTGTTGTTCTTGGAAGATCTCTAGGCGGTGGTGGACGGTTGAAAGAGGAGTTCGGCAAGTTGGTATCTTGAGTCCCTGAGAGATCTGGATGACTGTTGCAAATGTTGTCATGGTATGAACCGTTATTGGTTGAACCCACATGCCGTATCAGTAGATTCACAAGGTCATCCTTTTCTAAAAGCAAACCAAATATAAACAATTGTCTTAATAAACAACAAAAAATATATCCAAGTACAAATAAAATAGTACATTTCAAAAATCTCCAAAATTTTAAAATGTTATTAAACACATTAGAAAACAGTAGAACCCTTCTGAACTGGTCTTGTTTTGACTCAATTCTGGAATCAACTGATATTTGAGTATTCATTTACACTCGTTTTATTTTACAACTAATATAAAGAATTTTAACTGAAATCACACACTACTAACAACATGTACAACAAAAACAGTTTTATGATCCTTATACATCAGAGAATATTTTAAGGAATCTTCTTTGGGAGGCACTGCAAGTATAGAGGGGTCTAGAATACTTCCAAGTCTGGGGGTCCTCCCAGAAAAAAATGTTTTTTGGTATGACCAGGGCACCAATTCATAGAAAATTTGTGCCTAGAAGTGTCTAGAAAAGGAAGAAATCAAAATTTTGAAATTAGATAGAAACAAAAAGTTAATGGAATTGTATGAAATGTTACCAAAATGAAAACAACAAAAGCTTAACACAAAAAATTTCTTTGCCGCTTTCTCATTTTTAGCGCCACCAACACAAAATCATGCTACTAGGTGACATAGGACCCCAGTCTAGAACTTAAAATATGCTGTGCTATACATAATGATGAAGTGAATGACATAATTATGAATGATGGTATGATAATATAGAAATAAAACATGGAGTTCGAGATCGATGATCCACAAATACACTACAAGCAATTAAAAGGGAAAGACACTGCTACCGTAGCAATGAGTACTTGGAGAACAGACAAAAATCTACTGAAAGTGGGCATTAGTAAAGAACACAACCCAGGAACTTCCAAGAACCAAAAAACCAAATTAACTTAATACTTTAATGGTACATTAGAATAGTCATACTCTTTGATGGTCTAGGTGTCCCATTTACAAGACTGAATACATGCTTTTAGGTTCACAGAGAGTACAGCCCTGCAAGTTTGTGGTCGTGATGTGAATAGAGTGAATTCATGTAATCACTTCACATTAGTAACCACTGACTTTAGTCATGAAATTTTGTAATTGTGTTTCTTTTTTATGTCTATTTGAAATGGGCCCTACCACTAACTGGTGAATAAATTACAAAACATACCCTAACACAATGTATTCATATCTTGATTAATTTTTCATACCCATTCTTTTTATTCCTGCCTCGTATGTTCAAAAGACATTAAAACAATATGAAGTCTTATTTACCAACACAGCCACGAGTAGATATCCTATGGGCCATCAAATAATGCTGAAGGTCTTTCACTTTGAGTCGTCTTAACTGCAGGCGACATAATGGTCTAGCAGTCAAAACCAAACAAGTTGCACAGATGTGCCTTCTGTCAGTAAGTCGTGCAAGAACTGAGTTGGCTGCATTAGGCCCAAGTTGAGGTGATAAACAATGGTTGCAAAAGTGACGCAAACAGATGTTACACAATTTCTGGAAAAAGCACAGTAGGATTAAACTGAACAAAAAGGAAATTTGAATCATTTTTGTGTGTTCGTATTAGCAAAGAAATAGACCCCTAAAACCAGCTTTTCTGAGCCAAATACATTCCAATTACAATGGTAAACTATTTTTTCATATACCTGCAGAAATTAAGTCTTTATACAACAAAGATTTCAATGTTCCCCTCATTTTGAGAATTTGTTGACACTTACTTTATGAGCTTTGTAAATTGAGTTTTCCTAATAAATATAGTAAAGAAAATATAGAAATAATGGTTTTGTTAAATGTTTAGTGAACTTGTGCTAACAGCAAGGAGTGTCTATACTTTTAATGTTTACATAAATACAAAAAAATGATAAATTGGTGGGAAACAATTTCAACATAAAATTGTCCCATTAACAAATTTGATAAGTCTTCTTTATAATTCTTCATTAAAATAATGAGAGATTACTTACTTTTCTTTTGAAAACTGTGAATTTCTGAGCACATCCTTCGCAAGCCATGCTCCCGGAGTGCTCTTTCCCTAATGAGGGATCAGAGTTACTTCTCTTCAACTGGTCCTTAAAAAGAATACAATAATATTGATGAAAACATTCATTAATAACACACATAGTATAACAGTAACATAGCAATCATAAAATTTCTTACAAAACATTTTTTTAGAAACTTCATATTTAGTTTCTACTACTTAGAGAGAAGGAAAAAAAACATATTTATTCCTTCACTGTCAAAGACAATACTGATAAGATTACAGTTGCTCAACTTATCTACCAGCAGGTAGAACATCTGAATGGATGATAGAAGAAACAGATTTTATCAAGTTCACAGACATTCAAAGAAATCTTATCAATTCATGGATGGCAACCATTGAATGTAATAAATGAAGTATGAAATTTTACAATGGACATCTCTCTTGCAGTCTCAAAATTATTTCATTGATAAATATAAATACCACTGACACTTTAAAAATTATAATTCAATAAAGACTACAGCTAAATTTGCATATGAGACATGAAAATGCACATATATACCAAGTATGCAAAAGATCTGACAAAAATTGGAAGACCCAACATACAAAAAAAAATTCTAAAAACTCTAAAGAGATGTTTAATTTTCGGGGGGGGGGGATCGTTGCTATTTTCATACAAAGTAGGTAATTAAAATTTAGTACTTACGAGGTAAGTCATAAAACTTGCTTTCACGTCCATCGAGATGCAGTAGTGGAACTATTAAGAAGAAAGAGCTGTCCAGGACACCTAGAATTTACTGAATGCGAATGGATCGGTAATGATACACAAATAATAAAAAACTGCAAGTAATGTCATGTCAAATACGAGTAAGTTAACAAAATACTTACAAACATACGCGGTTATAAAGAGATATCGAAGAATTGAAACTATGTCATTGCATATACTAGCAAATATAGGCCTCTACCTCCCATGTTAATTCTTTACACCATCTCAAATTTTTCCAACATAACCCCCTCATCTACGTCACCAAACCATCATTACACCCAGATTCCACCTCATTACCTCCTTCAACTTCTCTTAACCCGTAATATCGATCAAGACCAACTACATCCAACTCACTGTAGTTGGTCTTGTATCGATGATGTCGGTAGTTCAAAACGTAGCCACAGTTCTTCAAAGCGCTACGCGCCACGAATTTAAACTGACAATTTCTGTAAGTGGTCTCTTGGTTTATCATTGGAGGTGACCTCACTATTTTGTCACCTGGTGTTATTTTTAGGACAATGAAATCCTCGTCGTGTAATTTTCAAAGTCTGTACTTCAAAACTTAAAATTCTTTCAATCAAACTCCTTACTTATTATTCGGTTTCGACAGACGAATATAAGGAAGATAAAATAGTTACTTTCAATCAAAACTGGAATAATGACTAACCACTTCGTTGATTCAGGTAGATATTTCGTAATTTTGAAACGTAACTATAGAATTACGTAGGTTTACCTTCTATTATAATTTTTTTTCTGAGAAAAACTTGTCTCTGTTTTTGCCAGTTATCTCTGATTTCAACGGCGCGCTCTAAAGACTTCCCTATACAAATTTCCAAAACAAAGGTTTCTTTTTACAAATACGTCATATTTCCAAGTCTTTAAATTATTCGGATAATGCTGTTAATGAATCGTAACCATGAAAATAACTCTTTCTCCAGCTACGTAGCGTTATTTCTCAATGAGTGATCAACAACCCGCGCGTTTATCAATATTTAACATAATAGTGTTGTTGTTCAGTCGTTCAGTCGTTTCCGACCCTTCGTGATCCCATATATTGCTGCTCTGCATCTTCCTTAGTCCAACGCCATCTCCCGCGGTCTCTCCAAACTCATATTCATAGCATGGGTGAATCCACCCCTCCACCTAGTCCTCTGTCGTCCTCTCCTCCGTTTTCCTTCAATCTTTCCAAGCAACAGACTCTTCTTCATATTATCATGCTTTCTCAAGATGTGTCTCTTATTATAGTCCTTTGTACGGGAAAAACATTATTTCTCCTTACTGATGAAATTCATGGGACAGCCTTGCGGCTCTACAAAATGGTTAACGGTTACCATTAATCCCAGAGAATACACAGATCGGAAACTATTTGGCACTTCCCAAGAACTACAATCAGAGCAGAAATTAAAGGCTTGTTTCAAGTTGTAACATAAAGAAGAAAATGGATTTACATAAAGATGATTTATGTTATTGAAGAGCAGATCTAAGTTGTATGTCACTTTTGAGTTACAGATATTACATTATTTCAAAATAAAGACAATACAGTGGCATTATGAGCGTAAATTTCCGATAAGTGGCAGTAAAACCTAGATATGAGTCAATATAGAGTTCCATAACTCATATTTCCCTACATATGTGACTTTTTTCATTGTAATATTTGTAAATGGGAATTGTAGCGTGCTATTGAAGCTTATCTACCCGGAGCGATAAGAGGAGGTAGGTGGGTGGTAAGGCTATAGTTAGTAGGTGGGCCGCTTAGCTGGGTTTACCAACAACTTGACCCACGTGGAGGGGTTAGTAGAAGTTGTTAGAAAAAAAAGTTATTGATGATATTAGGAGGAGCTGGATAGAGAAAGGAAGGTTCGCTTTTCAGTAATCACAGCTATATGATCTGGGACGTTCATGTGAAAAGCTACAATTGTTTCCGGTCCCACCGGGAGTTGTAGCTTTGTGTCGAGATATATTTCGACCAATCCTTATCTGAAAATATTCCATGTTGCAGGAGATCTCTCAGCCATCGTTCATTCCCAATTATTTCGTAGTCATGTATAATATGATGGACTGTATCTAATTCTTTCCACATTTGCATTGAGCGTCATCTGTTAACTGTCTCTTACATAGGTAGTCTCGTATTTGGCCATGTCCTGTCAAGATTTGAAACATTGCCTGCGTGGGACGGAACCATGGCATTAACTTCATTATTTTGTCGGTCTCGGTTAAGAGGAGTTCTTCTGCGTAGAAAATAGAGCTAATTTAATATTTACGGAGGAAAATTTGTACAAAAAAAAACTTGTAAATTTCCGCTGGTACTTAGAAAATATACATTAAAACAAAAAATACAATTATGCCATTCTGTCTGTTCCTTACATTAAATACAGTGGTGGGATAAAATTTTTTGACTTCATATCTCCATGTACTGAATAAACGCACTTCATTGGCCAATTTTATGATATCGCCATTTCTAACAGTGCAACAATAGTATTATCTTTCTTTCAGCAATCGAAATCACTCAGCAAGAATGTGGCGCGGGATGCGTGTGTCACGTATCGGGAACACTACGCTGTTAAATAATAAATAAATTTATTGTCAAAAAACAGTACAAACTGCGTATGACCACGTGGAGGATAATAAACTAATTTACTCTCCGGAAGCAAGCAAGGGACCATCCCATCAATGGCCCTAAGGCAGAGGCGAATTCAAATTTTTTTTTGCATAAGTTCCTAGATAAGATAAAAAGTTAGCTGAGAGTTATAATACATATATAATGTCAATATGTTTGTAATTTTACGCAAATATGTTTGTAAATTTACACGTATAAGTTATCGAATTACAGATTATTCTGAGTATAGTGTTTAAAAATCATAAGAGTTGAAGAAAAACTAAATTCACGATTTATTGTTACAATAAACACGCCCCTAGACAAAGCCTAGAGAACCTGTATAAGAAATCCGCCTCTACCCGAAGGAAAAACGGAGAAAAACCCGGGCCAGGATGGGGCTACAGAATTAATGTACACAACCGTGCCAAAGTTGAGTACACATAAAACTAAATTAATATGAGCCATACGGCAACACAATCATGCAAGAAAATAGTTTTTGAAATTGTTATAAGTTATTTAAAAAGTGCTACAGCAATGGCGTGATAAAGTACAAGACGAATTTAACTTTTATTAAAATCAATAAATTCTTTTACAGTGTAGAAGCACTGGTGCAGGAGGTAGTTTTTAACCGCGGATTTGAAGATATTCAATTTCATAATGTCTTTTATATTCTTGGGCAGGGAATTATATAGAACGATTCCCGAATGATAAGGTCCTTTTTGGCAAAGAGTGGTTGACACTCTAGGGCGATGAATATTACTACTATTGCGTGTATAGTGTTCGTGAACGAGACTGTTTCGTATAAAGAAAGGGTGGCACTTCAGTAATTCGGTCTTAACAAACACGACTGTTTCATAAATATAAATGCAGGGAAGTGTTAAGATATTTAATTCCTTGAATAAAGGTTTACAAGAGTTTCGGGGGTGAGATTTACAAATTATCCGAACTATCCTCTTCTGAATTCTGAAAGTTTGAATACTCTGACCGGAATTACCCCAGAAGGTAATGCCGTAACGTAAATGGGAGTAAACGTTTGCAAAATATACGCAACGGGAAATACGTGGACTAACTGCGTTAACTAAGATTCGGAATGCGTAACACAATTTGCTTAATTGGGAATTAAGATTGTCAATGTGACAATTCCATTTGAGGTTGTCTTGAATATGGAGACCTAAGAATTTTGTATTCGTAACAGTTTTTAATTGTGTTCCATTTAAAGAAAGACAAACCTGGGGCAAAGATTTTGTATTACTATTGTGAAATGACATAGACACTGTTTTGTCAGTGTTTACAATGAGACGATTTGCATGGAACCAAGTCGAAAGGTTAGACAAAACTTTTTGAGCATTGGCGTGTTTACATAGTAAATTAGTGTCATCAGCAAAAAGAACCATTTTGCAATCTGATGTGGATGATGACATGTCGTTCACATACAATAAAAAGAGTATAGGGCCGAGAATTGATCCTTGGGGTACTCCGCAAATAAGTGGCTATTGTTCGTGTGTTCCCATGGTGAGACAGTGGATTCGACAATTAAGATTGGGATTGGGATGAGGATGCGGCTTAGGACCGGGAGAAACGTAATATTTCAAGTATTAGCTTTGTATTGTAGTTATAATACAAACTTTAGTTATTAGCGGTCATTGCCAATACTACTATCGGATTTTTTAAATTATAGACCCCTCATTTCTAATAGCTGTGGAGAGTACAAAAAAATCGTCAAAAATCACAGTTACCGCCATTGGATTTGTCATTTTGTTTTGCATGTACCTAAGTAAAAATTTGGTTTTACGAACGAATATTAATTTTTTAAAGCCAGAAATGTTTCAAAAAGCGTGATATTGGCGGTTTTTGCCGATGCGCCGAATTTATTGTTTTTTATAAAATAAACTAAGAGTGACAAAAATAATACTTATTCAGTGAATGATCAGTGTTGTGTTTGTGACAACATTTATTAATTTCAAACTTCTACTAGCGAAAGATAATCAGTTATTAATTTTTTTTGAAAACACTGCTAAAAACGACCATACACATTATTAAGGAATAAAAGTTTTACTGTTGCACTCAGAAGAATGCTATGATCACATTAGAATTGAATTAAAACGTTTAATAATATTTACTGAGCCTCCATCAAGTGTTAAATAAAACCATGTTTTGAATAAACGGTCAGCGGTGCAATATAGTTCCGCGCGCTGCTGCCAAAGCCACACTCAGTCGTCAGGTGTGGGGTTCACCCTACTAAACCTATTCCAGTCAGTGGAGTGAGTGATACGCGTGGCAACTACGTGCGTGATTGAAATCCCTCGCTGGTCGCTAATTGAAAACATGGTTTTATTTATCAGTTGCTGGAGGTTTAACTACATAAATAGTTTTAAACGTTTGCATTTAATTGTAATGTGATCATGACACTCTTGTGAGTGCGGTAGTATAAATTTTATTCCTTAATAATGTGTATGGTCGTTTTTAGCAGTGTTTTCGAAAAAATGTAATAACTCATTATCTTTTGCAAGTAGAAGATTGAAATTAATAAATGTCACAAACACAACACTGATCATTCGCTGAATAAGAATTATTTTCGTCACTCTTGGTTTATGTTATAAAAATAATGAAGGCGGCGTATTGGCAAAAATTGCGAAAATATAACGCTTTTTGAAACATTTCTGGCTTTAAAAAATTAAAATTCGTTCGTAAAGCCAAATTTTTCGCGTAATTATATGCAAAACAAAATGACAAATCCAATGGTTGTAATTTTATTTTTCTGCGATTTTTGTTGTACTCTTCACAGCTATTAGAAGTCAGGGGTCTATGATAAAAAATCCGATAGTAAATGCATATTTTTTAAATAAAAAAATTAGTGTTCTTCAATAATCTTGTTCCCCTGTTTTTAAACTACTGGTGTGCAACTGGCATGTAGCGAAATGTCATATGCAGCAAAAATATTTCTACATAGTAATGTTACACGTTTCCTACCAGGAATTTTTATTTATATAGCGAGCACCGATGAAGTAGGAGAGATGTATGCTGTCTTCGTTCCATGTCACGTTGAGCATCTGAGTGGACAGGGAAAAATATCGAGTAATCAGGATGGCCAAATGTTCCAATATTGTTATACTTATAAAACATTTTTACCTTTCTCATTCAATGAAAAGTAATGTACCAGCGAAAATTTATTTTGAAATTTGAGAAGAGAAAAAGTCATTCTGTGGGGCGTTTTGGGTGAAGGAAGTTTTGTCAGCGGGAAAGTTGTAGCTAAGGAAATGAACTCTTTAGCGGACTGATAAGACTCTCAGTGTTTTCTTCTGTAATTGAGAGTAAAATCAGAGACAAATACTGTCGTTCAGGAGCGGCTACATCCAGGACCCTCCTCGACACAGAGATACTAGCTTACATTTCATAGTTCTTGATTTCATTTAATTTCGTTGAAACAATTGCAACTACTTTTCATAATTTGAAGGAGCAGTTGCCATACGCTTTAGTGCATGAGGCCGGGTTTAGACAGACAAATGCTACATATACTAGAGACCTTAATCAAGAGAGAGCCGTCAGGGGAGGAAATATAATGCAGACTTATTCATATTTCCGTAAAATACTATGTAGAGCTTAGTTTCAATTACCTGTAGTTAGTCACATAATTGTATCATGTCTTTTTCCCTTTCTCCCAATAATGGTGAGCAGCGAGAGGCAGCTGGCGCCAAAAGGGACTATCAGTATTCTTGCGTAGAAAATATAGCTGTAATGAGAAATAATGTGCTCTGAAGTTGAGGACACGGCTCTCTCTCGATTATGGTATCTAAGATGTACCGGATGATATAGAACCAAATTATTTTTTGCGTGGTGTAAACGCGCCTTTGGACACGGGCCAAATCCAGAGTTTTCCGGAAAATGATATGAATGCAAGGAGTTAGTATAATAGACTGGATGTTCTCTGTGGTATTTGATAGTTGGAAATGCAGTTTTTCGAAATCGAAGACAATTGTCGTTTACCAGAAATCGTGATTATTGATCGGACCAACTAATTAATCGAATAATTACAAATTATCAACGCGAGATTTTTTTCTTGAAAATTTGAATAATGGCATCCCTACCCAAAAATATTTTATTACATGACACTAAATATTATATAATTTTCCCTGACAACTTTGTAATTATTTCTGTTTTCTTTGTGGACGTATTTGACACTTCTTTTGTAAAACATGAGCGAGCACTCGTAGTATTAATACCAACATGTCGGAAAGGAAAACTGGAATACTTCACGGAAAACAGGATTTCATGAAAATACAATTAACACAATTCGAAGCATTTGCGGGATCTGGTTCTTAATGTCGCAAAACACTTGCGAAAGTAAAAGTAAAATATACAATGCCATGGAATTTATTGTCTATAAATTTGGATTGATGAAAAACATTCCACTGTTATTTCCATTCTCACCAAACAAAAGTCAGGACAGCCAATATGGAAACAGGAACGACTCAATACTTCTTCACGTCAGGACTGAAAACAAATAAATTGATCTGTCAATTATAGAGCATATTCAAATCTCCAACTCAGTCTGTGCTCCAACTTGACAAGTTTTGTTCTCAACAAAGCTGTCTAAAAATGGACAATATAATGGATATAGTTGAAAATACAGATAACAAACTTATAATGTTTTATGTTATTATTAGGCATTGTAATTATTATTTTATTCTTAATAATGAATAAATTACAAATATTAAGCTTATCATGGCAAAAAAGTAGAAATAAGCGAAAAAGGGTAAAATAACAAAACGGATTCATCTGGGGTATTGCAAATTTATACTGAATACCGTAACTTATATGAATGTTTGATAAAAATTATAACTCATGATTCAACAAATTATGTGGAGCGGAAATAAATCGAGAGATCACGTATTGTTGCTTACATAAATTAGTAAAACAAGAGTGGAAGATAATGCTTTGCGTATTGTAACCATAAAAGAGATGACTATTATCCCCCAGTGAGAATAAAGTGAAATAAAAATTCTTCAAGAAAATTGTTGTATAGGAAACATTACAAGACAAAAAAGGAAGAATACTTAAAACTTTTAATTAGCGATTATCCTTGAGTTGTCGTGGGTTAGCGGTGGGGCCTTTGTAATAAAATAATTATAAATAACTGAACAAAATTACTGATCAACAATTAATTGTTAAATATACCTATAAAGTTAACGGAATTTAAGCTGGAAAAGCAAGTAGAACATAAGGATTTATTGATTTGCAGAATGTTGGTAGTGTAGTGTTAGCTACGTCTTTGCTTCATCCTTGCTTCTAAGAAGGAGAATACGGGGTTGATTGCCCGCTCGATCTTTCTGGATGAGGCTTTCTCTCGGCTCAGCGTATTTCTTCTGCTACTCCAGACTAATGTCGGTTAGGTATCTTACGCTCTCCTGCAATCGAACATTCTCTTTCACAATACCTTTCCCTTTCATACCTGGTTAGGTGTAAGTGCGGACCTAAAGGTCTGAACCTATTAAATGACACAATCCACGGAATTGAAATGTTTCTTTTAAGAAAATAAATTAAAATTAAAGAACATAATTTACATACATCTGACACGATTCATTTCGGTGTATGTATTGTTTTAAAGCAGTGTATATTGTTTTAAAGTTTCCAGCAGGACGGTAACTTAGCGCCTTTTTCGAAATATGATTTCTACTTTCTTTTCATTAATTTTTTTGGTTTCTTCGTAAGAGGCGCGGAGGGCAGAAACTTTACGAAAAGACATAGATCTTCGACATTCAACACACGTGTTCTCCAAGGTGAGCCCGAGTGCGCCGGGAAGAAAACTTCTTCAAAGTCGATATAGATTTTTTTATTGAACGTCAAATATATTTTGTCTCCTAGTACAAAGACTCTGGCCCAGAGTTTTGAAAATTGGCTTCAGAGTTGTGTGACCTCCAATCGATTTTTTCGAAAATCGATATAGATTGTTCTTTATTTATTTTGAGTATGTGTTGAAGTCAGCCTCGAAGCGGCATGACCGAAAGGCTTAGAGCTTTTCGGTACACGCGTTCTTCATGGTAGGTGCACTGTGCTATGATTTTTGCGAAATTCAGTTTATTTTTATTTTATTGTTTGCGTTCTTTTGCCTATCACAGAGACTTTGAGCCCAGAGCTTCGAAATTTGGTATATGTGTTCTCCAGGATTGGTCAATAGGTAGTAAAAAAATTTCTTCCCATCTTCGAGATGTAGATTTAAAAGTATGGCGCTTACCTAATGATTACTTCTCTTGGACATTCCTTTTTACTCCAGGCAATTTGGGATACTCTAATTCAGAGTTCCAGATCAATCCCGATCCTGGTAAGCCTGGTAAACTTGACATCGGTAATCCTCCCGATGGCAGGTTTGGGATGCTCGGCAATTCGTCCATTCCAGGTAATGCATCTGGGGAAGGTATACCCGGTATGGTGGGTAGATCTTCTGTCGATGGCATGTCGGGAAGAGGCAGACCTGAAGGCATTCCAGGCAGGGAGGGCTTGGGGATTCCTCCGCCCATAGGGAATCCGGGAACAGGGTCGGCTGATGAGTCCGTGCGATCTGAAGTCAACTGCAGCGAAGCAGACTTACTCCCCTGTGCAAAATAAAGAGCTTTTAAACATTCATTATATTGAATATTTTATTCCCACCTCAACGTCCAGACATTCTTAGGCTTACTCAACCTGATGTAAAACTAGTACCGGGTCTATCTCGTGGCTCAAAATGGCTGAAGCGTGATTCCGGTTACGTTCTCTCCTCTTCCTACACATATCGAGCAATTGCGAAGATTCCAAAACCCGAAAAGTAAACCGTAGGGATAACAAGAAGTGCAAAACACGGAAAAATTGGGAGAGAGTCATACATTATACCAAAATTATATGATTATTGACTAGGTATATACCTAAATATATTACTGATTTGGTCTGTGTCTGCTTCAACGACTGAAAAACGTGTTTCAGAAAGATAAAAAGGGCTTTTATACTTCATTCTTTGTTCAACTGAATCGTATGCTAATCAACTGAGAGTATTATATATTTTTGCGTAAATTCATTTACAGTGGTGCCCCAGACTTTTAACAGCGCCACTGTAAATGAATTCTTCGTCTTTCAAAAAAGCGTGTAATAAATTTTAATTTTCTTTAGCAAAATAAAAACTTTGAATCATACTTGATTTTTTATTCATACCACGCATGGTTGCAAAAAACGCAACTTCAAAGATTGGAAGAAAAAAATTCGTTCTCGACTGCAAGTTTATTTCATTCTAGATCCTGCCTTATAATATCAAATATTGGAGTAGTGAATTTTGTTCTCGAGACATCGACGAAGTAAAATACAAATACAGTGACAAACTCACTAACGAAAATTTGGATTACATGAAATGTGATAGATATAAAATAAGTTTATTGCCATACTAAGTTTGAAACTGCTTTTTTGACAATGAATTTATTTATTTATGGGTACAACAAATACTTTGTTTTCAAGAAAACTACAAAGGAAAGAACAATAAAATCGTCGTCAGCTTGTGATTTTTTTTGAAATTTTATTCGTTGCACCTTAATGGTTAAAAAACAACGAGTAACGGGTCAGACACGTGATCGCACTTTGCGATTGGCTTCAACGAATTTCATCCAGTATCAGTAATTAGTTTCAAATTGGGTGGATTGAAATGACGAAAGATAAAAATCCTAGCCTCCAAAACTGACGATCTCAAATGGAATATTGTAGCTTTTCACATAAGTGTTCCTGATCATATAGCTGTGACAATTGAAAAGCAACTCTTTCAACTATCCACTTCCTACTACTCCTAGTATCACTAACTCTTACTACTTCTAACTACTACTCTAACACCTCCACGTGGGTCAAGTTGGTGGTAAACCCAGATAATAGATAAATCTCACCACCCAGATTCATACTAATCCTTTTGTTTAGGGAATTTAATGCTACATTCTATTGAAAACCTCCGTTGGATGCATCCCCCTCCCCAACGAGGCGAGTTTCACAGGAAGGGAACCGCTACGCAGTCCGACCTCGACACGGGATTTTCTCCGGTTTAATTTTGGGCACATTGATCGGAATTAATGGGATAGTCCCTTGGTTTCTCCCCGAGAGTAAATTAACTCGTTGGTCTCCACGTGGTCGTACAAAAGCTTTGACTGCTCTTTGGAAATAAACTGAAATCCATTTTTAGCTCCGATACTTTCTACTTACTATTGCTATCATCGAATTATTGATGTGAGATTAAAAAAAGATCATTTTTACTATGTCCATAAAGTACTACTACGAAGAAGAATAGTTTTGCATGTATGGTAAGTTAAGTTGCAAAACATTCAACAATTATGAGGAAGTTTTGTTAAGTAACCGACGTTGTCCGGGATGTTTCTTAGACTTATCTACTTTTACCCAGGGAAAAAAATAAATCTATCAGTATATCAAGATCAAAATACTTAAACTTACTGGTTCATAAAAACATATGTACAACATCCTAATTTTAATTATTCATAATCATGCAAATTTAATACACTACTTGACTATGTACTCCATTTCGCGTAGGTCGAATTTTTGCTTTCGAGGAGTGACGCGGCTGCACGATTTCATTAAAATTCTTGTAAAATGTAAACTAAACTATCGAAATTTTACTATTAACATGCTTTTTTATCTTTGATAAATGTACAAAAGAAATAACCCATTAAATTTGATTATGATTAATTTTTTCCCTCTTGAATTAAAGTATTTTAATACTTCTATTTTTAATAAAGCTCCAACAATAATTTAGATTATTTTTTGTAGATAGACATATGCTGTCGCAGACGTTTTTTTGTAGAACCCTTTGAGGTGAACAATGTCATTCATAGTTAACACCTATCTCTAACCGTTTAGGCAGCGTAAGCGGATATAATTCTCTTTTTGCCCGATTTCGGCATTTATGGTTAAAAATCATTTCCATCTTTCTTACAACAAGTTAGTCTATGCTCATCCTGAACATCTAAACAAACTCCTTGACAATTTCCATCACGATTGATTCAGTGGTTTAGTCGTGATCAAGTAACAAACTCACAGAGACGCTTTCACGTTACTCATCAGTGGTGGCGATTCGGGCAACCCCATCCCCCCTCACTTTTTTAAAGAAAGAGAAAATTTTTATTTTAACCGTCTAAAACTGGGAATTATAAAACAAATTACACCATCCTTGGTGTGGTAATCATCAATTGTCTTTCCTTTGATTTATTTCAATATTTAAGTCATACTTAGAGCAAATATGCAGAATATATCATGTTAATGAAAATTGTCAATATTTTTTGCCCCCCCCCCACTTTTGATTCCCAATCGCCACTACTGTTACTCATTAGTATGGATTATACTTACGAGAATGAAGGTTGTCATCACTACAAGCGTTAACTTCGTAGTTCCGTTCATCATGACACCAAATGTGACAATGGACGTGTTGGAAGTTCACTACATTTTATACCGAGGATATATGCCCTTGATGTCAGCTGCGCATTGAGAATTAGTGTGAATCTCTGTGATTGATGTCTCTTCCGACGGTTCAATCGTTTCATGGCAGAGAAGTTAATAAATCTTCGCTATCATTCTATATTTTATTTTTTATATCATTCATTTATTAAAAGAAATATTATTTAAGATGAGTTATTTAAGGTTTCTCGGTAAAATTATATCATACGGTAAGTTATGTCATAATTGAATGGGAGTATACTCCTTCAATAATTTATTACTCCAATAAAATTACAGACAAGGGAACTTCATTGTGGCATTAAAATTATCTCATAAGAATGACTTTAGGAAGAATTCTAGAATGTAATTACTGAATAGCGTAACGTTTAAGGAAGGTGCCCGTGCTTTTATTATTGGGTGTATTTAACATTCACATAACATGTTTATTGAAAAACATTTTTCTGTTTTATATTTGCTATTGTTTTTGCTTTATAGTAAGGTTCTTTATTATTAAAAATTTTATTTTACACAGTTTGTCAAATTGTAAAGGAGAACGATAAAAACGTCATGGTTGATTAAACTCTGGCATTCTGTAAGAGCTAAATTTATTTTAATTACCGATAATTTTCGGGAATTTTACCACATATTTTTAATAATATACTATGTCTTCTTTACTGTCTTTGATAATTGAAATAATGAATTGTATTTCGCACTTGAACAAATTATTTTCATTTATTCGAGAAATAATTTTTATTGTTATTCCTAGTCAAATAGTACACTGGTGTACTTGCAGGCTACGGTACCGTATTTCGGAAGACACTCAATGCGAAAGAAATAGTATTGATTTAATTAGTTGATATAAATGCAACGTAAAGAGTTTGGTCCTATAATATTGTAATAATAGGCGATTAAAGCACATACGGAAAATTTGAAGTCGGTACCACGTCGAATGACATAGGTATTATGCAAAAAGAAGTTAACGCTTTATAAAAAGTCTGAACTTGTCCTAAAGGAAAAGAAAATCTCGAAAGAAAACCAATATTTTCTTACATTCCGAAATTAATTATCTTGTATCTTTTTATTACAGGTGTTAAAATAATAAATATCGAACTAATGATCGTTACTCTCAGACGTAGGTCTCCCTCGTGGCAAAATACTTGCATCCCTGGTGAAAAGAGTTTTCAACAAGTATTGTACCAGTGGAAGGAAAGGGAAAACTTCCACGGGTATTTAATCACCATAATCGCCTTCATAATGTAAATATTCGACGAAAAGCATATAAACAAACGCGTCTAAAATCATGAATCCAGCTCGAGGTAGTTCTGCTTGCGGATTGGAAACAAACAGTTATTAATTAATAATAAATTTATTGTCAAAAAAGCAGTTGTTTTTTTGGGGGGGGGGCTTTAGGGCTCGTCAACACCGAGGTCATTAGAGCCCATCAAAAAAGCAGTACAAACTGCGTATGACCACGTGCAGGAAAATAAACTAATTTACTCTCCGGAAGCAAGCAAGGGATCATCTCATCAATTCCGATCAAGGGTCCTAAGGCAGAGGCGGATTCAAAAATTTCAACAAATATTCCTAGACTGATATTATAATAATTAATTAATAATTATAAACTGATAATTACAAAGTTCCAGGATAAATCTTGCATACACTCGAAAAACATCTACTCGCTACCCGAATAGTATGTTCATACCTGTACAGTGAGCTAATTACAAAATATGTACTGTTCGTCCATAAAAGATTGCAAGTCTTGATGTATTTATTTAATTTCATTAATGATAATTCTTGGAAAAATAAAACCTTTCTTAAAAATGTAAGAAATATGTTCCATTACCAATAATAAATGAAATGTCGGATGTACATGTAAAATTTTATGGTACATCATTAAGCAAAGTCTCTTTATGCTTTGTATTTTTTTTATTCCGATGTCACATATTTATCATCAATGATGGATGCTCCTTGAATTACGCACGTGATAACAGGTGAATCAGACCGTTAACAGTCGAATAAATTTTCCTTCTGTTTCCCCCTCCATTCATGGTGTCAAAACTTACATCATCAGAAATATTTCCGCCGTCCATTTTTATCGTCCAGAAACTACTCACATACTTGTGAATAAATTACGAAATAAATTTGAAAAAAAATCATAATTGTCCTAGGTACAAGGAAGGTATTATTAACGAGTACAAAATCGTGTAGCGTTAATTTCAGCTCTAAAATAAAAAGGAATGTTAACATAAATCATCATGCGAGAGGGAAATTTACCGGTATACGCATCTTAATAGAGTTCACAAGAATTGGAACTTTATTGTTATATCCGCATTATGGAAGTACTCTTTATTTTCATATGTTAAATATTCAATACTTCTTACAGTGAGTCAAGAACAAACAAAAAGTGAGTGATTCCTCGTAGATATTTTTCATAAAAATAGAGTATGTTACAATTAATTGATTTTTTTTACCATTTTAGAAATGTAAAATTTCGTTCAATAGATAATTTATTTGATAGTTTTAAGTTGATACAGAAAGACAATTGTAAATGTTTTTTATTTTAAATATTAATGTTAAATATAAAAGTACCCTCTTGGATCACTTATTTCTGAAGTATGAATTTTTACGGTTATTTAGGACGTTATGTTTCAAAAGATTTATTATACATAATACAATAAAGTGTAAGGGGTCATTAAGAGGTCTACTAAATGAACCTTACGGCCCAAGTCTCACTGATAAGTAATACATGAATATATTACTTATCATTATTATGACTGAATGTCTTCCACAGCTGGATATTTGCACTTGATGAACGGACATTGTCAAATTCAACCAAGCTCTTCTCCTAAAAATTTTCGCACTACGTGGCATGTGGCAAGGACTACGGATTCCTGCATGTTGGTCAGTGTATTGGCTGCTCCTAATATTTCTAAATGGCGTTTTGTGGATTTCTTGCAGCCGAAATCACTATAGGTCGAGTAGTAACTTTCTCCACTTTCCAACGTTTCTTGATCTGATCAGCCAAGTTCTTGTATTTGTTAAGTTGCATGTTTTGTGAATATTGTAAGTCTGTGGCACTTTATAAATGTATTTATTGTCAAAAAACAGTACAAACTGCGTATGACCACGTGGAGGAAAAAAAACTAATTTACTCTCCGGAAGCAAGCAAGGGACCATCCCATCAATTCCGATCAAGGGCCCTAAGGCAGAGGCGGATTCAAAAATTTAAGCAAAAATTCCTAGATAAGACAAAAAGTTAGCTGTGAGTTATAATACTAATAGAATGTCAATATGTTTGTAATTTTAAGCAAAAAAATTACATGTACAAGTTATTATCGAACTACAGATTATTCTGAGTATAGTGTTTAAAAATCATAAGAATTGAAATAACACTAAATTCACGATTTATTGTTACAATAAACACGCCCCTAGACAAAGCCTAGAGAACCTGTATGATAAATCCGCCTCTACCAGAAGGAAAAACGGGGAAAAACCCGGGCCAGGATGTGGGATGGCGACATCTTTAACACGAATTTCCTTCTTATTTCTGTCTGAGTCTGTCAGGGTGGTTTTGCCGATATGGTTATGTCAGTTCTAATTTCTCTGTCCCAGTAAAGTTTCCAATTGTTATTTTCCGTGGCAGGTGGAGTCTCTGTCACGTTTCCTGAAAGCTGTAGATGAAGAAACTTTGGTACATTGTTGAATCTTTTGTTGTAATCTGTGTTTGCAAGAAGCCGACATGAACGTGGATGTTATCAGTAGTTTCTGACGCGTCTTTGTATTTTCGGCACTTATTATTTTCTTCATTTTGGATGAATTTTTGATAATTTAATTACTATTATTATCGTTATGATTATTAATCGCTAAGTTAGAGAGCATAGAAAAGTAGAGGGAACGTTTCTTCCACATTCTCTTGTTTGAAAACAAACTTCATAGATATTGATCTCCACTTTACCTCGATCTGTCCGCTTGCTTTGCTTATCGTTATCATCTTAATTTGTTATCATCCAACCTGTGGTGGCTCATTCATCGTCATTATCTGAAGTACAGGATCGTAATCTCTTTCCTTTTTCTCAAGTTTATTCGTAAACTTAAATCCTAACTACAAAGGAAAATTTAAAAAATAAGTCAATTTCAATTAAATATTTAAAACTAAAAATAATCTGTTTCCGGGAAATCAATCAATGTTTCCGAAAAAAGTTTCAGCGTTAATTTTAGACGTCATCTCGTCGGCTCAAAAGAGCTTTTCGATAACAACGAAAGAAAATTCTTATAGTGCTACGTGTTTGCTTTTAAACTATTTACTGACACAATGTCTGCGATAACAGGAGAATATCAGTGACTCCCGTTTCGCGGCTCGACAGGTAGGTGACGAGAGTGAAATTTCTACAAAACAAAAAAAAATTAAAGAAAAATAAACATTATTATATCGCGATGTGTAATTTTTTTCATTCATTTATTCTCTAAAAGAAGTGTCTATGTATTAATATTAGTAATGATATTAATGTATCTTTGTAAATAAGAGGTTATTTTCTCTAAAATCAATAATCCCTTCTCTAATATGCTGATCACGCAAAGGACCGTCACAATACGTTTTTAATCGTGAAATCTGGCAAGGATTGTAAATTCTCAGTCAATTGCACATCAGAATATCATAAATCAGATGATTTACATTCTTTTGTCCTGCATAAATAGCAAATACCTGGTCCTCCGTGCTTCAATGGAATTAAAATAACATAGGCTGCTCTTTCTACAATTCGGTGACTTGTAATTATATTACCGTTGTTACTATATTTCTTCATTGTCGATCTCAAAGAAATATTGATAACTGAATACTGGACAGCTGATAACTGATTCTTTCCTCTTCGCGCACATTCAATTTTTTCTCTAGCTTAGATCTAATATGATCCAAGTTTCTAAGAGATTTAGAATTCGTGTTCACATGAATCTTGCTTTCTTTGTTTCAAACATTTGAAAATAATGATTTATTTTCTATATAATGTATTATCTATAAAGTCTTTGTCAGGATATAATTCTGGTTTACCAATACAGAATATGTGTATGGCATTATTTCGAAACCAAATGAGGGTTACGAAGTTTCATCCGCATTTAATTATTTCCGTACTGCACGCAGTTTCTTTTATCAGAAGCACAGAATCGAGCATGTGGTGAAACTAACATTGAACGACATTTATCATCGGATAATATTGTAATATCTTATCAAAAACGAGATTGGAATTCGAGAGGTGTCCACTCCATATCCTTCATCAGCTCAAGTAATGAATTTTTTCTCAAGTTGCTTATTAATTTTCACTTCAATTAAGAGAAAATTGAATATTTATATTCTATATAAATTAAAGAAAAAAGTTTCATATTTTAATTACTGAAAATGATCATGTCGCATTTTTGTCCCAGTATGTGCCACTAATGCAACGGATAGACGTAATGATAAAAAATTTAGTATTAATTTTCACGTCTGTGAATCGTTCACACCAACACTCAAGATAATCTGTTCAAGGATATTAATAATATTGTCCATTTCTTGTGTAGGTTTTATGTTTTAATTAAGCTCTGCTTTCTGCAAGGACAGCTTTCGGAGGAAGGTAAGAGGAGAGATGACCATAATATAACATAATATTTTGGTATTAAATTATGTAGTACTTTAGTATTATTTATAGTTTAATATTCGTTTTTTAAAAATAAAAATCCACTTTCGGACGACAATATTCAAGGGCAGATGCTTGGCAGTACCGCTCACACGGCGGTATTCTAACAGCTGTGGTGACTAATCTAGTATTAAGCAAGGATTATATGGTTATCGAAATAAAATTTAATTGATAAGAACTCCTCAATAATATCTAGATTGAAATTAATCCCAGACCCAAAGACCACCTTTTGAAATATTTAATATTTATTAAACAAAGTATTTTGTATCGTCAACGGCGAGGTGAAAACTCGAACCCGGAGATCTTGCACTTGTCGCAGGTATGCTGTCCACTGCACCACCCGCATCGACACCAAAGTCCACCTGCGTTCAGTGCAGGAGGTCCCGGGTTCGAGTCCCGGTCCGTCGCAGTTTTCACCTGGCCGTTTACGATGCAAACATTCCTCCGCGAGTAGGTACTCGGAAGTTGTGAGTTAAAAAAGTACGTAGTAGTTTTTATTTCGACAAATATACCTTACAACTCACTCGTACTTCCCTTTTTATTTGCGTTCTCGCGTTCAGATTATTATTCTCCTAGTTTTATCATTAGACATATAACTTCTTTGTGGGCAAAATCTATCGGCCTCTTAAATTCGTCTAAATCACAATGCTTATTGCTTGGTTCAAAGAAAACCCTCGGTAAACTTTCAAATTGCACTCTACCCAATATATCAGTTAATAAGACTTCTCTCGTTTGGTACAGTCACGTGAAAAATCTAGGAATTTATATTGAAAGCTTGCTAAGTTGGGAAACCGAACTTTGATATCCTTGTTGTAATTATTATATTTTGCTATTTGTATATTCATAATTATATTGTACTGTTACTACTGCATTTAACCCATGTTCGGCATTAAGCCGCCATCCTGATTGGGGTTTTGCTGGGTTTACTCAATCGCATAAGGTTTTACCGGGATGGTCCTTAGTATTGCTTTCCAGTTTTAAATGTAAATACGATCCTCCCAATTTTCATCTTGTATTTAAAATGTAAAAGTTTTAAAATGGTTAGGCGGAAGAGCAGACCTTAAGGTCTGAGTCTCGCCAAAATAAAGGCACTATTATTATTATTATTATTAT
>NNCF01126718.1:1126638-1198030 GCA_002313205.1 Laupala kohalensis | reverse complement strand
AAATAAATAATGTATTATCAAAAAAGAAGTTTCGAACAGCGAAAGACCACGTGGAGGACAATTCATTTCCTCTCCGGAGTAAGCAAGAGGCCATTAATAGACGCACTCGCATCAATTCCAATAAAAATACTGCAATGCAATGGCATATTCAACATTTTCGCACCCCTTGACATGCACCTCTACCCCCCCCCAAAAAAAAAGAACAAAAAATAGTAACCTGAAATAAAGACAAAAATATAAATTTAAAAGAATTTTTCTTATTTAAATTGATGTAAATAATTGATACTTCTGCGTGGCAAAGCAATAAAGTGACAGATGGTTGTCTTGTTTTCATCTTAAGAGAGAACGCTACGAGCAACTGAGTTCCTTCTCCTTCCGTCATTTGGAGACTCATTTCCGACGTTAATAGCCAAACGATCATTCGCCCCTAATCGACGGAGTTCCCTTCAACCGAAATATATGAGGAGAAGCAGGCGGCGCGAAGAAACGTCGAAACGTGTTGAAGTCTTCCGATATGATTCTCAAGTAAGACTATTTACCATTATATTATCTAGTTTATGGCGCGTAATTGAAATACTTCATGGGCAGTGCGTCTCTCAATCGATAATTTGAGCTCAAATAAGCAGTCATATCCGTCTAATTTACATTTAATATTAGTATCGAAATTATCGTTCCCGTCGCAGAGCGATTTCATTGGTCTTGTTCGGTTGTCAACAGAAAATATTGAAAGATTCCCAAATAAATAGTTTCTGATTTTTTGTTAAATGTCTTATTATTAAAAAAACGAACCCATTTGTATGGTTCACGTTGCAATTAAATATAAAAATATATAATGTTAAATATCTATTCAATTTTTAATAAATCGAGTCCGGAGAAATATATTTCGAAGTTCCAGAATGTGGTGTTTTAAAAACATCTCTGCCTCTCGGTATATCGATTCAATATAATTGGATTTTTATGTGTTTCCTTAATAGTTTTCAGTTTCTAGAATGTTTGACTAGAATCTTGGTATTTTCCATCGTCGCTCTCTTTTTCGAAGATTTTCGGTGTGTACTTTTTGTCCAAAATTTGATTTTTCAGCATATTTCCGGTGAGACAGCTTCTTTAATAGTAGTAGACGCCATCTTATCCTGCCACATCGAAACCACATCGTCGTCCGGATTAGAAAACGTACGAACCCTCCGAATATAGATTATTATATTGAATTACAAATCTTTCACGAATGAACGACATATAAGATTGTTTAAGTTATACTGTTGAATACTTAATGGCCTAAGCGCCCAAAACATCGGTGAGCACAATTTTGTATTACAAATTTATGGTCATAATTAATATTTGATGTGGCATGTTCGGCGAGAGAAAATAGAAAATTGTGTTCGGAATTACCCCGTTATATATTACAATATGAAAACATCTTACAATAATACAAAATATTAAAAATACTTTTTTAAAGTAAAGAAATATACTATTTTAATTTTTCCAGCTTGAGATAATATAAATTTGTTGATGAGCATCAAAATACCACGTTACAAATAAAGAAATTCGACACATTAGTTTTTTCTAATCGGACAACATTTTGCGAAACTCCATCACGTGCCTAATCGACTTATCGATAGTGCATAGAAAATGTCCCACGAGCTAAGATACGTTGGACAGCGCTGCATAAAATATGTTGTTTTTTTACAGAGAATATACATCTTGGGAGACATGGCCACGACAGTTTCTGGTGCTAATCGCTTTCTGTGGAGGAGTGCTGGCTCAGTACGGATACGAATGGTTTGGTTCACAAGGAGATCAGTGTATGCTTCCCGATGGCCGTGCGGGCATCTGTCGCATTATCCAGGAATGTCCAGAACTCTTGGGTCTCCTCAACGGTTGGCCAACGCAGGTAATCCACTATTCGCTTCATTCCACTAGGAAGAAAATTTTCTTTGACGTTTTATTAATAACAGAAATATTTCAAATCATGATGCTAAAGAATGGAAAATAGTTTGAATTAAAACCTTGAGGGTGCAAGACAGTAAATTATCAAGTTACCTTCACGTGGGCAATAGACGCTTTAAATTGTTATTTAGGTAATAATTTATTTTATAGTACATGGTATTTGAAGATGAAATTCAAGTTAGAGCATTATTAAGTCAGGATAAACCGATGATTAGGACTATTGGCATAAACTGGGATAAATTTTTAAAGTTTACTAATATAATAAAAATCAGGAAAATTGTTCAAAAACAGGAAATGCTTGTTCAAAATTAAAGAAAAACAGGCGAATTTATGCTCCAAATGTTAGAAAAATAGTTTAAATTTTTTTTCTTATGGAACGAATATAAATTAAAGTTTTGCATGTATTGATTATGGAAGTACTGCTTTTAGTTAGTAGAATATACATATATAGTATAGTAATAATACACGAATATAGTGTAGTAATTCTGCGTATCTTAAATGAAAGCCAAGTTTTTGTTTCGGTCATCAAAATATTTTCAAGCGGGGAATATCTGGAATCATGTCTCTAATGTGTATTAGTGTTAGCTTAAAGAAGATCACTTCCCAAAAGGAAGTCAACACGGTTAAGTACTTTTGTTTTTAAATAATTTTTGAAATCTTTTATCTTTCCCTAATTTTCAACACACCCCAAAATAATGTTACTTGAAGTGGAATACCGAAAGTAAATGATGATTAAACAATCGAATCGTTGTACAACAGTGCAAGATGCAGCGTAAATGATAATAAAATTGTATTTTAATATATTCGACATTTTTTTATGTTAAGATTTTTCGGTATATCTTGAAAATAGTGTGATACGTTGACTGAATTTTCAAAACCACATACGAGCAACCATACATCATTATTTACAGTGCTCGCAACGAAAGAAAATGAATGAGGGAGGAGCCTAAAGAGCACGTGAATGTCGTGGAGTCAATGTCAGTATTGCAAGGTTGTCGACACTTCCTTTCGCTGTAGATACATGGGCGTTTTACTCGTGCCAGCAGAATCTCAGAGAATTTACATCTGGATGCTGCCGCCTACATCGGTCGATTTGTAGGAACTGTAGTAATAAGATATCAAATTGTGACACACATGGAGCTTGTTCTATAACCTTTGACCTGCCTGACTGCCCAAAGTTGGCTTTTCACACTGGTTTCAGCAAGCTCTGTGTGGGTGCCGGTGCATACCATCTGGAATGGGTGAAGCTGAGCTAGGCCACCCCCGGCCGCAGACATATGACAACATCGCGCTTTCATTCCTCGTTACTTTTATTTCGCTGCGAGGACTACGGTTGCCTTAGCGGACAAAATTGAAGCAAGTGAGAGTATGAGAGCAGAAATAAAAGTGAGATATAGTTCAGTAATGGAGCTTTTTAACAATTTTCTGAGGTCGTTGCAGCTTTTAGCAATCTGCAACTTTCCGTAGACTGAAATTTTGTTCGTAATACATTAGCAAATTTGCCAAACACTCTCTTGCACCACTTTCTCACAAAAGTGGAAACAATGCACTGTAGTTTTTCATGACAGCCATTCATTCACTTCATGTTTCTTCAGACATTTTTCACGTCTTCCTCACTTTCTTCGTAAAAATACACCTTTAGGAAGCCTCAGACTGAAGTTAATGAACCCTTTCTATCGATCTGTGAAATCCCGTTCAGTGCCCGCTCATTAGAAGGAAAGGTGATAAGGCACGAAAAGGAAATCCGTTAGTTTAATCACACAAGAGAACATCAAAGAATTGAGCACTATGCGTCTCGAGAAGTAGGTTTTATTTCAAATCAGTAGTTCGAGCAAGCGAGTGCATTTTATTACGTGCAATAACTACCATTTAAATACTCGTGCGTTTGGGATACGAAGATTAACCTATATTCAGTACACATTTAATTTGATACTATTTTTAATTCAACTTTCATGTAAGGTAAGATCAATTGTAATGGGTTATGATTCGAAGACCCTCGTGAGAACCATTTACTTTTTGTTTTCTTTTTCTTTGATCTCTTCGTTCCAAATTAAAAAGGGAGAAATATAACGGAACAACTATTAAATAATAGAAAATTATAATAATAGTCAAATCCTCTTCACTAAGAACTCTGCGTCAATTCATCAGAACCATTTTCTTTGGTTTGCAAATTGTTGTTAAAAAGATAAATTCTTGATGCAAATACAAAATTTTGTTACTATTTCAAAAGATTCCTCAAAAACCTCGAATCTGTGAATTTCTACATTTGTTAATTTTATTTCCATTATTTAGTTGATAGAAACGGGTTTCGGAAGAGGTGCCAGGAGGAATTTTTCAGTGATTGGTAGAGAAACGGATGGGTAAGGGAACTAAGTTGTATGGAAGAGGAATTCTTGACATAAATGATGAGGCATTAACTCCTTCACCGACCCCTTCAGGAATAAGGGAAAATATGTGAAAGCAACAACAACATTAACACAGTAGTGTATGAGAGAGAAAGGAATGAACGAGGAGCACATTGGGAACCCATACTATGCGAATATTATGATAAAAATATATGGAACTATATTTCATAGATATAAAGATGTACTTTATATTTAAAATGATTCCATGACGGGATAAGATGGAACAGTTTCAAACAAAAGGTTACTGGCGTATAACAGCTTCCTAAAGGTGGTCCAGTTAAATATATTCTACCTCACTGGGTAAATAATATAAATAAATGAATTTAGAGTCAACTATATATTTAACAGTTTATTGCCTAAGATATTTCCTCAATAGAATGTAAAAACTAAATATAGTCTAAACATAATTGTAATATTAAAAACAAAATTAGGCGCGGAGAACAGTATTTAAGATAGGATTGAGCGTGTAGGATGGCGTTTTCATTAAAATCCAAAACGTTCACCAGTACCCTATTATTTCTAACCCGCTCACAATTTGTGCGATGTTGACAGGAAACTCTCTACCTCCTATCTCGTGTTCGCTGTGGATTTCAAGGGCAGATTCCCATTCTCTGCTGTCCGGCTAGAACAACACCACCAACAACCACCACCACCAGCACAACTCAAAGGACCCCTCCACCGCATGTACATAACCCAACTCCTTCTTGGAATTCTTGGGAGACTTCAACACCCTCAACGACAACACGGAAACCGCAATCGATTCGTCCATTGGAGAATTCAGCAGCGACAGATCCATTACCTCAGGATCTAAGTCGACATCAGAACGTCGCTTTACTTGCTTCTGAGTACTGCGGGCCAGTGGCGAGTGATCGTATCGTCGGAGGGAAAGTAGCGGATATATTTTCGAATCCATGGATAGCGCGTTTGGGATATCGCAAAAGGTAGGTCCCTTTTAAAATATCTCAATATGACTGCTATGGTAGGGTAACTTGTGGTGTAAGGGTTGGATCACAGGACTTCCGTCTTTGGTGAAAGTGGCTCATCCTCATGTCATTGTCCGATTGATGAGAGACCACGTTCACGTGGAAATTAGATTTGCGTAATAATAACAGTCGTGTAAATGGATGTATATGGCAGTACCTGATACATTTTTTTACAAGTCAAGCACTTTTTTTGATGCGGAGCATCTTGTAAGTTCACTTAAATACACACCTTGACCGTGGTGTCTCTTTCTCTATGAGCAAGTTTAGATTATATTCCTCCCGACATTCACTCCACAGGAAGATCAGACCAAATTATTTTTGCTGGTTTTGAATCGCAAATCTTATAACGAATTAGAAAATAACGACACTTGCGACATAACTGCGTGGATCTGGATGTCACATTTGGAACGTTCCAGAATAAATTTGTTCTACGTTCTGGACCATCGCGTTTGGGTTTTCGAGTCTAAACACCTGTCGCTACACTCCAATAGGAAATTGTCATGGTGGATGAAGCGAGTCTGCGACAGGTTTTCTCAGGGTACTCCCATTTCTCCTTTCATTCAGTTCACCAGATACATTAATTATCATTCACCCTCCATATCATACATGTATAATCCACTTCGGTAAAGTACCGCAAGTACGATATCTGGCACCCTCATAGTCCCTTGCTGCAAGATAAGTCTTTGTCTTATCCTACATATGGAGACCTCGTATGATGGGCTTCAGGATTAATCAATGTCATATTTACAGTTTGGTAGTCGCACACAGTTGCCATGACGAAATGGGAGGCTTGTTGGAGGAGGAACAGTTGAGCACGACATTTTTTTTTCATTTATTTATTTTTAGTCATGTGTACATTACAAGAGACATCGCATGACAATCATATCATAATCATATGCCATATCTATCATGATGGTGTTCTCCTCTTGGTGGTTTCCCCGTACTATATTCCTTTCTGAGACCTGATTTCTTGGTATTGCCCGTCCGAAATCTCCCTACAAGCGATAAAGGAAAGAGGCGACAATTGTGTGTTCAAAGTATGATGCCGTTTCACATAAAACTACTCAGGAGAAAGATGTAGTACAGGTTATCAAAAGATCGGCTTCCATTATTCTATGTTAAATGGAAACGACCCTCTTTCTAACTACTTAAGGAAGACACGACATTTCGACCATGGTTATTAGTTATCTTTTAAAAAAATCCAACAGTGTTAAAACTATTTAAAAAGTTTACTGGGTCAGTTTGCTCTGAGTTGACATCAATATATATATAGTAGAAGTCTTGAATTATTTTATGTCGGTTAATTGGGGAAAGTCTGACATATATTTTACAGGTATGCCGGAGAAGTAGACCAATGCACGTTGAAAGCTCTTGATTTAGTAATATATTTATTGGAATATGTCATTCAGTGTTAATGGCGCGCTTGCGCAAGAACGGAATCTGTAAAGAGAATGAGTTCTCTCATTGCTGGAAGTATATCATGATATCTGCAATTTATAGAAGTACGTTGTTACTAAGTACGTAAATTATCTTTCTCTAAATAAAATGATGATTGAAATATTAATTGAAAGTTATTCATTTTTGATCGCAGTCGGTAAGCGCATGAGCGCGCTAAGCTCAGGGTCCCGAGTTCGAATTTCGGTCCCGTCTCCCATTTTCATTCAACATAACATAATTAATATTCATCTTTGAATCAAAGCAATTATTATTTTTAAATTTAGAACTCTACACTTTTAAAAATTCGTTTCAAAGTCAATACCCAACCTAATGCTTTATTTTTCACGAAGACGATAACTGAAAATTCAATATTATTTATAAATTTATTATTTAACTCAGTAGCATTTGTCATATTTTCTTAAACTCTGATATTTATTTTAGTCTATAACAAAAAGCAGAACCAAAGAAATTGTCGGTACAGAACTGGTTGTTTCTGGGGCATCTCCATAATTGGATCACATAGACCTGTATGATTCTTTTCAGAATCTTTGTCATTTCCAGAAAATGGAGCTTGCTCCTGAGGTACCCTCTCAGGCAAGATTTCGACACAATGAATAGCTTTGCATAGTTTCCGGTCCACTACGATGGAGAACTACGTTCAACTATGTCTAGTTCATGTTTTTTGTTCATAGGTATCGACCGTCTGATCAACCAACTTACCGGTGCGGAGGTTCCTTAATAAATGGACGTTACGTGTTAACAGCTGCTCATTGCATTACTCAGAAGAACTTTCATCTGGTCACTGTGAGGCTGGGAGAACATACTGTGAGCACTCCATATGACTGCAGGTAAAATATAAGTAGAATAGAGAGAATATATTCCTGAATTGTTTTATGAACAGATGAATTTTAGGAACAGTATCCTTTCTTTCTTTCTTTCTTTTCAAAACTTTAATTTTGAGAAACCGATGGCAGTAAAAAATAATCTACTACGACGTCATCATTTAAGGCACCCAAACATATTAAAGGCGGAATGATAAGTTTCGTTTTGCTTTATACATACACTTTTGACTTATCTACAAATTTTCACACACACTTCGTGAATTTCGATCAGACAACATCGATAAACTTGTGGACTTGTTTCATCTCAACACTTTTTACAAAAATCTAAAGAGATCTCGGGTAGAAACATCCGGTATTTTCTTGTTTGTGACTCCCAAACCATTGGCTCGACTTTTATGTGTGAGCACTTGAAGCCGTTAACTATCATCCATTACGATGAAATACGTTGAGAAAACACTATAGATGTGACTACACAAGGATTGGATGTTACATCAAATTTAGAGGAAGGAAAGGATTTTTCCAAATCTTTAAGTACAACATCCCCACCTCATAGTTAGGATGCTATAAAGTTGGCCTGCCACATCCAAAGATTGAGATGTCACATTCGATGGTTAGGATGTCATATTCGAAGGTTTGAAGAAATCATTTCCTTCCTCTGAATTTGGATCTCACATGCAAACGAGTTGTCGCCTTCAAGTCCAGAGTTTTGCTCTCTCGTAAAAATACTGATTTATTTTGGATCTGGTTACTTAATTGAATCCCATAAGCTACATGGAATATACGTTACGGCATTCGGAACTTCTACCATTCCATGCCGCAAAGCCTGGACACAAGCATTCGCCATTATGGAGACACGACGCCATACTAAAATTAACCTTGCTTGATTGCGTCTGTCAGTAAATATTGTTCCTACAAATGCAAAAAGAAATTTATCAGTTTCTACATGCGGTACTCAAAACTACCAGTTTTTTCAAAACGATTGGAATATGGCTTGTCATACTGGGTGCAACATTTCTTTTGACGATGAGTGTAATATATTGTGTAATGATCAGTACATGTCGCGTTGCACCATGGAAAACTAATTATTGTGTAATCATCAGTACTTGTCGCGTTCACAATATAAAACTGATTATTTCAGACGGGGAGCTACTTCAGCATGTCTTCCTCCACCTCTGGATGTGGATGTATCTTCAACCAAAGTACATCCATTGTACCAGTCCAAGGATAACAATCACCATGACATCGCTTTGGTGCGTCTCTCACGCAGTATCAACTTCGAGTCCGAGAGCTTCGTGAGACCTGTTTGTCTACCTGTATCGTATCCAGCGATCTCCGTGACTCTGGAAAATATGAAGGTATTTCTATTCGTTTTCTTTCAAAACGCTCCAGGAGAGACAAGAGAATGAACTTATTAGTGTCATGTAGTGTTGTCATCGGTTGTAGACATTAGAGAGATTTTGCATAACGTACACGTTTCCTAGCGTATATGTTACGTTGATGACGCTATCCGCGTAACGCGTTTCGAAAGAACTAGTTTAATCTATGTATTTTGCATACCGTACCTTCGACTCAAATCATACTAAAAATTGTAAACCCGAATAAAATACTTCTATGCAAGCGTACACAAGTAAACTGTACTGTTAGTACACAAGCACGTGCTCATATGACACATACAACCAACAAATCTCTCGCATACATACTCAGATATCAACATAAACTCAAATCTAGACCAGAATCCGCCATCACCTCTCCCTAGCGTACCACTAACACATACGCCAACGGATGCGTTGTTATGTACAACACTAGGAGCGTTAGTGTACCACTAACTTCTGAGCATGCGCAGAAGTAACTTGCATTTGGACAGCGTATGCGATAACTCACACGTACGCTTTGCAAAAACTTCCTGCTCCAGACCAAAGTTTTCAGAGTGTCTGCAGACGTCTTATTTATTCACAATTTTATAAAAATTGTAATAAATCGGAATAAAATATTTAAGATATTCTAAAATGAACTGCTGAATAAGAGAAATGAAATTACTCTCATTTAGTCTCTTAACACTCACTCCTATATGAAAACACGATAACAAAGTTATTTTTATTAATACATTAGTTTCATTTCTAGATGTAAAAAATCCACTTTTGTTTCGTATTGATTTAATTCTTGAGTTCGTAACAAGGTTGGTTTTAAGGAAGAACAGCAACATTCTTTAAACAAATTTTAAATTCACAATATTTAGATTCCGATTGTTTTATTCTATTTTAACAAGTTCATTCACCTATTATATGTCTTAATTATAGACAATCAATCAATTAACTCACAGAATTACTTTTTTCTAAATCTTCATTTAATAAATTTGTTACAAGTTCTCTTCCATTGAATAAAGTTGAGTATAGATTTGCCTACGTTTCGAGACTTGTTGACATCATCATCAGGGCTTGTTATTAGAACAGAGATCAGGGCTTGTTATTNGACTTGTTGACATCATCATCAGGGCTTGTTATTAGAACAGAGATGCATTACATTTCACTTTTTAAATAAAAAAACTTTATTTTTTGTACAATTAAAAACATGTTAGAAGATTGTGATAACTTGAAGACTTCTAACATGTTCTTAATTGTACATAAATTAAAGTTTTTTTATTAAAAAAGTGAATGTAATGCATCTCTGTACTAATAACAAGCCCTGATGAGGTAAACAAGCCTCGAAACGTAGGTGAATCTATAATCAACTTTATTTAATGGAAGAGAACTTGTAACAACTTTATTAAATGAAGATTTAGAAAAAAGTAATTCTGTGAGTTAATTGATTGATTGTCTATAATTAAGACATATAGTTGGTTAAACAACTTGTACAAATTGTAAATATTCTAATAAACTGTAGTGAAAACGACTTCGTTCATGTCCATATTTAATGAAGGTTTAATGCTTTTTAGCAGTTTCTCTCTCCTTTCTCTAATCTCTATTTTTACATTTTGTCGCCTCATGATTCTCGATGTTGATTTTAGCATGCTTTAGCATTGAACTAATGTGCACTTCAATACGACGCCTCTTTATGAAAGTGAATGATTTTCTTGTATGAGTATTAACAATAATGGAATAATTCTATATCGACCGTCTATTTTCCATGTGAAGTAATTTTAATAGCAATTCAATAGCAAAGGACTGATGGGACACTAAAGGTACAAATAAAATTATTTAAACTGTTAAAGAACGAGGCAAGTTGAGAATTTTGATAAAATCATTAGCTTCTAACTATATTTTGAAAAGATATAACATACAATTTAGTTGGTTTGTTTCTCGAAACATACTGGACAAAGTATCACGTAAGATATGCGCTGCCAAGTATTACTCATTTTGATGGAGAGATTCGTTCAGAAATGATATCTCACGAAACCTAATGAACGAGCATAGGTGACTCAATGGCAGGGATTAAGAGACTTAGTCACCATCACAAAAAGACTAAGTCACCATCCCCCACCGCAAAATAAAATGTACAACTTGACGCACAAATGTAATCGTTAGACTTTATTATCAATATTGTGAACTTGGAAACGATTGTCCAAACAAAATTATCTTCCTATTGATAAGTAATAATAAACCAAAATGAAGCAAAACTTAACTCCATACTCCATAGCCCCCTTCCCAAGTTTTCTCCATAGTCGCTGTAAGAAAAGGTTCTCCAGAACTTAATTGGTGAAGATCTTGGGAAAATCTTGCGGTCTGCTACAATACTGATTTACATTACTATACTGATAAGTAATTTACTACAGAGATGATCAACTTATCTATTATATAAAGTGATGTCAAAGTTCGTTTCTTCCAGGGTACGGTTGCCGGTTGGGGCCTCACTGAGAACAACGAAGGCAGCGATAAATTAATGGAGGTGACTTTGCCAGTGGTGTCTCAAGAGTATTGTCGTAATATCTACAAGAAGGTAAGCAATATTATACACTTGAAAAAAAAAATTATCTACCAGTTAAGGTAGATTAATTTGTAACAGTTAAGAGGAAATATTACTGATATTGCGATCTTGCGAAAGCTTTTTACACAATGAGATTAACTTTAAATTTTTGTTATTCAAATTTGGTTCGGTAAAAGTCAAAATTGTATTCAACTTATTCGAAGACAAAAATTTTTCTTTTAATAAAGAATACAAAAGGACTAATCACCTGTTTAATACAAACATTAAATAGTGGCTGGAAATTAAGAAACGATCAATGGCTTTAGTGACGAAAAGTCAAACAACCGGAAACTTGTGTTTGTTCGAAAATAGTTGACTATCGCTTTTTGTCACATTACTCGTTTCGTATCTCTGATCTAACACGAGTTATTAAAATTAAAAGTTATGTCAAAATTATGTACATGATTGTAGCTTCAAGTTACACAATTCAGTGACTATAGGTATTTCAATTATTAAAATTTAATAACTGGTGTTGAAAATTTATCATTAAAAATTAAATTATAATATGTAAAGTTAATACGTTATCAACCTTAATACAATGCTTTGCGGGAATATTCCAATAGAAAATTTTAGGGTATATTTTGTAATGTCTCTTTCTTCATTATATACTCCTGTGATAATAAATAAATATCGTCAAAAATGTTTTTACATAACATACAAACAATATTATTACGAAATACATGTAAATTAATGCATCCTGTCACGAAATATTTGGGATTATAAGTCTTCCCAAGACACTGACCTCCAGTTTGAACTAGATATGTACCTCTCCTTACAAGCTCGTTCCTGAATTTCTCTAGCTAAAAGCAGTGATGTGTCCTTGTCAATAGGACAGAGAGGAGAAGATAATAAGATTTAAAATTATGATTTCTTATCCCTATATAATAATAATTCAAGAAAATATTTGCACAATTTGGGTTATGAATGAAAATGTAAGGAAAAATATAAAGCCATGTAACCATTAAAAAAGCACAACTGTTGTCACCTTGTATCGCTTTTTTAGTACGATCCAATGAAAACAGTATTTTGGAACTACAATTGGATTATCATGAAAAAATATTCATTCCGTCTTCCTTTTCAATTTGCTTTTATAAAAATTAATGAAATACATTTCTTCATAATATGTAAGGCCTCAATTTTAAATGTTCCTATTTGTGTCGTATAGGTTACAATTGAATCATGTTTCATTTACAATATGATTGAAACGTATTCCAATAAATATATTCATCCTTTCGGTTAAGTAGTCCATAATCCTTTAGGAAAGTACAGCAATATAGTCGCTAGTCTGGAACACCGATAAATCGATCATGAACCTGGGGTAAACCTGATGATGCCGCCCGTTTAATATAGGCCAAGAGTGCAGAAGGCTGCGTGACGAAAACAGAAGAAAAAGCCTACCGCAAATTGCAGACTTTATTAACATGTCCAACTTTTTCCTTGAACTTCTCATGGAACTAGATATGGAGTTGAAGTAATCCTAATATTTTTGAATTGAAAATTTGAGAGACATCTTTGACACAGAAAAATTAAATTTTTTTGGAGAGCCTAGTGCTCAGAAAAATAATATAAGGTGGTGCCAGATATTCTCAAGGGATATACTGAATGACACTGGATGCTGGTCGGCTGAGCTGCATAACTCAAGATAAACCCAAGTTAACTATCACTGAACAGTAATTTTCTCCACGTGAGAAAGGAGTACCTCAAGAAATCTTGCCGCAGAGTATTTTTGTTCAGCACTGAATTCCACTTCGATTATTCGGGATTTCAACCACAACCCTATAGGTGGTAAACGATTGCACCAATCAGGAAGGTGACATCATTAATGCTAGTTATTATTAATCTCGAATTTACAGTGATTTTAATAGATACGATTTATTACATATACATTCGGAGTAGAAAAGATTTAAAACTACGTATTTATTAAATACCTGATATTTTACAATTTATTGAAATAAAATTTGATCAATGATTAACAAACAGCTAACTGTCTTTGTTCTTATGCTGGGGGGAGGGGAGAGCGCGTGCCACGATATTTCCTAGGGATGCAGAAATGTTAAATCTTTGGTCCCTTTGATCCGAATGAATGGAATGGTTCGTTGCTCGCCTCCACAGAATAAATTAGTTCATTAGTCCTCCACATGGTTATAACAGTTCATAATTCCTTGTATGTCAATAAATCAAGTATTTTCTTACCCGACTTCAGCGAAGAAAGGGAAGGATAATGTATTTAACAGTATGTATAATAAACCGACAACGGTGATCTAGAGGTAGCGTCTTCGCTTCCACGATACCGCTGAGTGGTAGAGTGTGGGTTCAAACCTTGTTCGGCCGAATTAGGTCAGGTTTCAGCTGGAGTTTCCCTCACCTACTCCAGACAAATGTCGGTTCGGTACCATAAGTTCCCTGGTAACCCAACATCTCTCCTTCCCAATTCCCTTACCCAAGTCCAAAGGTTAGTGCAGAGCAGGTCTCATAGCCTGAACCTCGCCAAAAGACATAAAATAAATAAATAAATAATATGTATGTAAATATATATTTTCCACTATATAAAGGCCCCTATTGGGCCCTTTTTGATGAATGGGGTGTCAGTTTTGTATTTATTGCTAGAGTGTCACAGTTTCTAATACATTTGCGTAAATTCGATATGGCGGTTGTATTTAAAAAAATCATAATCTCTCTATAAAAATGTTTTTATGTATAAAAAATATGTGTTTATAAAGCACCAAAAGTTCAAAGTGCCTAGAGCAATTTTAACCAAACTTGGTAGACAGACGACTGACTATGCGAAAAGCACAGTGAGGGTAGGACAGGAGTTGGTAAAGTTTAGGGGAGGAGTTGGAAAAGGGATGACATGAAAAAAATGATCGAAAACAAACGCCATTAATATTGAGTACATGATTTTGAGGGCCATTGAGAAGAATAGTGTCTCACTTATTCTGCATAAGTCCACGGAGGACACTCAATCCCAGAAATTTAGACGAAGATTGTAGTTTGCGACTACTCGTATTTGTTAAATATACAACCTCTGTTACTAAACCAGGGTTTTGACTTTCATAGTATTGTTTTTATGTTTTTTTAAATGTTTTTAATAACTTAACACACATTTTAACATTTTAATCAAGGTTTTCACCTTTTTATAAGTACTGTTTACATCTTTTTGTCTGTTAACTTTTCTCGATCTACATGTGAAATGACTTCTTTTATTTCGTGTCCACAGGACTGGCATCGAACCATCATTCCTCAGCAAATGTGCGCTGGAGGGGAAGCAGGCAAAGACTCTTGCAATGGGGATAGTGGTGGGCCGTTCACGTCGGAGGCCGAAGTTGAAGGGGAGAACAAAGTGATTCTCTTCGGTTTGGTGTCTTTTGGCCCTGTCTCGTGTGGCATGCAAGGGGTTCCAGGGGTGTACACACGGATCAGCCACTACACGAAATGGATCCTCGACAACATCCAACCCTGATTTCACGATTTTGCTATGCTTGGGAGAGGGTACAGGAATATTGAAGAAGACAACTCTCGAGAAATGTCGAGTTCCCGAATATTTCACGATGTAGTGAACTTTTGAACCGGGGAGATAACAATACCCTTTGTTTGGAAGAAATTTCGAAATATATTTTGGAAGCAATTAAAAAAATAAATCAAGAGTTTTAATATATTTAGTTCACAAAATAATCAACGTCGCAATGATACGATAAAACGTAATAAATTAACTCAAATAAAATCGTGTGATTTAATACCCATACATGCTAATGCAATAGAATATTGAAATTTTGTTGGTGTATCTTTCCATTATGCGAAAGGATTTTAAGATTGAAACTAACAATAGAAAAGAGATTTTACAACCCAATTATTTTGAAAGGAAGTTGGCAATTGTTTAAAATAACAATAGTCTCATACCACGTTTAATAAAATCGAACTGACAAAGGGGTAAAACAATTAAGGGTGGAATAGCTAAGGAGTGATAAATAAGTTATATCGCACAACTTGTCAACAATGTTTGCGTCATAGTTGATACATAAATATTTTATATCGGAATAGTTCTAGCACGCCTTTCGTGGTATCCCGTGCTTTTCTCACGACAGAGCTTTTCTCACGAGCACAGTGACTGTGCCGAAAACAAAAATAAAGTTTCAAAGACAAAACACTCTAATAAATACAAAAGAATTACAATGGATGCCATAAGATATAATTACGTAAGATCACTCAAATTCTAATAAACAATATATTTCTCCAGATTTAATTGGAATTATTTGTAAGTATTGGTGCAGTATGTTTCTCATATTACCCTCATATTATTAGCTTTCTATTTATTTGTTAAAATAAAGATATATGTTGGAAAGGCCGGATTATTTGGGGTATTATTTCACATACCTTTTAAGACCCCGTCACAAAATCCCCGGTTTTATGAAAAAAAGAAACGAAAATTATTCTAATAGAAATTAATATATATTTTCTTTTCAATTAACAGTCGTGTATGTAGTAGTAGTAGCAGTAGTGTAGTCGTCATTTTACATCGATGCAAAAAAAAAAGGAAAAAAGAATGGCATATATATGTTTATTTTTTTACTTCCATTTCGGTTTATTACCTTTATGAGCATATACTGCCAATTGAGCATACCTGATGAGTATATACTTACCTCAAATAGAAATGTGAGAACACCATTGGGTAACACGTGGGGAATCAGGTAGTGATGCATTAAGAGCAGCGTTACCCACATACATAAAAAAGCTTTCTTCTAACTACAAGAGGAGGAGTTAGCTAGATCGAGCATTTCAACATTAAACTCCACATTATTTCTTCATATTCAAGAATTTTTTAGATACTGAGTTTGAAGTTAATATTATACAATTATTCGATATTAAATATTCAAATGTGTTAAATAGTAAATATATTCGATGTAACACATATGTTCTGATTCTATCTTAGGATAGCCTCTCCATCATTAAAAACAAACAAAAACCACAAAATAAAACTGATAAAAAAATGATTAATCTGTCTCTCTCTGATTTAATCATCAAAGATGTGGAATGGCGGCGATCGCTCACAAATGAAAGGACGTCATCTGCAGTGAAAAAAACCCTCGCTATTTGAGGCAAAAATCCACTTAACCAAAATTAATTTTCAGTCAATTTATCATGTTTAATTTACTTAACATGATCAATATAACAACATATTCAAGATGAATTTGAATCTAAAAGCAATTTCCAAATTTATTAGTCGTCTTGCAACTTGTCTCGGGGCGTTGAGAATTTCCTCCGCGATGTAATGTCAGTCCGACCTTGCTTATCTTCACTGGAACGCTTGGATCGTCTTTCAATATTGAACATGCGAACGTACCGAAGTTCCATTTTACGCATTGCCTACTCACCAGTAGAAAAGCGAGTTCATATTGCTGGTATAAAAGGATGTTTTCTAATAAAAGTATTTTGGAATAACAGTGAAACTCACAAAACAAATACTCGAAACACGCACTTCCCTATACGTTAAAGCTAGACGGTACAATGAGCGTCCTACACAAAAATTAAAACAGAATGAGTTATAAAGAATACGAATTTGAAATAAAATAAAAACAAAAAAAGTTCTTTTCACATGCGCGATGTACATATTTTGCTGTTTTTATTGATATTTTAAAATTACTTTACTGGTATTTTTGAAAACAGGTCAATAAAAATGGTATTTCATGTACTTAGGGACGTGAGCGACGGAGCACAGACACCACCGGCCGCTGTGATTCAGGCGGCGCTTCCAGCACTCCTATTGTCTACCCTCACGTCTCTCGAACCTTCTACACACCGCACCCTACTCCGCCTCCGTCGACTCCGCAAAATATCCCCGAAAAGGCCTACATAAAGCACTCTCGAGGAGGCTGTCTGCCATTTGCTAAGACCGCGTCGGTCGCCAAAGGAAGAACTGACGTTGTCGCCCCTTCAGCGGGGAAGAACCCGAGTTGCGAGGTAGGTCTTCCGTCCTATTCCTGTGTAGCACGTACCGCGTTCGCTGCGCGTTCTACGACGCCTGACTCATGGCGAAGTCCGTCGCGTCCTTCGCCATCCGTAACGCGACTCCGCTGCCATATTGACAGCCGGAGCGCCTAATAGCTCAATCTCGCCTCCCCCCGTGACAGTACGGTAATGTAGCGGCATGGGCAGACCGACTACCGTGGGTTAAAGCTGTAAATAAGTGGTAGTTGTAAGGATAGTATATATTTACATATTCACATTACGCGTGCTCTTGAGTTATATAATAAAATATGTTTCTAGTGTCCTACAGCGACTATGTGTATTATTGTCTGATAGTAAATTCCCGCAGCCTGTCTAGCAAGGACCCTGTTCCTGGACGTCACGACATTCACGTAAATGAAAGATACCTTGCTCTTTTTCGGGTTAATATTTATTTCATTTCAAAATTGAGCAATTCTTTATATAAAATGTCCTCGAACTCCACGTAAGAAATGAGAGGTATGGTAAATCCCATTCACGAGAACCAGAATCATCGAGGAACATATCCGGAAATGACACCAGGAGGAAATTGAATGACCAAGACAGATTAAGAAATAAACGTGTACAACCCTTTATTAGAGTAATTACGAATGTGATATTGGCGTTCAAAGTATTGCACATTAACAGCGATGCAACCGTCCTTTTGACGTCTCATGGATTGGCGAAAATGTTCCTCCTGGAGTATCGCGGATCCTCGCGACGTCGTTGCGAGACCTGTTGTTAATGGGCAAAACTTGGTACAACTATTGTAATTTCTCGTTTAACTTAAACACCTGTATCTCTTTCTAAATTACCCTAATAAAGCAATTTACACCCGTGTTGTTTGTTTGTTACACTTTGTCATTTTATCTCCTTGTGAGCTTTCCAGGCAATGTCCTCCAATTTCTGCGCTCTATCATCCCTTCATTTTGTTTACGCGAAGTTCTGGGACATTATTGCGCCGTACTGGCTCTGTCGACTGCTTGACGACTCTCGTGAGAGAGAGAGCTTCTTCGCCGATGTTGCGGTATGCTCTGCTGTTGAAAGAGGGCGTATTTTTCTCTGATTGGTAATTCCTCATCTTAACTTCCACTTCTTGATTTTCGTGTCTGTTCCGACTTACCGGAGCGTCCATGGAGTCCAAAGATAAATTCTGTTACAGTGGGTAATTCATTAAAATCACACACACTTAATTATTGTTGACCATTTTTATATACTTTTATTGTATCAAAAAAATCAAAATATTAAATTGTGTTTTGTTACCGTAAGCACTTTCAGTACTAGTAAGAAATTTGAAGCAAATTGGGGACAGAGGGTAAGGCGGAAAATTTCTGTGAGAAAAGCCGCAAATATGCGAGATAGTTCGTTGAAATGATACATTAAGAGATAATATGGAATTAATTTTGTCGTGATTTTTATTAACATTGATATTGACCTCTTTTTACGATTACAATGTTTTTCTTTAAATACGTATATTAACCAGAAATATATGAAAATGGATATACATAAATTTTTGTCTATTAGACACAGGAGTCACGTGCTCAAGGAGTAAAATTTTAAGGGGAAAAATTCTCAAATCAAATATTTGAAATTAATTTTAAGTCACATGAATGTATTTTTTAAACGCATGGCTCACATTTTTTCTAAACGAGTTTTATTTATAATTCAATTATAGTTGATGGTGTAATTGGTTGGTGTAATTGTCGTCATTGAAAGTAAGTCACGGTTTCCCTGCTTAGAAACAAAAACTTACATATTCAATTTTTTAAATGGAGCATAAGTCAATCAAGTTAGCTAGTGTATAGTGTGATAGCGATTTGAAACTGGAAGATTCCGACCAGGAAAACTAAGGAAAAATAACGCAATCACAAAATCTAATGACATCCGCCTAATTGTTTTCCTCTTTGCTATAAACAGGTTTGAGTCGCATTCTTTAAAAAACAGTTTCATTTATTAAAAACTTTGTTTCGTTTCCTAAAATTATTAATGTTAAGAAAATATTTACGAAAGAAACTCCTAGAATGAAACTTAAATCTTAAAAATATATGGAGGAAAATTAAGTGGTTGATAGAAAACAACGAAAGAAAATATAGGGGGAATGGTGGACATTGGTGAATAAATATTGGGAGGTAGGGGAGAAAGGGCACATGAATCCGCAGCGCCGAAGTACAGTCCTACTGAGGCCAATTGACTAATCCAAACTTAGTATTAACATTAATATAGCATATCGTAACAGTTGTACTGATATTTAATAACTCTCTCGAGGGTTTCATTAACATATTGTTGCAAGATATCTTCTAACTGATCATACTCTAATAAATCGTGGGTAGGCGGAAGAGCAGACCTAATAACCAGAACCATGTAAATTAATAATTAAATAAACGAAGAAAATAAATGAAACAACCCGTTAAATATAAATCTACTTAAAATGTACGTCATTAATGATACAACATTTCTATTACCTTAGATAATACTCTCACCAAGACATTAAATTAAGACAATGAATATGGATTTTCATAAACTGCAAATATTAAAGAAAAATAATAGAAACATAAATTTATTGGAAATTCTTAGATATGAATTAAGTAATAAAACACATTGCAAACTTCAACAAAAATATACACAAGTATTTAATCTACAAACTTTCAATTTCGTATCACATTTAACTTAGTCGACATATTTAACTTTTCGTATCACATTTAACTTAGCTAAATAATATTCACAACGACTTGAGAATAATTATTTGAAAGATATAAAATTGACATGTGAATTGTCTTTTCCTTATAAGGAATTAATATACTTACATATCAAAGTATATTTCAAATTTTAGGATCATAAAATTTGAAAGATAAAAAAATGGAAATGCAATAAGTTATTTTGACATGAAAGATAACAATATACAATTAAATTACAAAATAATGTATGGAAAATCCAAGATTACATCCTCTAATAAGTTAAAAATGTTCAAGACATTTTCTTGAACACGATGATCATTTGATGATGGTTGATGCTGAAATGTACCAGGTATGGAAGTATGCCATCGGCAAAAAAATAATGTTATCAGTCCCTCAAAACTTAATGATTAATAAATTAGCACCTATGATAAAGACTTAAACCCTCGATGGAATAGCCGTGCTCCAAAACAAAACGATGTTTCCTCCTGTCTAACGCGTGGCTGTTGTTCACAACTTTTTCGTCTTCAGAATAACGTATTTTTTTAAATTCAAAATTGGATAAGGTACTGATGTTTCAATATTTTGAAATATATGCAGGAATCTCATGAATGAACAAGACACAATAAAAGAGATAATTCTCGTGATAATGGGCCAAAATGAAATGAACTATCAAATCGTATTACGGTAATACGGCAAAAAAAAAGAAAAAAGAATAAGGTTAGGTTGTGACAATGTGAACGATGATCGGAAAATGATAGAATTAAAATGCGGGAGCAAACGTGTTATTCATTGAATATTGATTGTCATTCGTTGCAATACTGTTTCATCCAGTAATAGATTACAGACAGGAAATCTTTCACCAGAAAACAATCATAAACATACGACGAAGTCAATGGGATTCATTCTAACAGTTCACTAAAAATGAATTGTGACAACAAAGCACTCGCTTAGAGAATTCATCAAGCAAAAGATTAGTCCCCCTTCACTTTTTTTCTACGCGTTTCCCCCACCGTGTTTCTCGAAGACTTAGGAATTTTCGGAGGTAGCAAAGACATTCAAATCAAGCTGTTTCTACCCGGGGGTTCAGTCTTCAAGACCGCATTGTATCCAGGATCCACTGCATGTAAAACGCCACTCGTGTGTACACCCCTGGAATGCCAGCGGAGCCGCAATTCCTGGGACCGAAAGAGACGACTCCGAACTGCACCGTTTTGGTCTCCCCTTGGACGTCAGCATCCAGCATGAGTGGCCCTCCGCTGTCGCCGGAACAAGAGTCTTTCCCCGCAACTCCACCGGCACACAGTTGACTCGAAGTGATAGTCGCCTTCGTCAACTGAAAACAAGAAACTCTCTCAGGCACGAGCGACGGATATCGAATTTTGTTGGTGAATATTTGTCTCCCGCCATTTTAGGTAAATCTAAGTACATGAAGAAATTTTGAAAAATATTAATAAATGTTACACTAAACATACTAAAAATATAATATACTAGATACGATGTAAGAATCATAATTAAATTGTAATGTTTAAAGAGATGAAAAATAAACTCCCATTTTTATAGATTTTATTTTATTTTTGATTGAATTTTATCAGTGAATCTTGTACGGATTTTTTATTGCATTTTATTGGTGAATATTGCTCTTCCGCCGTTTTGGGTAAAGCTAAGTACATGAAGCAATTTTGAAAAATAGTAATAAATTTTATCTTAAACATACTAAAATATATTACAAACTAAATTCGATAAGAATCATGCTTTGTAATGTTTGAAGAAATGACAAATAAACTCCAATTTTTTGTTGCGCCAACGCTTCGATATACTTCATTTCTGTTTCATGGCTATCACCAACAAAGGATATTTTCATTACTAATTTATACATTAAACTCCAAAATACAACACCGAAAAAAAATACAAAGCGTGATTCATACCTAACAGTTCATATAACACGAATACACTGTTCATATCATCCTATAACACTCATATCGAAAAGTTGGCGTAACAAAATATTGGAGGTAATTTGACCTAAACGCAAGAATATCCTTATTGAGAAATACAATATTAAGGGAATACATTTTTTCCCTAGAGTGCAAATATGAAGAACCGATGTTAGAATGCTTGAGTCACATCAATATTTTTGAACACCTTCTTCTACTCCAAGGCACCGTAACTTCGAAATCGTGATTTACATTAAGGACTCAAGTTAAGAATTATATTATATGGTGTTCTTTTCGTTCTGGTCTTTAAAAAATAAAACTGAGGAATGTTGACCTCAAGTTTGATTTTATATTAACCAAAGAATCAATGACCCAATTAAAAATTCCGTTAAATTAATCCTTCCGAGGAAATAAGAGTATGGCTATATTTGGATTCAGAATACAACTTCATAGGAAGATTGGTAATTCTACCGTGATGTCCATGAAGTTGGAAAATTACAAGAAATGGTTAGAGACAAAATTAATGTTCATTACTTCTCTTTTATTTAATCTCAATGTTCGTAGTAAGATTAATTCACATTTATTTATTGTGTAAATAACATATCGTCCTTGCCCGGTTTCCTCATCCTGGCCCAGATTTTTCTCCGGTTCTCCTTATGGTAGAGGCGGGTTTTTTGATACAGCTTCTCTAGGCTCTTGCCTAGGGCCAGCGTCTTTTGAAATAATAAATCTCGAATTTAGAGTTATTGTAATAGATTATTCGGAAAAATATTGTTCACAAACCGAAGCTATATTTTATAATCATACGCACTAGTAGAATAACTTTGTGTTTAATTAAAGACCAATTTGTTGATATTCTGTTAATATTATAACACGTACCGAACTACTTTTATTCCTAACTTAGAAGTGTGATGAAAGGTTAAATCCGCTTCAGCCTTAGGACCCTTGATCAGAATTGATGGGATAGTCCCTTGCTTGCTTCCGGAGTTTAAATTAGTTTATTATCCTCCTCGGGGTCATACGTAGTTTGTAACTGCTTTTTTGATAGTAAATTTATTATTATTATCACTTAACTGACGTATAAAAGGGAGAAGTAATCTGAATTGAAAAAATAAGTGTGCTTTCATAATCATAGTCTTCATATTAATTCAATTAGGAGAGTGAAGAGTATTTAGATAACGAGTGTTCAACTGAAATTGTCGTGTTACGTTCCGAATTTGTTCCTTATTTTAGTCATTTTGATGGATATATAATGGAAGATTTTGAGACTGGGGTTTGGAAATACGGATGAAGAGCGATAATTTAATGTGCATCTACTGGATATAAATCGAAAATGGATCTACTGGATATATTATTATGAAGAATTTAATGCTAATAGAGAGTATTGTCTCAACCAACCATATTTCTTGAAGTAGTTCATTCAAGAAGTAGTAGATCCAAAAATAAAACTGGTGCAAACATTCTGTACTTTTGCAAAGTGAGACATCAAAGGGAAAAGGAATGTCAAACACGACAGTAATAATTTACGTAGAGCAACGAATATGTGTAATACTAATGATAGTGTCGTCTCGGTATTGACACGTTGGAGAATAAGCTCGTCTTAATAAAAACATTTTCTACATTTAATAAATGGCATGGAACTACTTAGTAACACGCTATTCTTATAATTCAAGAATATATCTGGTATCAATTTAATTTACATTTTTCAGCGATAGGATCAAAGTTCCGCTGATTACAGAGCTTCCGCTTACACACGCAGTACTTTTCCTGTCTCAAAATAACCTGACAAAGAAATACTTTTCGGTTAATGTAGTTGTGTGATGGTAATTTTTGTCTCTCTCTTTTGAATCATATATGACATTAGCCTATCACAAAGTTTTGGAAGCATTTATGTATTGCGTATTGCAACTTTTCGCCTTCCCAAAAACATTGCATACAAATCTATTTGCATCCGTACAGCGATTTTGTATACTTTCTGTTACAAAACGTTACAACAGACAGTAATACTCCAAGAGATATCATCATCAAGTGAATTATTAGCTTGGGAAAGAAGGGCTTCTACTGTATGTGTGATTTCTCATCATTTACCTTCTTGTAATCATCTGCGCATTGCCTTAGAGGCACCACAGGAACATACACATCCATCAGCGCGTTGCTCCCTTCTCCAGTCTCCGTAGTGCCCCAACCGGCCACAACGACAGGCATCTTGTCCAGGAGCAGCAGCTGGTTCTCTCGACTCACAGGTAAGCATATGGGACGCACGAAATCTTCTACCACGATGTCCACCGGTCGCGCAAGACGCACCAGAGCAATGTCGTTTTGCATCTTGGTGCTGTCGTATCCTGGATGGATGATTACCTGCTCCACGTCGCGGTCAATTGGAGGCGGCAAGCACGCGCTGGAGTTCACTCTGAAAGAATATCTCTATCGTTATTCTACTCATGAATATTACTCATCTCAATAACAGAAATTGATCATCGATCCAATTAATTTTATTGAATAGAAATTTGCAATATCAAATTGCATAGAAATTTATTTCTTCCTTTTTAACTAAATTATTTAAGAATATTGATGGTTTGCTTGCTGGGATGCCGCTTCTTTTTTTTTTGATCGGATCTTTTGAAATAAAATATAAATATTACTTTGCTAATAAAATATAAATGTTACTTAGCCCCAAAACCCAAAAGGACGGAATTGGTATATTAGAGGTACTTTTGTGTAAATGCTAGTGAAAGTTTTTCTATAATAAACGTTTGAAACATGACGACCAAAATGCAGAGAATTACCCTGTCTTAATAGAATTCTTTAATGTCACACTTTAGTGCAGAGTGAGAAACCTATAGGAGGAAACATATGCACTGGTCTTGCAGCACTAGTTTTACATATTTCATGGCAGGGACGATGGGAGAAATCTTCAAAATGAAGGAATGTCTATAAGTTTCCACCAGATGTTCAATTTGTCGAGAAGAATGGGAAATGGTTTCTACCAGCACTTCACATGGCTGAAATAATGTCAGGACACGCAGTTACGAACAGCTATTTTTATAGGTTAAAAACCTATGGTAATGGCAGATACATTTGTGGCAGAGACCAAGAAGCCGTGGAGCACATTGCGTGGGATTGTGAATTGTATAGTGCAGAACGAGAAAAATTTATAGGGAAATTAAAAAGACAAGATATGATTGGGACAACTGAATGTTACAAATTAATAACAACGGAAGAAGTTTAAAATATTCAAGACGTATGTTCATGAAATTTGAGGGGGGGGCAGAGGATGAAATTAGACTAGAACACAATTCATAGAAATTCATCATGATTATTTTGATTGGCATAGGTCATGTAATGTCATATGATGGGGACATGACTTTAAAACCAAAACATAAATTAATAAATATATTTTTGTACATACGAAGACGAGTCGGTTGCTCTTGTACTATGAGAATGTCCTATATACGAAGGAGCTGGAAGGGAATATTATTAGAGTCCAAGATTAAAGGAATATATCTACTGTAAGAGAATGAACAACTAACAGGAAAAAAAAGAAGAAAAAGAGATTTCACTGATTACGTAATGGGTTTATGCTTGATAAGAAATGGATGTAAAAGAACGACATGAAAATGATAAAAGATTACTCCCACCTCCCTGGGGAGGAGGAGCGTTTCCAGTAATTCCAGTGGAGTAGTTCCATCATATAGCAATGCGACGTCATACCACAGAAAGAACTATAAAGGAAAGAAGAAAAAATATCGACTTAATTACAGTGTTAAAGATGGAGATAAAATGTATCGTTTTCTTTCTATCAATTGATATGGCGAAATAAAAAAAATAATTAAATGTCAAATTGACGAGGTGAAGGACATGAGGCTAACTCGTTCACATGACCACATAATTTCGGATCAGGAATTGGGAAGGAGAGATGTTAGATTGTCGGGTAACTAAGGTACTGAACAGTTGATATGGGAAACTCCAGCTGAACACCTAGTTCGGTCGAGCAAGGGATCGAATCCGGTTTACTGTTCAGCAGTGCATATCAAGTGAAGACGCTACCACTATGTGCCAGTGTAATATAATTACGACTAAAAGGAACATTAATGCATTATTCATTCTTTTCGCTTTTCATATTTCGGTTCTATTATTAATAGTTAAACTTAAAACATTTTCGAGTAGTTTATACTTTTATGCATACTTATATTGCATACTTATTTTTATACAAATTCCATTTATTAAACAAAATCATTTCGTTTAATTTTTTATGTTTTAAATGTTTCATTTTATTTTATTAATGTGGACAAAACGAAACTACATACAAGACTGAAAACGTTATCTCTTTGCATGAAATAATTAAATGATGTGAAAAAAATATTTTATATATCAAATAAATGATTGAATTGCGTGATGATGATGAAAATGATTAAATAATTTTAATTTAGCAATTTATAATTACAATACATATTTCGTGTAACATGTTTTTCTTGTGAACGTGAACGGCTATAACATTGTTCTTGTAATATAGAATTTTGTTTTAGAGTGTAGCTGTCTCAAGAAAATAACAGACTTGAACTAATTAAGTTTGTAATGTTTTATATTTCAAAATGTAATATGTGAAACACATTTCTACGTTATACTTTTTCTCCATATTTCGGGAATTCGTATTGATTATATCGCATCTGATTCAGAAATTAAAATTCAACCATAAATTACTTGCAAGGTGACACCGAAAGACATGTAAATATAAGCTATAATTTTTCGCATACTTCATCTATTTCAATTCAATTATTCTAAGAGCATGATATTTCTCGCAAGAATAGTTGTGAAAATTTGTTTATATCATTTTAAAAAATATTCTTTAAAATTAGAAAACAGATGCACAAATTATATTGTGTTACAAAGTCTAGTGATCAATAGTGAAAACAAAATACAATTGTATAGAAAATTACGTATATCTTGACAACGTATTAACGGACCAGATTCATAAATTCATTCCGGAATTTTACATTTAATCTGACGTGTAAAAAGTAACGGCGCTAAAGATAATTCTTCTTCCTCTTCCAAAGCAATAGAATCTTCACCATCCAAACGCTAAGATACGAGAAATATAAACACAAAGAAAGAAAACGTGGTTTAACGTGACTATTCGTTCAATGTTTCTGTCGGCCGCTTCCTGCGGCATGCCACCCTCATTAGCAAGATTCCTCAAAAACATTTCTAATCATTTTACAAGGAATTCAATGCTTGTTGTAAAATTTTACAACAAATCTCTGAATTAATATGAAAAGTACGAATAAAAAATTGGTAATGCAAACGTCCTTTTCTCAATCATCTACCGAAAAGTTTTCAATTAAATAAAATCTATTTATTTTGGTTTTAAGAATACCACGCTATGCAAATTTTGCTAATGGAATAAGTTGATAAAATGTTCTACAGAAATGAGATGAGTTACAAAGTATATATATACAGGCGTATAAAAATGATTTAAGAAAATAATACTAAAAATGATAAAGAAGCAGTCCATTCATAAACTTATCCGAAAACTTTGAACTTATGAAAAGATACAATATTTACCCTCTCTAAAAAAATCCTAAAAAGATCTCTAAATGTTATAACGAATATGGTAACTTCACGAATTATGATGACAGTTAGGGGTTTGAAAATAAAGAATGATTTAAATATATATATAAGTTAAAGATACAATGCTTTTACTATCGTAATATTTAATTACTTTAAATAATCCGACGTACACTTAATGCAAACTTATTCTTTGAAATCCAAAACGTTTCTCCTAGATTTAAGCTATCGTAAGATGAATACAAATTATTATAAGTATATATTTAACACAGTTTTTAATTCAACATGAACGTAATCTTGAATAAAAATAATTTGTACTATCGGGGACAGAAAAAAAGGAATGTGTGTTTCGAAAGAGATGAGTAATGTTACGAAATAGTCTTGAATATTTGTGAAGAACGGGTAATGAAGTAAAGCTATGAAGGAACATCCCTGGGACTTCTTCTCGAGTGAGAGAAATGCATGATGATAGAAACGTTTAAAAGGTGTACTCACCTACAATCTTGAAAGGTATCAATGGTGTGTTCGCCCAGTTTGACGGTGGTGAGGCGGTACTTCTTCACCACCACACAGTGAGCTGCGGTGAGCACGTACCTCTCATTGACAAGGGTTCCTCCGCAGCGATATGATACCTGAATACGCGGGTTGTTCCTACAAAGGAAATTTAGATTGATGAAACTCAGCGTACATTATTATGGTTAGTTACTGAGAGATGAAGCATTTCGCTTCAACATTTCTACCCCGGGTAACTTTAAAACTCTTCTTCCATGTTTGAGAACCTGGAAGAATAATACACAGGTCGACTTTAATGGGGAACAAGGAATAATCAATTGCACACAACTTATCAAAATTTTCAGAATACTTTAAACCCATGGAATAAATATGTAAATTCCTGCATTAATATGACACGTTCATGTCAAATCAAATCTTTAATTTTTGGGGATAACAATTTTCAGACAACTGAGGCCGCATGTGTTACCACCCCGACTCAGTTTCCCCAATCCCGAATGATTAAGAGTACAGCTGTAGATTACACATGGTAGTGGCTACCTCTATATCAGAGAAATACTTTTAAAATCAGTGCAGGAGATACCGGATTCCCGTTTTGTCACCAATTTTACCGGGAGAAGATATCACTTTCCTGCTTATCAAGGGTAGAAGCACGAGAAAAAGTGCTTCCCAAGACTTTTTTAAATTTCATTTCTTCGGTCCTCTGGTCACCTTGCACCTATTGCAGTGAGCACTTAGTAATTTCTTAATGTATCCTATTTTTCCTGTATATTCATGAAATAATTAAAATTTCTTGTCCGTCTCTGTTAGTAAGTTTTTTCTTTTAGTTTATCTATTCTTGCATAGATACGTAAATACTCCTCCCTTTCTTTGCCATAGTTCTCATTCCCACAATACATGTCTTGGTGTCTCAGTCCCTTTTTTACAAATGCTCGCTCCATATGTTCTCTTTCCTATTTTTTTCAAGTATTCATAGAAGTCGCCATGTCCTGTTACAAATTCCATTGTGCTCCTAGTCGGGTGAAAACATTTTCTTTTTGTTTTTCCGTACAAATGTAACCTGTCGGATATATTCATACGTTTGCCTTCCTTTTAAGCTTTTGTGCCACCGTGTTTGCCACCCTGTAATTAACGCATTTGTTATNTCATACGTTTGCCTTCCTTTTAAGCTTTTGTGCCACCGTGTTTGCCACCCTGTAATTATCGCATTTTTATAATTTTTCTTCCTGTTTTGTTTATATCTGATACTCTTCTCTCATTTATTATTATTTCTCCTTCTTCTTTAGTGTGTGTCTGTATTTGACCTTTTGGTTGTGTAAATCGATTGGCATCACGTACGGGACAGAAAGCAAAATCAATTCAAGGTAATTTATTCCTTGTATCAGGAGTTTAACCAGATCACACTCAGGGATTATTTCATGTTTATGATTGGTATAAACCTCAAATTTGGCCGACCGAGCTCTAACTCACTGGAAATTATGTAACTTAATCTTTCAGCAGTTAGGTAATAATGAGTTGAAAATTGCACCCATACACGAGCTTGTGAGAGTTTTATGTTAAAACAAGTACAAAACGAATTTTACCCGTGACAAATCATAATCAATCGTATGCGAACTCCTTCAAGACAACTGCGAATTAAATCTCTCCAAGTGGTCATACTCAGTTTTTAAATGTTTTTTTTAAGGATTTATCTATATCAAAATGGAAATTATGTCAGACAAGTCACCAAAGGGAATGATTAACAGATTGCCTCCATGCTTTTGTTGTATTTCTCTCTCGCCCGAATTTTTAGGTAAATAAGACAAATTAATTCAAGTAAAAATATTTTTATTTCATATTAATATTTAAGGAGTTATTTAGATGAAAATATAAAATTATTACTCTTTTAATGTAATAGAAATATCTTGGCTACTAAGAGTTTCTCAGATAAAAATAAGAATCCGATGCCTTCGCAAAAATCCCAGGAATCTGGATTTCTCGTGTCACGAAACTTTCACCTTTTTCCATTCTACGTTTTAAAAAATGCAAATGATTATTACTTGTTAATAAAATAAGGTTTATAATTCTCAAATATAATATTTAAGGTTATTAAAGTTAATTACTCAACCCACATCTCAGAATAATAACTCACGTGAATCTGTATCCGAGTCGTGCCATCCAAGGATAAGCGAAAAGATCCGCCACTTTGCCACCAACCACTCTGTCGNCTTATACACATCTTCGTGCCATCCAAGGATAAGCGAAAAGATCCGCCACTTTGCCACCAACCACTCTGTCAGTGGCTCCCGGCGAACACCTGTCCATTGGCAGAAGTCGCAAATTGGGATGACGACTTACTTCGCTGGGAACTTCATCAGGTTCGACTTCGAAGTGAGAGATTGGCGTCGTCGGTGGGGGTGTTGACGCACCTGCGCAGCACACGATTGGGATGCTTCCTTTGAAACCACATCGCGCGCGATTCAGCATAATGATCTGTGCCTGCAAAGAACAAATTCAAATGTGCATCAAGTTATATTGGATACATACTAATCGACGTTGGGAGATATCAATAAAATCCGTACTAAAATATAAATGCGAAACGTAAAAGTGTCGGTTTGTTTGTTACCTGATGACGACTTAACCACAAAACCGATTGTCAAGAAATTTGGAAAGGAGATAGTTTAGATGTCCAGGATGAACATAGGCTAACACTTTCTAAAAAGTGTGTTACGAAAGAGAAATAGTTTTTGATAATAAATGTCGATAAGATCGGGAAAAAGAGTTATGTTTGCTTACGTTGCCTAAACTGTTTAGAGATTGGTGACAACTATGAGTGGCAATATTGTTTGCCTCAATAAGTTCTACAAAAAAGTCCGGGACAGCATATGTCTATCTACAAAATTAACTTACATTATCTATAAAATAGAAGTGTTAAAATACTTAAATTTAAGAAGGAAGAAATCAACTATCATCAAATTTATTTGTTTTATGCATTTAACAAAGTTAAAAAACGTGTTTAAATCGTAAAATTTCGACGAATAGTTCAGATTTTACAAGACTTTTAATGAAATGGTGCAGCCGCGTCATGCCTCGGAAGCGAAAATTCGATCGGCGCAGCTCCCACGAGATGGTGTTCTGTATACAGTCAAGTTTTGTATTAAATTTATATTATTATGAATTTGAAAAATGAGAATGATGAACATGTATTTAAAAACCAGTAAGTAAAAGTATTTTATCTTACAATACAGACAGATTTTATATTTTCCTGAGTAAAAGAAGATTAGTCTAACAAAAATCCCGGGCAACGCCGAGTAATCAACTAGTAATACAATAAAACTGTAAGCATCTCACTCTGTGACATCATTTTAGAGTGTTATATTCACCCAAACTATAATGAAAATTGTCTCTCCATATCGCTCCTTACTGAAATCGCTCAATCACAATTTTATACTAATAATAATAGTAATAATGTATTATATTAGCACTAAATACTTCACTCTCCTTTCAGGCAGTAGAGTATTGCAGGGGAAGCTAGTACGACACATGACCGTCCGTAGCTCGAAACCTTTTGACGTAACAATACTCTGATTATACTGATCACATAAATTTATAATAAAATAATAAAATATGTGAGTATTGGAATGAACTTGTTAAATGCCATAAAACTCTCTTTTCACGAAATTTACGCGAGTAATCAGCTATAGTTTTAATCGCTCTCTCATATTATTCTTATAATCTTATTAAACCGTTTGTACGATTATAAGTGCATTTTGACAAAGAAATAATTTCCTCCATCCATACACAATCAGAAATGACGATATATGTTCTCCAAAAAACCGACTTAACTTTGTTTATTACACAAGTTCAAACAAATTATTTTTCTGACAATTTTTATGCTGTAAATTACAATATTTAAAACAAAATATTAATATATTTCAGTGTTCAAAACAGCATTTTGACGTACGAAGCAATATTCACAATTCACACTATATTTTGAAATATCGCCTACATTCCATTTGCGGAAAGATGCTTCAATGTTCCTGCTTTGAAAGGAAATTAAAACTAGAAGCACAACTGCTTACGTGAAAAATTGAATAAGATAGCAAAAGGAATTTCAAGAAGAACAAAGAAACAAAAAGCTCAATGTCACGTCCGAAATTCTAGCGAATCTGTGATGCAAGACGAGTCATCCTGGCAGATACTTCTTGCAAGTGTTGGAGTGAAGGTTCTGAGAAATTACCATCTAGTAAGGATGAAGTGATCGGTGTACAGGATCATAGGGTTGCACCCGAAAACCTTTATTTCAATAGAACCTAGAATACGAATTTGAGCCGGTAATATTATTCTCGGTTCTTCTTCCCCTAACGTCAATTTTATCTTACATTATAGGTAATAAATTGTTTCAAATTGAATTAACTATCTGAACCTGTATAAATTATTTACGCGCACAGACAATTGTGTATGTATGTATATGAAAAGAACAGTATGAATCATTCCTGTAAATATTAAATAATAGATTTTAAATTCAAAAAAGAAGTGGCAAATTACATATGACTACGTAGGGGCCAATAAACCACGTTACTCTCCAGAAACAAGCAAGAAACCATCCCATCAATTCGGATCGAGGGGTAGTGGTGGATTTAAAATTTATAAAAAAGTTATTTAACAAATACTTGCTGTTATTTTATTTAATAATATCTTTCACGGTTTCTTATAAAATGGGGTTAGGTTTTTAATAATCTTGTCTTTATAAACTTGACCTTTTCATAAATGTAATCACTGTAGAGGTAGAATATTTAATTTCGTAAATAAAGTTTTTTTTGAATTTCAGCGAGATCTACGTATTATCCGAATTATATAATATCAGAATTCGGAATTTGTAGCACAATGCGCGTAGTTCGGAATTGAGATAATCAATATGACACTTCCATTGGATGTAGCCTTGAATATGAAAACCCAAAAATTTGGCTATCTTAACAGATTTTTTGGGTACTGTTTATTGAAAGAGATACATAGGGAAGAGATTTTGCTCCACTATTGCAAAATGACTGGATATCGCTGTTTGCAATGAGACGATTTGAATGAAATTGTAACTCCACAGAACGTTTATATGAATGAACTACTGCAAACATACAATTTTTGTTTAATCGGGGCCTTACCTTTTATTTCTGAGATCTGAAGTGTAGAGCACTGATTTGTTTACCCTACAGAGACGTTTCTATGGTAATTGTTGTGACCACTGAAAATCTTCAGCTATGGTAAGTAAAGCCTTGGAGCAAAGGCTAGTTTAAAGTTTTTCTTTCCATATACCACCAGAACGATCACCATCTCTCGAAAGCTCCGTCAAGTACGAAGAAAACAAGTTCTTCCACTGAAATTTCTAGGAACAACCAGTATTCAGGTGTATCGAATATAATTAGAAAGATACTGACTCAACTTCTACGCTGACACTAAGCATGGAGAATTTCATAAGGTCAAATCAAACGTCAATGGAAAATCCAAATGTCTGCCGACAGAGACCAGTCGTCTGAAACATACTTTCAATCTATTAGATTTCTTTTCGTTACCACCCGTTCCTAATCTCACACTAAATCGATTAATATTGTTTCGTTACTTTACACGGAGAANAATCGATTAATATTGTTTCGTTACTTTACACGGATAATATCTTTGATGATATCTGTGACTTCCAGTAATAACCAGGTAACTGCACTTTTTGAAAAAAAAAAGATTATCTGCCAAAATTGTGTGTTTTTTGTTTTTGCTAAATTTTATTCTATTTATTCAAAACGTTCCAATCGAACAGAGAAATTTTTTCGTTCTCTAAACTCTAAAAAAACAGTAATAACCAGCTAAGTATGCGTTTAACAGGAATAAACAGGTAACTCCAATACAAATTTTCTTAAAAACAACTTACTTACATGTATATGATACACACTTACGATTTTAGAGTCATTGAGTAAAATAATAAAAACTCAATGAGTTAAGGTAACCTGGTAACTATTTTTCTTATTTTTCATGGAAAAAACATTATTTTATAAAGTTTTTATGTAAAACATAAATAATAAATAAACTTTAATGTCAAAAAACAGTTACAAACTGCGTGTAACTACGTGGATGACAATAAACTAATCTACTGATAGTTTTTCATCTTAGCTACGAAATATTATAATAGCATATTATATAAAGTTTAATATCAATGTTATAACAGAAAAACATTTTGGAAATTTTAAATGGCCGCAAGTCGAAAAAAGAAAAAGAAACAAATATGAACAATACAGTTAGATGCAATGAATTGGTTTATTTTATTTATTTTAGCCACGTTCTCATAACGCCGAAAATATAAAATCAGAATATTTTAAAATGAGATTTAAAGACTGTCGAATTGAAATATATACAATACGTTTTCTTCAGTTTAATGTAAAATTGACATATCGCATCCATTTTTATTCTGGAATTAAATCAATACATTTAAAAACAATACCGTAATTTCATCCTTTGAAGTTTCATTGATACACTCCTACAGTTTGATTGGGAGCTGCTATACATTATCTTAGAATCAATATTCCGCGTTTATAGCTTATTACAGAGATACCCTCGCATCAAACAATTTTATTAATGGGGAAATACAAGGGGAAGCACATTACGAGAGGTAAACGCCCCGCCGAGGGGAATCACTGAACATAGCAGGTACACCATCTGACTAACCANGAGGGGAATCACTGAACATAGCAGGTACACCATCTGACTAACCATCCGAACAACACGCTAACATAAGAAATGCATCCGAGCTCAGGTGTGTCTCGCTGTAATGCGGTAAGTGGTATTTCCTCCTAAGACCGGTTCATTTCCCTATTATTAATGAAGACTCAAGTTAACAAATTTGTCCTGCATTAAATTAATTCTCTTTATTCCACATTTTACTCAAGCATGTATACTCATATCAAATGAAATGTGGATAAATAAATAAACTTGTAGCGAATACTAAAATAAATAAAATAGTAAGAAATGCAGTCTCAAACTGCGTATGACGAGGTGGAGGACAAAAAAATTAATTTACTCTCCGGAAGCAAATATCCCATCAAACCCGATCAAGGCTTCTAAAGCAATTGCGGATTTATCATTTCGGTGTCCCAAGGAAAAATCGTTCTTCTCAGATAAGAATAAAAATTGTTAGTTACATGTTAAAATATCAACAGAATACCACCAAACTTATATTTAACCGAATATAGAAAAGTTATTTAACAAATACGTACTAATAAATTAACTCAAAATTCGTGATAATTAATAACAATATTATTGAGGTTGCTGCGCCTACTGGTAGGTCAGACCCTAGAGAGCCTATCCTATAAAATCCCACGGATAGGGAAACCGAAGAAAAACCCGTGCCGAAAAGAAAGAATAGATCCTTTCTGAGACGATGCTTGAATATCTCAATATTTGTCCCTGTAATTGAATAAAATAGAGCAACAATACGGGATCGGAAATTGTTACCGTCAATGTTTTCGAAAAATGAATTAACCTGACTTAATAAGAATGAACATTGTAATTTCGTAATTTAGGCAAAAGCAAGAATTTGTCGACAAGCATAGTGACATACAGACAAACTACACAGACTTTCATCATCTGTTCACCTGAACACGACGGTCCGGAGTTTGAGTTAGTCAATTTTCACTCGGTCTAAATTATTACATACTATTTGAAGTTTCACTCCCATAATTCATTTCTCAAATGTTTTGGAAAGTCAGGATGCGTGAAATTTTTTTATGGAAATTTTTTTAACACACAAACATAAGTTTTCATAAAACTATCCGATCATAACATTTTCATAGGATGTCAATAACATTCCATTTTTGTACGTGGTAATTGTGGAGCATTAGCAACATTATCCGAGAATGATAAATTAAACGTCGTTTGTATGTTGCTTATAGTTTTAATGTTATAAAGCTTTTTCGTTTAATTTATCATTCTAATTTTGTTTTTCAACTAATTAAAACTTTGGTACGTACGTTTTACTAGCTGAAAGAACCCTGTTCTGCAAGGGGGAATAAATTTGGCAAACATTCAAGGATAATGCCAATCCCTATCGACCCACTCATAAGGTGCTAAGCTGCCTTATCTCCTGATGGGAATGAACATGTTCTTAGACAGCATCAGAAGTGTTACTATTCATCTCAGAAACTCAAAAACTATGGACTCTACACTAATAAGTAAAATTTTTAATTTGAACTATGCAAATCTTGAGAAGTACTAAAATTATGCATTAAGGAATGTAAAAAGGGTTTGATTGGTTCTTCGCAATATCGTATTACAAGTGTGCAAATTTTAATCATGCTGGGAATGAAACTGAAGATTTTTATAAAAGATACGCCATTTCAAGACACATTTTTACGTAGACATAGAGCACCCGCAAGTTTTATACAGATTGAATAAGATGTATTCGCGAAGGTAAGAAATGAAAATCGATAATAAGGACCTAGCACGTACATTTATCTTCTTCGATATTTTAGAAGGCTTTATTTTAGAACTTTCCTCAATTTACATAACTTCTTCGATATTTCAGAAGGATCCGTTTAATCAATCAGAAATAATGAATCACGATAATAAGTGATCTAGTGAGTTCGATAACATTGTAATCTCCAAAAATTATGGAAAGTATAATTTTTTCGATAACGCAAATTCTTATATGAATATGCCACTTGAAATATCCTCAAGAAGCATTTTTGTGATTATATTATACTAGCGCCATAAGTTTTCTATATTTCAAGTAAAATGTCAAAGCATGTTTAATATCTTGAGACATCAAATTCTTCCTACCCACATGGGAAAAACTTGATACTACTGTCAAATTACAAAAATATAGGTCTTATTTATTAGTGAACACCACCTCATGGGTTATTCTACCAACACCTTCGGAACTGAATCGAATCACTATCACGAGACATGAGCGATTCACTCATCCTCATGGAACGGCAACCAAGCATAGGGTGGAATATCCTCTAAGCGGAAAAGTGTTGCGTGAATTGCACACTAATTTAATCACTCTCAACTCGGTTTATTCCCCATAATTAGGTGTCGGTTTTTAACAACTCGAGGACCTTGAAACCATTGAAATTACCAACCGGCACCATATCCGAAGAAATTAACCAAGCCTGAACCGAAAATCTTTGTTCTACTTAAACTTTATTTGTGTACCCATATTTCTTTTGTTTTTGTTTTATATTTTTCTCTTCTTTACCCTTTTAGAAGCGTACTGTTAGACAACGTACGCAACCATTCTAGACATATTAGATTGCAAGAGATCATTTACGCACAACGTCATATTATATTTCTTCAATGATTGTCTTATACTTTCATAGAAGGTATTCCATGATTTCTAGCTTTCAAAAGAGTTTGAGTTTTCGTGTTTCGTAAGCTATATTGTGGAATAATTAACAACGTATTTGTTGATAATTTTGATTCTTAGGTTTAGAGTCCATGAGTCCATTGTTGTTGTTTTTTGTTAAATTATTATTTTAGAAACAGATACGATTATAATAACAACATGAGTACTTTGTGCAACATATATACCGAGTTTTAATTTGTTTTCTTCCCTCGATAACTTTCAAAACATCATCGATTGAAGGTAATAAAATATATTACTAAAATTCAAGAAAACTAACGGTTTGTACATAATATTAACTTTTACTTTTATTTAGCAAGACTATTTTGTTTACCAGGATTTTACGACAGATACTACTTTCCCCCGTCAGCACGTTGTAGACAAGTTTCACTATGTTCCATATTTAGCATTAACAATGAAAACAGGACATCACAACAGTTATAAATAGTATATGATAATGCACAATAGAGCATCACATAACTCACGTATTATTTCTTATGAATATTGCTTATACTAGAATGGCCAGACGCGTCAGAGTTGTTGATTGTGAGGACTCAAGTAGTCAAGTAACATCCTTTTCAAATAAATGAGACAAGTTGCTTCATTTCTTGATGTAAATTTTTAAATGTTGTTATCTCGGAAAGGAAATGGCGAAAGAAGAAATAATAGGAAATCGCCGACACATCTCTTAACGCTTTTCTTTTCATCTCTTAACGCAAAGTACTTTTCATTCGTTTAAGTTACTCTGTCCGGTTACGCAGAAAAGGAATTTCCAATACACTCGAATATTTGCGTATTAATGAATATGATGATGATAGTTGTAATTCGAAGTATTGCCAAGTATTAAAAGAGTAGTCGTTCAACGCATTGCAAACTGAAGGAAGTAAATATCCAGTATATTGGATTCAAGTCTGGAGGAAAAACCGTGAAAGTTCTTGAAAGAATTAAAAATTAACTTTTTAAAATATTTAAAGTTAAACTTGACTGAGTACTCAGCAAGTACAAGAGTGAGTACAAACCTCAGTAAGTACAAGAGATTAAAATTGGTCACGTGTGTTCGAGTCTCCTATAAGTCTTCAGTTCACATTTTACCTGTAGTATCATACCAATGGATAATTTATAATATGAATTGTCAAAACTTGGATATAAAAATTAATTAAAATACATTTTTTCTCAATACAAGTAATTATTATTGAGTAGTTAAAAATTTTCGTAATTACCCTACCTGTTTAATTAATTTCTAATTAATTTCGCATAAGAGGAAAGAACTAATGAATATATAATTTATATTTCCATTGTTGTTCGTTATATGTTTTTCTTTTTTATGGGAACCATGAAACTCTTTATCAAAATATTTTCGATGATTGAGTTCCAGTATTTGTGTCTACGAAAAATAAGGTGAATTTGCGTACATGATGTCTAATGAGTTGAGAATGTTCAAGAAGATTACATATTTGTAATTACCACTTCAACAATAACTACTATTGTCGTATCCCACATCGTATCGTATAAGTGTTACAGAAAGCAATCTTCAAATCTAACATACAATAGAGGAATTCATTCGAAACTTGGTTTTATAAAATAAGATAACGGCATACGATATTTATAGTTGTACATCTGCACTATATGTACTCCAAAAATTTCTGCACCTGCGTTTTTATACTGTGGTTAATACCTTACCAAGTTCCCATCTTGTTGCTTCACTGAAAGGAACAAACAAGTTTTTCAAGAAACATCAGTGACTCTTTGACCATGAACATGAATATTCTCTAGAGAGAGAAATGACGTAGTAAGTTGCAATTCCGAGGTTAGCAACTTGTTTTTTCAGATTGTCTAAAATTTTCTCTCGTTGTAGTAAACAATTCGTGAATTAAAATTCATCAAATTATTAATTGGTCAAAATAAACAGTTAAAGGAAGCGTATACAAAATTCGGAGCACCTGGTGTTCGTCGTGTATGATGGAAGTGTTTTTTTTTTAATTTTAAAACAAGAATTAGAAATTTGTCCCGTGAAGAGAAGGGAAGATAAACATTACCACAAAGTATTTCTATATTCACTATGCAAGATTAAAATCTAACTAAAAGAAGTGATGAGAATCAAAAACAAGTTCAAAAATGTACACGATTAAATAATTCTTCAAAATATTAACAAAATCTAATACAAGAAGAATATTTTTCTCTCTCAAAGAAATAAGAAGTAAAACTTGATTCGCGTAGTCCTCTGTTTAAGGTGTGACTGTGACCAAGGTCTGTTGTACGCTGAGTGCGAAAGCATATGGCAATTAGTATGCTTATGATGTCTCTTCTACTACCTATCGATTCGAATACATCTTCTAGATGACGCAGTGCGAAGTACCTCACAATATAAAACTGAAGATGATTCAGTTAGTCAGAGATTCTTCATTCATATTTTGTCCAGTCAATTTACATTTTCTTTAATTTTTTTTTATTAAAGTAATATTAAACTTGTATTAGTTTGAGTTATATTTCTTTCAAAACCAGAGAAGAAGGAAATAAAAATTATGGTAAGAATCAAGCAAAAACTAGCATTTCAGGAAATAATATTTCGTAATGTGTTTACTGAAATATTACTATAAAGTGATGTTAAAATTACATTTTTTCTTATATTACATGTTTTGTTGTGAAAAGTCACTTTTTTATTCCCTTTAATTAATTTAATTCGAGGCAACTTAAGAACCATATGTTCTAAATACCTCCCACGAATCCTTCAGGAGAGGATATTTTTTTGGGTTTCTTTATAATAAATTCATGATTGATTATAATTTTCACTTTTCAAAAACTAATCGAGTATTTAGATAATCAGTGCTGATGTCTAAATGAATTAGAAATATTTGCAATATAAATGAGAAGTATATTAACGATTTCAGTAATTTTATGTTTACACATTTATTGATTGTAATCGATAGTTACTTCTTGGGATTGTTCAATATCATTGCATTGGGATTATTTACGATGGCGACCAGTGGAGTAATCGCCTTCTACCTCTGATGACGCTGGTTCAAACCCTGTCTGATCCTAGTGGGATTCGCGGTAGTGGACGAAACAGGGTTCGAGACAGGTTTTCTGAGGGTACTCCCGTTTCCCTTGCCTATTATTCCACTTACTCATCATTCGCTCTAGGGAAGCACAATAGATCAAAACACTTGTTGCAGTACATTGGACATACATTGCCCTTCTTAACTAAACTGTACATCGTCAATTGTTAACATTGCCGAAATTAGGGGGTGCACAACCTAATCTATATATAACCCATTTACGCCTTCCCGGAAGATGCACGTTAATGCACATCATTAATGTTTTAGCTGCATTAACATTTTTCAAATAGTGAGCGTGAACAAATATGGCGCATGTGAGTGTTCTTTGTTTACATAAAAGTTAAGTGATGAAACTACATATAAATTTACTCTGGAAAATGTGTACTTTTTAAACTGTCTATTTGTAGCAGACTTTGACCGAAGAGACAGTGCCTTGTGCGCAGGTGGTTAATTGGTGGGGTTTAACACCCCCCCCCTTTTATCAGTTATTAGACATTATTTAAAAAACTTGCACAGACATGTGACAAGGAGCATTTAGAACTATTATTCGGAATGATAAAAGTAATACGTTTTTTTTGTAGTAAAAGAAGAAAATATATTGCGGTTTATTTAAATTAACTCAAATAAAACATCTCTAATGCTCTAAAATTGTGTATAGAACTGTTGGTAATATTGTGAAGAATGGTTCCGCATAACGTCTTCCCGCGTAAGAAGAAAGACGTAAATACAAAACTTTACTTTTAAAACTGTTTAAAGTGCGCATTTAAAACAATAAATTTTATAAAAGTTTTTTTTTTGCTCTCATGTACGATAGTGACTTTCATAGTTATGTAATTGTTCTTCTGAAACGTTTTCAGAATTATCAACAAGCTTTATTCATAGGTAGAAAAAAATATTTAATGGGGTCGATGCACATGAGAAAGACGTCTGAAATTTAGGGAAATCAACATATTGTATTCCTTGTTAGTAAGTGTTTTTCGCATAATATAGTGAGGTTTATTTTATATTTTAATGCAGAAGAACATAGCTAATGGAGAACCGCTTTCTACTCTTCCGCAGATCGGTCAAATCTAAATTGTATGGATGGAAAATCTATTCTCCTTCTAAGGACTTAAGGCTCCTGCTTAGGGTTCAGCATTTTTGATATAATGTGTGACCTTATGTTCTTAAAATAGAAAATATTGTAAATCACGTGTAACCTTGACCGAAGAAAGTTTACCCGGTCTTCTGAAATAACTAACATTTTCCTTGTTGCAATTAAAAAAATTAACATCAAGAAAAAAATTGCGTATCCTTCATGTTTTACAGGACCTACCAATTTATCTCATTTATACTTACATCACAATACTAATTAGGACATCATTTGATCTTTATTCGTGTAATTTACTAAAACTATCAAAAGGATTCACATATTAATTACACGTTTCCTTCTTTATTTCCCTTACTAAATATTTTGCTTCTCATCTACTAATATAGTACGTTGTAGTGTAATAATATTTGTAATAATATTTGTAAATTAATTTTTTCTAGCATATCTACCCTATTCCATTCTATCACATCAATAAGACAAAATCATGTTGGAATCGTCATCATGAATAGTAATTCGCTGGCTATTACCCATTATACATGCATATTTATGAGAAAATTATGGCATCATAGTTATGAATAGGTCTTCACAAGATGAAAAATAATATAATAATTCAGCGCATAGAAAGTTCATTGCCACAAGACTTTTCTATAAGGGTACGGATATTTGCCTAAAAATAAAGATCGTTATTGTAATGATTATTATTATGATCTCGCTGAATTTTCAATTTCACAGCGTGGGTTTAGCATCTAAGAATAATTTGAAGTTTCATTCAATGAAGAGAATAAACAACCTCTTTTCATTCATAATAAACCTCATGATTGAAAAGCAAATTACTTGTATTCATATAGAAAAATCATTGTAACTCTACTATAATAATCATAAAATATTTTTATGTATTATACCATTTTATGTATATAAGGTTTTTTTGATTGTAGCAAGTATAAGATCATTAGGAAAATCGTCTAATTTCTTGTTTGGAAAGTTTGTTTTGGAAAAATAATAAGTGAAAGTATAAATTGAGGTTTAAGCATCGAAAGGTAAGAAACACTCATATGAAATTAAAGACCCGATCTAAAACTATCAAAACGTTTCTACGTAGGTAAGAAGCTAAGATGTAACTTCTTATCTACAAATATTGGTGCACGAGCGATTTCGGACGAAGCAAAGAGACCGAACCTAGTGAGTAGTATTCGGGTAGAAGCACCCAAACGACCAAAGGTCTTTGAAAGACGTTTTCACTTTTCAAAAGTCTCCACAGGGCAACGATTCAAATTATTTTCCCCTTAGTTTCTTAACTTCTTTACTCTCATGATATATGCGAATTGTCAGTAGTTTGGGTGAAATACCTTCTAACCTCACGACTAGAAACAGCGAATCACATCTTTAGGAAAGTGTTACAGGAAATACAGGACAAACTTGCTAATTCCCACCCAATTGTCAAGATTCGAAAGTTGGCGACCCCCTTAGTAGCCAGTCTTCTCTTTCTGGCAAATATCTCCACATCTTGTCTTAAAACACCTACCCGATCACACGTATTTGTCAAACTTATATGTCAAACGTTTTTGTAAAACTTGTTTGATAGGAAGTTTTTTAAGTAAGTTTGACACTATGTTGAGTAATGTTTGTAACTTTGCCTTACGTGCCTAGTTTAACAAATAAATTTAAACTTGCAAGGACGCACTAAGAAATGTTTGCTACGGAATACGATTACATTCTGTCATTTTGTTCTTTATTGTTAGACTTTCATGAACATAATTTTCTTGGCATTTTGATTATGTGTTTAATCAATTTTGGTATTTTATATTAATGTTAAAAGTTATCAAATGCATTTGATTATTGTATCTTAAAAATTAATAAATAATGTAAAAACTACATGAAAGCCTACAAGCTTCTTTATAATTTAAATTAGCTTGTCCTCACCATTTATGTTTGTATTCATTGTTGGCAAATACTTGATAATTTTTATTTTGATAAATCTTTTCGCAACGAATACCAATTGTGATGAATGAAATTGAGACTTTGATCCTTTAGATAACGGACAAAATCCGTTACTTTCTCATATTTTCAATATGAGACAACGCAAAACTTGGAAAAAAATTTCTTGGAGACCCAATACTTTAAGATTTTGTTTTGCGTCAAAAAGTTTATTTTTAGATGAAATATCATGCATTATCGAAAATTTAAAAAAGACCGGAAATAATATGAGACTTATTTGACTCATATTAAAGTCAAAGCTAGAGTATTTCTTTGTCAAATTTGTCTTCTGATAGTCATTGTGGAAACCCGCACCAATTTTCAAAGTGTACGAAAGAAATATTCTAACAAAGCGANCATTGTGGAAACCCGCACTAATTTTCAAAGTGTACGAAAGAAATATTCTAACAAAGCGATCCTGCAAATGAAGTTATTTCCGAGTTTCAAAACATTCATCTCTTTGCATCTAATATAATAAAAATAAAATAATGATAAATTATAAAAAGAACGCACATTCCACAATCATTCATCGTAAAATATTATTTGTGTCCAATACATCGCGTTGAATGCCTGGAACGATGATGAAACGAAATCAGGTGATTGCTCTGTAATCTATTAATCCACTTTTCCTTGTTGAGTAAAAAATCAAATCGCTTTATTCATTTCATAGCGACTGAAAACTGCACCTGTTTATGACACTGCGTCTCAAATGCCCTTCTTAACCTTCTACTTCAGTTTCTACTTGCAATTGTCTTGATTGCGACACTTCGACCAAGCTTCCTCCTACCGTCACTAACTCTACGACTCGGAAAAGTGATTGCCCTCAACAAGTACAGAACATTAATGAGTTCCCACGTACCAACGAAGTGCTTTCCAAATCACATAGAACCACTTTGTAATTGTTCAAAAAATATATAAATGTTTTATAAAAGTAATTATATTCTATTGTCATTGAATCGTAAGTAATAAAATAAAAATAAACATTTTCTATTCGTATTCAGGAATTAATATTTCTTCATGATTCATGCATATGTGAAGACACAACAGAAATAGTCGTATTTGTGTAAACACATTTAATAATTTGTGTAAATTCCCGGAGAATCTCTTTTTTACTTCACCCTTAGAATCAAAATTGTAAAAAGTCATAATTTAACTTCCATTCCTCGTGCTGTGGTTTTCCTTATTTACAGAGCATAATATCCATACATTATCGCTAACTCACGGAAAACGTATACCTATTTCAAGCAAATGCTTCTATATCGGTAGCATCCACGAGCAAAACAACCAAGCAAACACCTGTGACGTTCATAATAAGCTCAGTTCTTCGTCGCCGCAATGGGGTGTCACTATTTGTAAGAATATAGTCAAGTCGTAATTGATTTCAAAATATCAAGGCTGTGACGACCAACAACTCATCTGTTTACAAATGAAACTATTTATAATTTCAATGTTGGAAGTGTAATAGACGGGATTATACATAATAAATTTATAGTCAAAGCAGTTATAAATAATTTAAGCGTGTTATTTGAATAAACAAAACAATGGTTAAATCAACTTTTAGAGAATGAAACAACTAGAAAATGAAAATATTTAAAGTATTATTCCTCTTTCAAAATTCGTGTAGATAAAAATTTACATTCAGTCTCTTCAATTGTTCTAACGAATTGACGTACACGCAAAGTCACAATTAAGAAAATTCTCACCGTTGTGAACTAATACAAACAACTTGGACGGAATGGAAAATTAAAGTGAGTACCATTTTCCACAGTGTCCCTTAAATTGTACTAATGAATTGACGTACTTACAAAGTTATAATTAAAATAATACTCATCGTTGTGGACTAAAATAAGAAACTTGGACGGAATGTAAAAGTAAAGCGACCACCATTTACCTGGGAAGGTCTGCCACCGAGCAACGCAAGCATCGCCGGACATTCGTCGATCTCTGTGCACGTCCCTCGGCGTCCATCCGGCGCCACACAAGCGTCGCCTTCATTCTTGTTGGTGGTTTGAGGATAAGGCCACGCGGAGACTACCGCTAAGAGGAGTAGTAGAAACGGTAGCGCCGTCATCGCTGAACTCCGCATGGCCGAAGCGACGCCGCAACACTGTGCGTGGTCCGACCGGTCGACGTCGAAGGACTGCGGTCACTAGACTCTGGTGCGGCGGCGACGGACACGCAGGCGGTGTAGGCGGCAGCCAAGGTGGTTTCGGTGCCGACGGAGGCGGCGGGCGCGACAGGGGGCGCCGGCGTTTAAGGAAGCTTATGCCGACACTTCACTTTGCGTGGCGTATTCGATGTATTTGGCAAAATATTTGACGTTTTCACAAACATGCCATCCACACATGGACTGAACAAGCAAATAACTCAACCATTCCAAATATGTTTGCTTGTACCAATGACGAACGTGTTGACAGCGGGAGCAGCACAGTATTTGTTTAATTCATGTTATTAATATGTATTGCAAAAAAACAATGTTACAAAAATACTATAATAAACAAGGCGCTGGTGGATTTTGATAATTCGTATGCCCAAATGCGTATTTCATATAATTCAAAAAATCGTAATACAGTTTCGTAATTCCAGCCCATAGACATGTCCATTATTATAAGAAAAATTATAGAATAAATGTCAAAAGCATAGGTTAAAAAACATAATAGCAACACGTCTCGCTCATGCGCACTCTAGAGAGCGAAATACGGCTAACCAAGTGTGGACGGTTCGCGCGAATAATTGCATTATTTGAGTCCTTTGATGGAATTAAACTTCCTGAGGGAGATTCCGTTTCAAACGTCAAAGTCAATAATTATACAGATGTATTTGTGGGTCTTCTCTCATATGTGGGATTGAATACGGGGAAGGGGGTGTTGCTGAGGGGACGTAGCCAGGATTTTGCGTAAAGGGTCTGAGTTATGAATGAAATAATTTCTTACGAAATCTCGTATTTTATTTTCATTCAAAGTGTTAATGATAATTGATCAGTTACTTTTTACTTTTCATGTCTATTTTTTTAATTAGGGTTTTTTGTTCGGGGAAAATCTACTTTTAAATGAAAGAATACATCTTAGAGTTTATTTAAAAAGCACCAGCCAATCTACCAGTCGTCAACTTTTGCAGAAAACTACCTTTGAATTTCAACGGATGTGACGGAGTTGTTATCATTTGGGAATTGTGTCGGTTTGAAAGTACCTAGATAAATTATATTAACCTAGACATTGCTATTCAAAGAATGAAATGAAAATATATATTTTTAGAGTGGCTAATTCAAAAGAAGGCAGTATAGTTTTCTTCACTAGTTTCATTTTTGAAGCAAACAGTTGATCTTCCATCTTCTATTTTACGTATCCGACAATTTTCTTCATCGTTGCAGCTCTTGCAGGTGACTTTTTGAAGAGTTAAACTGTTGGGATTGTCTCTATTCCAAACTACTTCATGTATGTCCAAACATTTAAGGATAGGTTTCAGTTTAGTTTGAATTAATTTCTCCGTTTCAATAATTTCATGTTCAAGGACTTCAATGACTTTTGTCTTACACGAACTAATCCTGGCGAGTAGATCCTTAATGTTTGCAATATCTTGGCCTCTTGCAACAATTTTGTCACATTGGTTTTTAACAATACTTCCAACTGCATCTGCCACGCTCTTTCCGTGTCCAGCTTCAAAAAGGTTCCATGACACTCTTTTGAATGAGTGTTCACATGGAATCTTTGACGTCAATACATGTTTTTTCTATTGCGATATTGTGATGTTGGTCCGTCACTGTTGACATAAAGAGCGTCTGCGTTTGGTCCTGTTTCTTTTATAAGTTTAAGTACAGGTTTCAAGTGCGCCCATGTAGCAGCTGGACCGTGTCTCGTGTTTTTCGATGCTGTCGCAAATGTTTGGTGTTGAGTTTCGTCAATATTGTTGAAATAAAATGCTCCAGTGTGCAGAGATATTTGCTGCTTGTTAGCACCAAAAATGCAGGATTGCACTTCCTCCTCATATTTTAAGACATAGTTCTCTGAGAAATCAATAAACAAAGAAATTTCATTACATTTTAGTTTGTTTTTCACACCTTTGGTTGATCTTATCTGGTGAATAGCTCTATATTCGTGAGGGAATACTGTCAAAATAGATTCTTTCAATCTCTCAATTAGTTCCCCTACTGTGCAGTAATTTTTTTGTTTCGCTGTTATTTTAGTCACAACTTTCTCATTATTGTTATTGAAATAAACATGATCACACAATTTCCATTCATAATAAAATGTTCTGGCTGTTAGAGCTTCTTCTTCAAGCACTCCTCTTTCGAGAATGTCTCTATTTTTACATTCTGCACATGCTCTGTACATACAGCTTTGATTCGAAACATCACAGCACAATCTCTTCATAAAATCTTGTGCTGACTTTGACCGTAAGAGACCTAGAATGTGCATTTTCTGTATTTTGAAATTGAAGTTCACGTGTTTTATACAGCTGCAAGTGTCCCTTTCATTTAACTTCTTTTCGCGTACATGGAATGGTTTCATCCTACAGAATGAAGTGTATGATATATTTAATTTGTACGTGTCAATATTTTTTTTTGTGCAAATTGACAATGCTACCAATGAGGAATCTTTTTACTTTTTTGATGCCCTTCCTGGATATTACGGCCGATTTTTCGGGAGTTGAATCTTCGTCATCTTCGTAAAAATTGCTAATCAATCCGACAAATTTATTGTACGTATCTAGTCTCATCTTTCTTTTTAAATTGGCAGATCTTCCAACCGTCTTCATTAATCTGGTCATTTTTTTCTGTAGATATGTAGAAATCAGTTCTTTTGCTTCGTTTACTTTTTTATAGTTCTTAATGGTATTTCCACTCAGAGCTTTAGCTACTATATTCTTCTCATTTTCTGACAATATCTTCTTGTTAATCTTTATTTATTTCTTCATTTCTTCCAAAAACACAAACCTTCTTCAAACTTCTTTTCTGTCCTTCAGAACTTCTTTGTCTATTTTGTTAGGCGATAGTGATTTACGACGTCTTTTTCCTTGAGAATATATCTTTTCTTATAATTGTTCTTCCACTTTTTCTCCTTCATATATTTCTCCTCCAACTCTTTCAAATCTTTACTCTTTTTATAATTGTTTTTCCTCCTTCTTGTCTAGCCTGAAGTCTTTTGTCGACTTGTTGATGACTGAGGTTCAATAGGCACTTTCCCCCCCAGGGGACTTACATCTAGTAAGTACGTGTTTGGCTAACACGGGGTCCCGAGCTGAGCCTGGCATTACTTCCACTTATTTGTGCAAGACTCCTTCCTTTCTCTTTCCTGACCTCGCTTGGTCAACTGTTGTTCTTTCATTTTCGTCATTTTTTGTTCCCCACTCATATTTTGTCCTCAATGTTTTTGTTTTTGGCATGTTGACTCTCCTTAGTACGTAACTGCATTTTCCCTACCTGTACTGAATTTTAGGGCTCTAATGACCTCGATGTCGACGAGCCCTAAAACCCCACAAAAAAAAAAAGGTACTTGTACAGGATCATCTGGAGATGGTGAATCAGGTGGTAAATTCAAATCAATAAATTGGTTGGTTGTTTCCTCATGCTGCTGTTTATTCCTTCTCCCTTTATTTGCTTCCGTCCACTTCTGACGTCGAGTCTTTTGTTATCTCCGAGACAAATCCTTTATCGACCTTACCTAGAAAACAAACAGAAAAAAATAGAATAGGAAAAAACATGAACCTATGAGATGGATGCATATACTATATTTTATTGTATTTCATTAAAAATCAAAGAATAATAGATATATACAATACCTCGCCTTCTTCCTTTCTCTTTTTCGAACTCTGTCTTTCCTTTTCCTTCACCGTCCCATGTCGTTGTGGATCTGCTTTAATCCCAGCTCGCGAGAGACGCTTCCTCTCTCTCGCTTGTTCCCTCTTCTTTGCCACCAGTGCTGTATTATGTTTATGTGACTTCGCCATATTTCTGTTGACATAAATGATCATAATACATTCGATGATGGATAATACTTGAACAGGTGACACCTGCCCTTGAACTATTACCGTACAAACTTCAAATGGTTAAGTTACAACTTATTACAGGTACACACTTACAAGACTTAATTATCATAAAAGTTCAACTCCGTCACAAGGAGTTTTGTATTAATTCAGCTCAAAATAAAAAGCAAAATCGTAAGCTAGGTCAAATATAAATGATACCAGAAAGACGTTTGATTGTCAAGCTGTATATTTTTAAAGTATATTTCGTGCATACCTTTAAAAAATAATTTAAAAAGTAAAAAAGTGACAACTCCGTCACAAACACAAAGTGACGGTGTTGTACGTTACGGAGTTGTAAAAACGAACTTGGGTAATTTTATATATTTTTAATTAAATTTTACGGTAAATATGTAACTAAATTAAAAAAGGCACCATATTTTGCAAATATTAATATATATTTCACTAAAATAAAATTTGAGAAACGAATAAAAAGCACTGTGACAGAGTTGTAACCGATGATCGTCAATTCCGTTCTTGGCAAAAAAAAAAAATTCTTGAAAAAAAATACGACGCACATCCTCACATCACAAGAGCTACTGCTCAACTGAATGATCTGTTCGCTTCTGTCTGATAAGCTCAAACAGTATCAAAACATGTTTTAACTTGCTTACTTTTCAAATCACCTTATGACGAAAAAGTTGTGACGGTGCTGAAAAATATAAAAATTATTAAAAATTTCCAGAGACGGATTTTAAATTAAAAATATAGGAAATAGAATATCTTAACATTATGAAACCAAGCAAATTATAATTTTAACTACTGTTTTAAAAATAATGTTTTAATCAGAGAGATAATTAGTCATGTCAATAAAAAAAGAAAAATCTTTAAATTTCAAAATCGTACCCGGTGACATGTGATGGAGCATGTTTAAGCTTGGAAAAAAAGTTGAAGTTTTTTAACAGCAATTTCTTTGTGTCTGTATACCATAAAAATGTCATACGACATAATTCGTGACAAAAATTTCAAGAATAAACTGATAAATAGGAAAACTTAAAGGGACAAGAAAAGTAAAAGTAACTGATCAATGCTCTAATACTCAACGCCTTCTCAATCATTGATGCACGTAGAAATCAACAACTTTTACATTTTAACCACAATATTGTTTTAGTTTTAAGTATAATGTATTGAATTCCCCAAACAATTTGAAATTATTCTACATAAAGAAATTTAATAAATGCAAGAAAGTGAATGAAGACACACTTACGGAGGCTGTACGTTACATGCGAATATGGGTTATTGAAAACATTATTGCTGACATGGGTTATTGAAAACACATCAGCTGCGAAGTTATTCTGAACGGTATGTTAACAACTAAGAGAGGGTATTGCAAGGAATAGAGTGTTGTTCACGATTACTCAAGAAACGTTTCAAAGTACTGCTTCCTTTTTTGAAATGATTGACCAGTTGGTTTCAAAATACACTCTATAGAAGTTAAACCTCTCCGTGAAATAAAATAACGAACTTCCGTTAAATAAAATAACGAAAACCCGAACGGTTTTCTTTCGGGTAGAGGCGGATTTCTTATACAGATTTTCTAGGTTTTGTCTACGGACATGTTCATTGTAATAATAAATCGTGAATTTAGTGTTATTTCAATTCTTATGATTTTTAAACACTATACTCAGAATAATTTATAGTTCGATAATAGCTTGTACATGTAAATTTTTTGTGTTAAATTACAAATATATTGACATTCTCTTAGTATTATAACTCGTAGCTAACTTTTTATCTCATCTAGGAATTTTTGCTGATATTTTTGAATCCGCCTCTGCCTTAGGGCCCTTGATGGGAATTGATGGGATGGTCCCTTGCTTGCTTCCTGAGAGTAAATTAGTTTATTATCATCCACGTGGTCACACGCAATTTGTACTGCTTTTTTGACAATATATTTATTATTATTATTTTCAAAAAATAAAAGAACACGATTCTTTAAGGGAAGGGATGATTGAAAGATGGGAGATACTCAAAGATCGCGGAAAAGGAAGTACCCCGAAGAAAACCTGCTGCAATGTCGTTTTATTCAAATCCCATTCGGATCATCCAGGGTTGAACCACCGTCTCCAAAGATTGCAGACGAGTAGGTACACCAAGATTGGAATGAAATTTATGTACTACTGAAATCATTGTAGATTGTCCAAAGAAAATAAGCTTCACCAATACCGAAATACCACAGACTCTAAATAATATTCGGATCAAAATGAAGACATTCATAAATAATTTACTTGACATCATTCGAAATGGAAAACAAACTGAACATGATTGCAAAATACTGAAGCAATGCGTAATTACTTACAGTTTCGAAAAACGAAATTTCTCTGCTTGCTTCTTCCATTCACTTAAACATTCCATTATTTCAACTGTACAGAGGAACGTGCTAATTACAGTACCACGATTACTCAACCCCAGGCTCGCCTTTAATTGAACAAATACATAAAAATTAACTTTAAATAAATCCAATTTACTAATTCCTACAAACTCATAAATCTAATAACATGGGACAGGACAGGAGTAAATCGACAGGAGTAAATCGCAAAAATGTGCTTGATATGTAAAAAATAGAACCTTCAACAGTTCCTCGTCTCACACGTGGAATATGACTGGTGAATTTGTCACATTTTTTTAAAGAAAATTCTTTCTAAAATATAAAGGTTTTTATACTACAATACACTATGTATAGTATTAATAGGTCAAAAAAAGCTAGGACTCGGATCAATTTCTACTTGGCTGAGGAAGGCTGGACGCCAAAACTGTTTCCTCTCATTTGTGAGTGATTTTGTGTTTTTCTTTCTATTGCTCATTAACTTTAAAACTTTCTAATTTATAGACGACAGTAGGATCGGTTTATTTTCAAGATTTCCTTAATAGTGTTCAGAAGCATGTTTTACGACAAGTGGCAACTGATACAATAAATTCTAGATTTATTTTATATAAAAAGTAGAATTTAAGTTCTCTGAAATACTGGGTGTTTGAACAATTAGATCCTTGATTTATTACTGCCTCAGTGCTCCAGGGTGGTAAAATAATCTTTCTCTGCTTTCACGATCACTAATCACATGCTAGATATCACGACAAAGTTATGGTGGGAGAAGTAAGACGAGGGTGGGGTGGGATTCATTAGCGACGCCCTTCCCTGTCTCCAGTATGTGCACATTTAGGAAGTTTTAGACATACCACCGACAAGCACGATAGTAGATCACTGGTATATGCACACTTTCGGAGGTAGAGATCAGTATTAACTATGGCCAACTTGAGATTAATGTTAAAGGAGGTACAATGTCGTGACATGGTTGTATGCAGAACAAAAATTACAAAGATGTTTTAAATAATTGTTCAAAAGTTTGAACTATTTGTTTCCAAAAAGCAGTTAAAAACTGCGTTGGAGCAACGTGGAGGAGAATTACTAAAAATTTCGTCTCCGGGAGCTGAAACCCAAATGAAAATATAGGCCATAATGGGTTACTTCACATGATATTCGCCAAGAGTTCAAGAATGATTGCCCGTGTGAATTTGGTTTCATCAAGTCAACGCTGTACCAATTGACAACTTTTTTACTTTGCAACGAATGGGCTATGATTAAGATGACGAATTTTTAAAATTGTAGTTTTCTACATATACAGAATTATTCGACCGCAATGGTAATGATGGGCTAAACACGCATATCTACTGTCTTTAATGCGAGTTTAAAAGTAAGAATATGTGAAAATCTCTCGAACGAAAAACCTTCACATCACATACAGAAGCATACGCAATGGGATGCTCGAGGGGCTCGAACTCCCTCTTTCAATCCCAAATCATACAGATTTTCAAGAAGTGCAATATTAAACCTTTGAAAATGGAAGGTCTAGTTATGTATTTTGTGATGTAGCTACAATACATTTTACAATAGTATTTATTATAGTAGGCTAATAAGTGCACTGCTATGTTTCAGCCCCCAAGATTATTCGGAGATTCAAGATTTTTTCTGCTTATACTGATCACACACGACTCTAGATTAACAAGATATCAGAGCTAAAGAGAGGATAAAAAACATTTTACTCAAGGGTCAATATTTTATAAACAACATTAAATGAACTCAAGAGAGTCAACCAAATATGTCTTCGACACCGTGCAGAATACCAGGAAAATTCTTGAAAAGAGAAGTGGACAATTGAGGTCGGGTTCCAAGAACACAAATTTTAGTATATCAATAAAAATAGCAAGAAATTGAGCAAATTATTCTTATTGCTGAGAAAAACAAAATTAAATTCATTCATCAATAAATAACTTTCGAATTAAGAATATTTTGAAATTTCTTCTTTGCTTTTATTACTAAAAGAAATGAGTCTTGGTACCTCACGAGACAGGATTTTTTTGTTTGGGAACGAGTTTGTGTGCACTATGTAGTCTTTTAATGGCAACTATTTATTTATCCGTACAAACAAATTAGGTACGGATATACAGCCATTTATAAACATAAATCGAAGAAATATGTAAAATAGAGTGACAGTAGTTAATATGCAAATATAGACTATAATCCAAACTTTGAAAATTACCATACAGCAGAAACTTTGATATTAACTTGTTATTACTTAAGTAAATGATATTCAGATATAACTTCGTCTGAATAGTATACTTTAATTAAAGAAAAAGCGTTATCATTCATAAAACATTTGATATTTCAAAAGGATATCATTATTTATATTTGTAGAAACAATACTTTGTAAAGTGCGAATTCCTTCTGTTCGGTGTCCGTGTGTTTCAATTAGCGACTGCATGATGGGTGAAGATTCAAGAGACGATGACCAAAGCAAAAATGATATTTTGGGGCAATGAGACAGATGTTATTTTATTATTTGCTGACGTCAACGGGACAATGATGAGATGGTATGCGATTCATGATAGCTGTGTAGAGGATGTTTGTTTTTTTGTCTCAAATAGGTATGGTAATAGAGAAGACATGGAATTCTCTTTGAGAAGAGGGCTCCCGAACGTTCTAATACTCGAGAGTACAGTTAAAACTTATAGCTACAGCTCGTAATTAAGAACACGAAAAATGAAACGGAGACATGAGATGATAATGTATATGTTACCGGAAATGAGGGAAATTCAGGCGGTGTGAACAATTCCAATTGTGCAATGCCAATACACAACGCCTGAAGGCATAAGACAAATAGGAAATATTCATCACATTTCCCACTTTACCTAGGCATTGTACACATTACCTAGACATTGTAGACATTGCCTAACGAAAGACAGGCAAAGCTATCATACAAAATATTCGAGTTTAAAATAGCACAAAAATTATTATTTCTATAATTTCTCTGTATTTTCACTAATAAACAATTTCAAATTTTTTCAATAATTATTGGAAAGGTTTAATGAATCTATTTATTTATTATATTTCATGTCTGATGGCAAGATTTAAGCCATGTTGTCTGCTCTTCCGCCGACTTATTTTGGTGAGGAAATAGGGAAGGAGTTAACTTGTTGACGAGATAGATATTCATACTTTCAAATTATCTGACATAATTTTAATGTGTGATGATAATGTTGTAAAACAAAAAAATGTAGGTTTAGTGCGAGCTTAATATTTACCTTAATTCTTGCCAAACGCTAGAATTATATTAAACATTTTTATTTTATTTTTTGTTTATTAGTTTTTAGTGGTATTTTTATTGTCTATTGCTGAGCCAATGTTCTCACTTTAACTAATACTTCCATGAACATAAACATTACAAAGAAGAATGGTGAAGAATTCAATCCATCAACACTAAGAATGCAAGGATTCCTAATAATTATAGTTTGCTTATACCGATTCAGCACTTGAAATCCGGAATAAGAGGTGATGTATTCGTACTTCACTTACTTTGCCTATTTTATGTTACAAATTGTTAACAATGCCTAAGCAATGCTGGAAATCATAATTATTTTTTTCTTTGCCGGATGGTTTTAGGCATTGTTCACATTACCTAGGCTCTGGGCGCAATGCCTGATTTCCTACTTCGCCGTTAACATATATAGTGTAACCGCATATTGGTGCGTGGTGTCCGCTTGTCTTTCACACATTATAGAAAATACATATTGCTGTGCTACCCTGAGCCTGAACATCGTTTCTCTTGGTACCCCTCGTCCTGGTTTATGAGGAATTGACACCAGGTATCAAAATATTACAAAAACTGCGAAAATGATGATCGCGAAATTAAAGATTTATAAATGATTAGAAAAGTGGTACTTTTGAACTCAGGTTGAAATGGAAATGGGTTTATCTTTAAACGATTCCAAAGGCAACGACAACAGTAAAATATATTTACCATTTTTACTCCACCCTTCATTCATACATAACTATCAAAAACGCTAAGCTATACCATTAAGAAAATGATTACTAAAATCATTAAAAATAAATAAATTTTAGTATCATTTTCTTATGAACATAGCATTGCAGAAAAAGAAATTAGACCAAAGTTATCAATTTTTGGGTAAATGCACTGATAGAATGTAGCGTTTAAAGTATTATTAAAATATTAGTTCTTCCCTCATTTCCAGAACACACCAGAACCTTTCCAGTTTTTAAATCAATCATTGTTGGGAGAATCTCCATATTTGAGATCTTTGAAATTCAATTATTTTGAGGTTCGAGCATCAACAGACAATATAATGTATGACTTATCCCTATGTCTAGGTATACGAGAGAGGGATTTACCAATGGTAATTACTCACTATTTTTTATATTTTCCATTTTAACATTTCCTGCCCTTTGACTGTAGCGAGTTATTCCCCGCGATAATTTCTGAATTTGACAAGAAGATTGCTTTTGCGGGGAAGAACAAACGAAGGTGACTAAGATGGTAGAAGAAAGAGGTATTGGCTGACAAATGACTTTCACAACCAGAATGAACAAAGAAAGAGAAGCAGAGTTTGTGAATCATGGAAGAAAAAGAGGGAAGCGGGACATGTGGAGGACACTAGGTCTTTCTCGACTCGCGATGACTTTATTTCACTCATTCATTCAAGTGTAATATCGGTTTGAGGTTTAATTAGAAACACGTTTGTAGAGACCCGCGCGTATTCATTACGTTAACTGTAATATGGTATCAAGTAGTTCAAAATTCATAATAGGTGGCAATGCCAGTTAAAAGTCTCAATTACGGTGAATAGCACAAAGTACTAAGCCATATCTCTGCTGCAATCCTTCACGTTGAAGAAACGACGGATCTTCAGGTATTTCTGTAGACTCAATTTGTATAATTGTGCTGCGAATAAAATTTGCTAGGTTAAATGCAGGTCTATTGAACAAAAAGCTTTATTTATAATTGATTAAATTTTAATAAACGTTTGCATATTGTGACCTTTGCACTCTGTAAGAAGGGAAGTATTTTACCACACGATTTCGAAAAAATATTTGTAGAACTATTGTCTCCCCACAAAGCATCCGTCAACAAAAGTGAATCCAGAACAAACGATATTAACATAGAGGAATGCAGTCAAGATACCACCCTGATTTCGCACAAGCGGTTTCGGGGTTGTTGTCGCTAGGGTCCTTGTGAGTAGCGTGCTTCTTCAACACTCAATAAAAATTAGTAAATAAAGAAAATCAATTATATATTACCAACTTATTAATTTCTAGATCGACTTATATTCAGGATTTTTGTAGGAGGAGGAGAAATCATTGTTCTTATCAACCAATCTTATTATTCTTGAAATGTCAGAAATGAATGTGACTGTAGAACTATAATCAGATAAAACATCAGATAAAATAAAGGTACTGGTTTAAATACTTCAAATCTCTCCTAATTATTTGATGGGGGATTGAAGATCTCGCTCATCCTCCACTTTTAACCTCTTTAACGCCTCTTTAGAGTTAGTTTTGGTTAATTACAAAGTCGTGCGGTTGGTTTTCCAGACACTTTCATTACAATGATTGGATGGCTCCCATTTTGAATCTGCTAAGGAAAGTAGCTGAATACAAGACATGTTCATATATTGTCTTGCCAACATATTCAACACGAAATTCTAATAGACAATGGTATCGTCTTCGCTCCCACCATACCGCTGAGAGGAGGAACTCAGTTTGATGCCCAAACTCAGGGGAACCCAAAATCAAGGAAACTGGATGAGGTCTCCAACATACTCGTTGCCAGTGTCGGTTCAGTAGCTGGTTACCCAACATCTGACCTTCCCAATTCCTTCGCCCTTATCTTGTGGCTGTAAGAATGAAGGAGTTTGGNCAAACTCAGGGGAACCCAAAATCAAGGAAACTGGATGAGGTCTCCAACATACTCGTTGCCAGTGTCGGTTCAGTAGCTGGTTACCCAATCTGACCTTCCCAATTCCTTCGCCCTTATCTTGTGGCTGTAAGAATGAAGGAGTTTGATGCCCCAAACCCCCTATCATATTTAAAAATTGATATTCTACTAATTCAAGATACTTGAAATATGTTATGTTACATACTAAATGTGAACAAGAAATTTCAGAAAAAAACTGTTACCCCATCACCACCAATTTATATATGAATCACACATAAATGTTTAAAATGTGTAATGTCGTTTTTTACGCTTGAAGGAAGTTTACATTAATATTTCTCATTCTTGTGAATTTTCACATTTCGAAATTTTCATATTTCGAATAAATGGGGAAAATGGATTCTACACAACTGATATCGATCAGTATGATGTTTATCGTAAGTCCCGAAAAAGAAGTCACATATCTTTGTAATGTGTCTCAAAGTGGATGTCGCTCTCATATCCTAAACAACTTGGAAGATAAAGATAAAATAGAGTGAAATGATACTGGAAAGACAAACAATTTTCCCTGGATTCTTTGGGAGTCAGGAAGAAACAGTATTTCGCGTTTTATATTACTTTTAACTTGTAAAGTACTGTCAAATCTAAAAATCTACATTAAATGGATAAAATGGGGACTAAACATTAAATGCAATAATTTCATAAGATACTATGAAATATTCGACTTTACACGAATTACTATTCTACTATGAAATAATACTTTCATATTCTATGCTAAATAAGCTTCGTTCAAAGTAGTCATACGCTGATTTTAATATCTTTTTTCACAAAAATATTTTTAAAGAAAATATTCCGGGGCCATTAGACCACGACAAAGACAAGTCAAACGAGAGATGTAGGAATTTCATAATACCTGGAATGTTTCCAACGCTTCTCTCTAAGAAATTAAGCGTCTCGTCTACGCATTTACAAACCACAAGAAGAATTTTATGACGTCAGAACGTCTCATCAGGGTACACTCTGGTCTAACATTCAAAGCACAGTATTCTGTTATGTATTCTAGTAGTATGTAAGGAGTTAATATTATATGGCTGTGTGGTATGAACAAAAAATCCTTTAATAAAACATTCCCTTTAAAAATGTAATGTCAAAGACTTAGTGAAAACTATAATAAAATAACCAAACGTCGCCGAGGTACCGTCCCAGTGTTTGGCCAGAATGAAAAAAAAACAAAGAAAAATAAGAGTGTGAACGGAGATCCGAAACAAGAACGGAGATAAATAATTTCACGCAATGTTCATTACTTAGCGGTGAACTAAAATTTTAATTTTTCTAAGTAACATACAAGACAAAGAAGTAGTTTTAGGCATAAAATATTGATTGAAAGATTTTGACAGAAAAAAGAACGAAGAAAACGTCCCAGATACAAAAAAAGTTGCTGTCGAAATAAGAGTTCTGTCTTTCTCGGCACTGCTATTGTGACTTGAAATATTCTCAAAAATTTAGTGTTTACATTTTATGGGTAATAGGGTGTATACCGAGGTGAACTTATTTTTTTGGAGAGTAGAGGATAGGAAAAGTTTACATTGACCAGATTTCCCCCAAATTCTTTACCCCAACGTCTGACAATTTCTATGAAAATATAATTATAATTTTCGTACGTCAGAAAACGATAAGACAGCCTACAGTGGAAGGTATCACTTAATATCCCAAATGTCTCATATCACGTATTCAAATAACTAGTGTCGTGTCAAGATAAATTAAAATTATGCTGTATTCAAACGATGTTTCTAATGATTCTTGATTCGAAATTAATCAAGGTATCATGAGACTGGGACGAGAATATGAAGAGACACTACGTAAAACCAAGATATCTTATCATAGGTTTCTTACGCGTCATCTTCCTCCGGCATTATAACAAATCACCACAGTGTTTGTTCCCACCACATCCTTCCATTTAAATTTACCAGGGATCACTAAATGACCATACTTCTATTGAAATTATACAATGAAAGTGATGAATAGAAGGGAAATATAGTGATATCACCAAAGTATTCATTGACGATCTCTGGAAAGTGGATTCATGAAACTGCAAGACAAGAGATGAGAACATGGATGTCGTCATGCAACCGGAACACAAGCTTCTTCCTCAGAAAAACGGTGTTTCCCTTCAAAGAAGAGAGGAATGGAATTGAAAAATTACTTTCATCCAAAAACTACAGATCGAGCAAAGAATATATATTGAAGGAAATTAGAAGAAGTGTTTCATGAATGATCATCATACATTATCATCATGATTAAAGATCCACATCTAATACAAAACTGAAATGTTTCATAGGCACAGAAAAATCTTCTATTTTATAAAGATGAATGTTTGCATGTTTACTTTGTGTTGTATTCGGGTCAATATCATTTCATTCCTTTCTTTATTCATGCGCATTGAACCCATACCTGAATATAATACTACGAGTTTAATGTACAATCGAGAAACACTCATTATTTTCAGTTTTATAAAATGGCAATGTATAGAATTATAATGTCCTAATTGTAATTATTAAGTAATGTATGTAAGAAAAATAATTATTAAATCTTAATTAAATTGTTAGTAAATTAAAGTAATTAAATATAAATTTTAATAATGAAGTAATGCAAATAAGAAAATATTCAAATAAATGTAAAATATTCATTTAACTTCACATTCTTCGATTTACTATATAATAGAATACATCAGCGTAAAGAATTGTATTTTACGTTTTCTTGCAAATTGGCCAAAGTTCTCAAATTTAAAATTGATATTCTAATATATATTATTGAAATTAATAAATTGTAAATTGTTGTAGAGGAATAAATTATTTACGTTAAAATTTATTACTTCCATTAATTTTCAGAATGATAACTCCTCGCCCGAGATTGCATTCTATTTTAATACATTACCCAACAGTCACGGGTCACAAAATTACGAGAAAAACCATAGAGCTATACAATTCGGAACAATATTCTTTTGTAATAAGTAGATGAAACAAATACTTGAATAAGTTTAAGTATATAAGTAGAGAAACATTTTATGTATCATTTCGAAGACAAAATCCTAAAATATCCTTAACTTCATTCACCAGAAATGTTTGTGTAGTAAATCTAGTAAATCATTTTAACTCCGTCATGTAGACGCCATGTCAACAGCCTCACTCAGGTGATAAGGTCAGTCAGGTAGGATTCCTTTGAACGGTTCAAAAGAAAAATCGATTCCTCGAAATGTCTAAGTGCTCAAGACGAAGGATCTATTACGATGGACGCCTTTTGTGGTCGCAGGCACAATGGGGTTTAACATCTCCTACCTGGCGCCACGAATGGTGCCTTGGCGCCAGGTAGGTTTAACATCTCCTACCTGGCGCCGAATGACGGAGGAAAAGGAAGTGAGTGAACAGGGAAAAGATTTCTAAACAAGTATATTATTTCTTACGATCGTGGCATCACACCTCTATTTTTCTTTCCGATTGTGGCCCCCTCCTCACCCGAGTTTTTCTCCGATTTTCCTTCTGGTAGAAGTAGATGTTATATACGTGTTCTCTAAGCTCTTGCCTCGTGGTGCAACTGCTATTGTAGTATTTAATTTCGAATTTAGAGTTGTTTTAATTGTTATTTACGATTTATAAACAATATTTATGTACGATATTTAAAACGATTTTGAGAATAATTGAAAGATTTTATAATAATGCGCATTTGTAGAAAAACAAACTTTTTTGTATTCTATTAATACAAATCTGTTGGTATTATTTTGATAATATTACACGCAGCTAACCTTTTTTTATTCTTATCTTAGGTGTGTACTGAAATGTTAAATCCGCTTCTGCCTTATGATCCTTGATCGGAATTCATGGGATGGTCCCTTGCTTGCTTCCGGAGAGTAAATTAGTTTGTTGACCTCCTCGTGGTCACACGCAGTTCTCTTCTTACTTTCTCGACAATAAACTTACGTGTAATTTACGTGGAAATGAAAATAAGGGACAATAATCTGTAAGCAACGAATGAGCCGAACAATTGTTTCAATGTTGTGGCTAAGAATAAACAACACAATTTTATGATCATTTAAATGTTTTATTTTAATACGCACACAAAAACTGTAAACATTAGGTTGAAATAAGTTTGTTTCCTCATGATTAGGTAGGTCTTTCAGGACCGAAGCTAAAAATTTCGGAGGAAACCCAGGTTCCACGCCTGAAATCAATTGTTGATAACTTTAAATATATTTGACGATACATTTTAAATTTGATTATTTTGTTATTTCACGTTCTCAATTAGTCATATATTACTCAGATAAAAGTATTTAAACGCGACCAATACTAAAATAATATGAACTTTCGGTGAGTTGGTAATTGGTAATTTTAATTCATAATGTCATATTTATCTGATTTTAATTAATCTTGATTATATAATTCACGTTGATAGTATAATTTAATTTATTTACTTTATATGTCAATATTATATATTTCTTTATTATTTTAGTTCCAACTTCGTAGAACCACCGATGACGACGGAGTATCGTCGAAACACTTTCCGTCACTGAAGATCAGTGGATAAAAGGTATTTGTGTTACGATAGATTATTTCAATAAAAATTACGATAATATGCCAAGTACTTTACATAAAGAAAAAAGTGAACACAAAAAAGCAATGGAACAATAATGATTTGCTCCTGCAACTTATACCAAATAATAACACCAAAAGGAAAGAATAATAAATATGGTTGTTAAAGTACAAATGCGGAAATTTAAACAAAAAAGGCAATGAGAAAAGTAATTTATCATTTTAAAATTTTGTGATAATTTAAAATCTGATTTTTTAAATTGTGGACTTATTTGTCCTCGAAATCGGTATTAGGGAGGAAAATTACAAAACAAAACTTGTTGTATTTTAGTCTTCTATCTGAATATAAATAAAAGTCATTGTATGAGTGTAGGTATCTTTGGGTCAAACAATTTCCTCGTCAGTGAGAAATTTCAAGGCGCTTGTTGAATGTTAGTACTAAACACTGTTTGAAACTCTTAACAATGTACAATTTATGTGAATTTTATTTTTGTGTTTCGGGACTAATGTTTAATGTACGAGGACTACAAGGGTGGTCTTTGAAGAACACAGTTTGAGGAACGCTTATATGAATGCCCTTTTTGCTATAATACGAACTATTTTGATTTCCCTCGCATTACAAAAAATCTTTTGTTTCTTCTTACGAGATATTATGTTTTTAAATTACCCAAATCATAGCTAATTCTTAAGATTCCATCTCCGTAAACTTCGTTTATTATAACTTCGGCATGAGTTTTTTTTATTTCTCTCATTTCGAAAAGCAGAGAATAATCCTTTTGTTGAGGTCTATGTTTTCGACTTTCTGTGTGCGTTTCTGCTTCCAATTTTTTCCCCTTGGAACAATTCTAGGGATGAGTATGTCACTCCTTCCTTGGAGAGATGCCAACCGGTCCATTAAAGTCGTAGGGTTCGCGAGGCGCCGGTTTTGCCCTGCTGCTTCGGGTGCTGCAGCGTACCTTTCCGAGGATTTTCGCGCTGATCCCCTTGGGTGCTCGCATCGATTTAATATTACTGGATTGCTGACTGAGCCGTAGAAGCCGAGACGAAACCCAACCGCTCTATGGGGACAATAGCACGTTCGGTGAGGAAGGTCGCACACAAAAGTAACTGTTGTTTCAGTATACTCAAAGTTATTTAACTTTACTCACAGAAAATGTAACATAAGAAAAAAAGAACCATGAACGATAACGCACTGTTTATTACTTTATTGTAAAGTAGTTGCAGTAAATTTGTTCATTATCCTCAACGTAGTCATAGACAGTTTGTAATTGCTCTCTTGACAATAAATTATTAATTAATTCGTTTATTTATTGTCAATCTAACTGGCTTCTTGTTAGTACTGGGCTTGTATACAGTGTAGTCGACTATTTTACTTCGCCATAGTTCATAAGCGTAAAGATAACCGTACCTTGGCACTACTTTCGTATTTCCTTAAACTAAAATCTATCGCCAACATCAATTTACTTGCTCTTGTGGCGCTATTCTATTGCTTCTGCATCGAACGTGGAACGAAAATTACCTTGTGTCTTAGTTTTTTGTTATTAAGTTGTATTTTTAACAGCTTAGTCGCTTTTGCGACTACCATGAGTAATTATTCGGATATTACTTAAATTCGTAGGTGTTGGCAATGTGTGATAGGCAGCCGTATTGCATTATTTATGGTAAAGTTACATTAATCGTAAACCATAATAAACATTTATCTACAACATGTGAGAGAAAACTGTTAATAACCTCATACACACTCGGCTAAGCAGAAGATCAAACTCGAGAACGTCCGCTTTTCAGAACGTGGGGAGGGAATAAATTTACTATGATATCACAATCCTGTCGAAATAAATTTTATTCTTGGGTGAAGAACTTCACACGAAACTGTCTTACTATACATTTATGAAAAATTCCAAACCTCCAGAAGCAAATTGAATTATTTCGTGCAGTAATAAATATCGAAATTTCAATTTGATAGCAATTTGTTTATGATGTGATGCAGCTCAGGAGTGTTCGCGATGTATGTAGTTTGCTGTGTACGCATGTCAATGGCAATTCAAGAAATAATATTTGTACTAAATCACAAAATTCACATGAGCAATACCTCGGGTATTCAGCTGGTTGTAAATGAATATTTAAGATGCGATGGTCGATCTTGAGATCAAGACCGAAGGAAATAAAAAAGGAGTTACAGAATAGTTTGTCTGACTAATTATACAATAAAACAATTTCATTATTTTCAGACTTTATATTTTGGTTTAACAGAGTTTTAATCACAACGTTTCGACTAGGAACAATGTCCTTATCAGGTGAATAACAAGTTTTACATTACAAAAAAACAGCAAACATTTCACGTTTCAAAACAATCCTAAAACAAAATAAAAAAACTGATGCGACTTCATGGGGGGAAGGGTTCTAATGACCTAGACGCTGGTGAGACCTAAAGCCCAATTTTAAAAAATCCATGGGAGAACAAGTCATAACTGAAATTTCAATTTTTGAAAGGAGGAGATGTTAGCAGATGCGAGTGCAGGGATGACAACCTTTGAAAATCGTTTAGAAAAGTAACGGAAGATATATGCCAGAAAACTTATCAGTAAATTACACAATGAGTGTTAAATGATAAAATTGTTTTATTGAAAAAAGGAAGGGTGAAGTGATGAGATTCACCTACGGGAAAATCATTTGATTCGGTCGTATGAGTCTGTCGAACACTACGGTTAAGAGGTGATGAAGCTCTATGGGATTGAAATAATATTGAGTCGTTAGCGTTGCAGCCTTGTAAAAATGAAAAACTAAATGAAAAGCTTAATGAAGAACTTGAATTTTTAGTTTCATGTTAACAAGCGCTCTCGTGGATTTAGCGGAATTTCTTAGATAGGCGAACCCTTTAAATATTTGAACAATAATCGTAGAGAAAGTGCTTATGAATAGGAGATTCACATGAGAGGTCCATTAAAGCAAACCGAAGCACATTTGCAAAGTTGAAAAAAAAAAAAAAAAGATTAACACTGAATCGGGGATTCACAATTGCACGGGGGAAGTGGCGCGTTAAAAAGGACATGCCGTTCCTGAATGTCACTTTCTCGTTTTATAAAATGCACGTCATGCAATTTGTGTCATTTGCAGTTGACGATGGAGAACTCGAAAAATGCGGATCGTCTCCATTTTCCTTCCGCCGTCTCCTGTTAAGTTCACAAGGAAAGGATGGACAGAATGAGAATTCTTTCTGGATTTAGAGTTGGTATAAGATCAGTGTTTCCTTCTGTGGATCCCCTGAGACTTCTAAGTCAAAGTACACTCAAGCTTTTATGATGTCATGAATATGAAATGCATTACTGGTTAAAGCTATGGAATAGTTCTGAAAAGATTTAAAGAGGAAAATACGTTCCGAAATATGAAATGTATGCCTTGTTATGATATAAAATTGGATAACTCAAATATGTTTTTCGGACTTTACCCTTGTACTGAGCAAAAATTGATTATTAAAAAAAAATTAAGTTGAATACTTTTCATTCTAACATGCAGCAGTTTTCCATATGTGAGTTGCGTCCGTGGTTAGGGTGAAATATTTTCCCCTCATTTTGGGTAGAGAGTTCTGCTCCAAATTTGCTCAATATGGTTATTTTCAATAAATATTTATCATCCTTCAACATGCAAGTTCTTCTTTCATATCAGCATCAGTTCGTCAAATCACTAGCTTCACGGGAAAACCGACTTTAGAATAATAATTACGACAAACTTAATTCATACATTCAAGTGCCATTACCACTTAATTACCTTTAAATTACAAATTCAAAAAATATATTAAATCCAAAGAAGTGTAAATTAATAAAACTAGAAGTTGCAAAGTAACGTCAAGAAATAAATATAACACAGAAATTAGCATTGGTTGCAAATAAAAATAAGTTGAAGTTTCAATAACATGTGATTTGTTTTGCAATTTTTAACTCTCTGAATAAAGAAAAAGAGAAACTATTAACACCCTATAAATGGAATATCACTCCACAAACGACCAGGGGAGTAACTCACAATCGAATGACCGCGTGATACAACTTAGCATATCCTGAAAAAGAAAGTCATTCAAAAATAAATTCATTAACGGGACCAAGAAAGAAATTATATTAATAGTTTTTTTTCTAAAGTTATGCAATGTCTGAAACAAATTATTTCATGCGTGAAACTGATCTCTTCGAAAGGTAATTGAGACATGTAAATGAAAAACGGTTTAAGAGCCAAAAACATCTTTACAGGTGACTTAGAAAACTGATTAAACGCTATAATTGATCGGTGCTTTAAAAAAGTACCATTTTATCAAAATTTAATGTGTTCTGTTGATACCACAGTAAGTGACAAACAATTAAAATATGGAGAGGTTATCTGCTGAAACCGTTAAGTGGAAACAATTAAAACATGAAGAATGTTTGAAATGCCACATGTGATTTCCACAAAATGCTCCAAGTATGTATCTAGGATAGTACCCCAAAGAGAGTAAAAGTCACACCTGATAACCATCATTTTTGTCTGATGTTACGTAAAGTTAAAATAAAATATATAACAACATCAATTTCCCCGACTGTTATTGCATAATAAATGTTAGCCTCGCGACGATGTATACTTCCACGTCACTTACGTTTACCGCAGCATTGTCGTTGCCAAGGAGAACATATTTCACGAAAAATGTTATTTTTTTTTGGCACTGAGAACCAATTCCATTTACATGCCTTAATTACAGAAAAAAAAATGAATATGATTTTGACGGCGAGGAGTGGTTACCAGTTCCTGCGTTGACTAATATCGCCAGTGCCTCCAAGCATTTGTCTCCGGAAACATTGGGATCTCGCTGTCGTTCGTCCAGGCGATGACGAACACTCTGACCCCAAAGACGACCACTACGGAGAATTCTATCCCTGTTTTATTCTGATTATAATGTTATAGAAAAGATCGAACTATTTCCATTTGTGACAATCAAACAATAATTATGTAGTACAATATTAAAAATTTTGTCTTCCTAATGCAGGGGTGTAGAGTAGCTAGAGCGCATGGGAGCGACGACTTTTCTTGTCCAAATGTTACCATTCACCATTTTGTATTTAAAAGATTCTCGGATCTCTGCCACTTATAAAAAGGGTTGGCTGTTTTATACTAAATGTTCCGACATGACAGCTGAAATTTGACACTACACTCCTGCTGAATCGAAATCATTTAACTACTCAATGGCGCATAAATTGCATCTCCTTTCGAACATACCTACCTTGAAAATTAAAAAATTGTTCTACGCCATTGTTGACGGATTGGGGAAAGGACTCTTAATAATGTTGTTCCAACTTTTGGCAATCAAAATATGGAAAATGACCCGGAATCGGACATGGGTCTGTAATTGTTCCGGTGACATTTTCATCTTGGCGTAAGTTTTCTCATTTCTGTCCTCTAAAAAAGCAAGATTTCCTTTAAAATGTTTCCTTCAAGAATCCTGAACGCACAAAACAGAGCGCTTGGCACTTGAAGTCTGGAGAGAGGACTTCTGCTTATTCACTTTTTCCTCTTTTCCTGAGGCAGAAATAAGTCGAATGTTCCGTTTCTCCATCTCAGAGGTCAACAGCGATGAGCATGCTTAGCTTCTCAACCTCATCCTACGCAACGTCACCCTTGCACTGTGCATTTCCAAGTAGTCCAACAAGGCCACAGAAGAACCGGTTCCACACATGCCACGACGTCGCTCGATTGGATTCGATGCATTCTCGTGCCGATTGCAATATTGCGAGTCCGTTACACATCACAGGCTGAAGTCAACGTAAGTTGTCATGGTTATGATCTTGATGGGGACAAATGCTCTACTTTATTAGCCTACAAACCTAAAGTGAGACATACAAAACCCATGTCAGTCAGAATTACCTCGTTTAACTTCAAAATTTCAATTAGAAAACCAACAATTTTATTCTAAAAAAAGCAGTTGCAAACTGCGTATGACCACGTGGGGGATAATAAACTATGTTACTCTCCGGAAAGAAGCAAGGGTCCAAGGGATTTAATACTTAATAATAATTTCATAATTAATACATTTTTAAAATCGAATACGTATTTTTATCAATTTATTATTAATTAATTTAAATGCACTATCATCGGAAGGTTAACAAATTGCAGTAAATTCTCTTTAAAAAATTGTATTACTATTATTAATTTAACGCATTTATTAAAAAGTACAAGTAAAATAATTTCCCCTCAGTAAGTGGAATAAGCTAAATGACGAACAACTGTTTAATGAAAAAAAGTCCATAAACCAAAAGGTGTTGTCAACCCCGTCCATCATCTTTCTGGGTAAGGGTTTTTTTTTTACAGTCTCCCCTCAAGAATCGGCTTTACTACTCCTTCCACGGCTCCTTCCCTCGAATTTTTGCCAGGGCTATTCCGCATCCGCGTCGCTTCGGGGACCGCACTTGTCTCAAGGTGGAGCTTACTCATCATGCCACATTCCCCGCGTGGAGGTAATACCGTATTTTACATGCGTAGACAGGGGTCGACTGGGACAATGAAAAGGGCGCCCCCTGCCCCCCCCCCCGCCCACACTCAGAAAATATCAAACTAGGTATATTAAATGTTAGATTTGGAATCTTTTAATGTTCATTTTGTTAACGACTTCATTAGCTACTTTTTCTAACTTTCTTTAATTTTTTCTTGATCTTACTTAAGGCACTAACGTCTTCAATAATATAATATAATTTTCAAGTTCATTATTAAAGAGATTAGAGAAATTTTGAGAGAAATTTCGGCAGTTAATTTACGTTATGGAATTTTGCGAAACATCTTCGAGTGTATACCAGTTGCGTATCCAAGGGCGATCGTCCCCTCACCTCGAATTTGACTTGACTTTGTAAAATGCATTAAGGAGCGCGTTCAAGTCGTTATTTTTTTCATTTGATTTACAATATTTAGAACCCTGTTCCTAGTTAACATAATCGGGATTAACATTACTTGTCACTATACTTATCCTTCCCATTGCATTTCGTCCCGTAACGTGTGATTCCTCAGAAGACAAAACTATCGGGAGGGGGGGAGAAGTTGACAAAGTTTCTCCCCCCCCTAAAGATAAAATTAGTTAGACGGAAGAAAGCGGTGCCAGTGAAATTTAAATACTGCTTAGACATACACTCCACAGTTGGGCAAAGCATACATAGTGCCTCACAGACGTGAGATCTCCTTGGTCGCACAGTNACATAGTGCCTCACAGACGTGAGATCTCCTTAGTCGCACAGTTGTGACATGGCCAAATCTCACGTTTTGCAAGCGAGGGGGAGGCGCCGAAGCTCTCTCTAGAGCCAAATTTTACTCCACCGCGAAGGACTATTCAGTATTTAGACCACAGAGTTCGTCAATGACGTTTATTTTATTGTGCTAATAATGAAAATTCTGAGCTACAAATCTTTATTAGGATTGTTGCCCAATGATCACTATCACATATCATCACATCCACTACTACTCTCATCAATTAATAATAATAATAATAATATTCACTTTCACTACAGTATATTGATGTAATTGATGAAGCAGCAACATTTTATTCAGCTCAATCTGAAGCAAATTAAATAATTTTTATAAACCCCCTTTTCAAATGACAATAGGTGTCTTTAATTAATTATTTCATACTTCACACTAAAAAGGTCATTTATTGAAATTATTTAAACAGATTTTTACATAATACTTCGAACAGAATGAATCTTAAACTCACAATCATAGTATTAAATAAATCCACCACACACTTAGCATTTGTCAAAACAACCAAGTCATGATTAAATAACAGCCACTGCATTAAATCAATACTGAAAATTCAGAATAGTTGTAATTCTCATTTCACTCAGTCCTAATTATTTCACTTTCCTTTATGTAGCAAAAAATTATTAAAAGAAGTTTCTCATCTGATAATGTATCAGAGAGCAATATTAACAATTTCATAAATTTTACTTAAAATTTTATATCAATGCAAGGTTGTAACTGCAAAGCAAGTATCTTCTCATTCTTCATGTTATCTCAGATGCTCCTATTATTGCTTGGAGCTTCAACAATAATTCAGTGCAGTGGGGTATATGGAATTCTGATGACTATCTGATAATGCTACTTTGTGAACTCTGATTAAAATGTAGTTTTTGTGTGTTAAACTTCTCTGAACTAAATTCGTCCAATTCTTACTTTTTAATCTTGGTAAAAAATTCTAATATTACATTATTCACAAAAAATACCCTACTTTCAAAGTTTGAGGATATAATTTCATGTATGTGTCATTAATGAAAGTTGTCTGAAACATAATCTGATCTAATCTTACATTTGTGGATGTAAAGGATGAATGATATAAAGAAGTATCCTTCAGAAATTTTTAATTTGGTAAAGTTTACAATAATCTGATCAAAAAGTCAAACTATCCCTGAACAGGCCCCGAAGGTGCCCAAGGGGTAGAGCTCGGCAATTACTTGACCTCAGCATTAGGAGGAGGAGATGTGGTCAGCATCTTGCTCTGAAACGGTTTGACCCCAATATAAACCCTGGTACTCATTTTACAGCAGGTTGAGTAGGCCTGGAAGCGAGTCTGGAAGTTGAGATGTGATGAAAAATCCCCACCTCATCGGGGATTGAACTCTGACCATCCAGCCAGCAACTCAGCACTTTACCCACTGAGCCATGCTGACTCCAATAATCTGATCAAAATCTTTAAAATTATGAGATTGAGAACACAATGGAGCACAATATATTAGTTGTGATAACTTTCGGTCAAGTGAAAATGGCGACCAGCCGGGACTCGAACCCGGGTCTCTTGCTTTGATCGCAAGGGTGTTAACCGCTACACCACCGGTTCGCCTTCCACAACTGTACACCATTT
>NNCF01126718.1:1107671-1119343 GCA_002313205.1 Laupala kohalensis | reverse complement strand
AATGTCAATATGTTTGTAATTTAACGCAAATATGTTTGTAAATTTACATGTACAAGTTATTATTGAACTATAGATTATTCTGAGTATAGTGTTTAAAAATCATAAGAATTGAAATAACACTAAATTCACGATTTATTGTTACAATAAACACGCCCCTAGACAAAGCCTAGAGAACCTGTATGATAAATCCGCCTCTACCCGAAGGAAAAACGGAGAAAAACCCGGGCCAGGATGGGGCTACAGAATTTATGTACACAACCGTGCCAAAGTTGAGTACACATAAAACTAAATTAATATGAGCCATAAGACAACACAATCATGCAAGAAAATAGTTTTTGAAATTGTTATAAGTTATTTAAAAAGTACTACAGCAATGGCGTGATAAAGTACAAGACGAATTTAACTTTTATTAAAATCAATAAATTCTTTTACAGTGTAGAAGCACTGGTGCAGGAGGTAGTTTTTAACCGCGGATTTGAAGATATTCAATTTCATAATGTCTTTTATATTCTTGGGCAGGGAATTATTTAGAACGATTCCCGAATGATGCGGTCCTTTTTGACAAAGAGTGATTGACACTCTAGGCCGANCACTCTAGGGCGATGAATATTACTACTATTGCGAGTATTGTGTTCGTGAACGAGACTGTTTCGTATAAAGAAAGGGTGGCACTTCAGTAATTCGGTCTTAACAAACAAGACAGTTTCATAAATATGAATGCAGGGAAGTGTTAAGGTATTTAATTCCTTGAATAAAGGTTTACAAGAGTTTTGGGGGTGAGATTTACAAATTATCTGAACTATCCTCTTCTGAATTCTGAAAGTTTGAATACTCTGACCAGAATTACCCCAGAAGGTAATGCCGTAACGTAAATGGGAGTAAACGTTTGCAAAATATACGCAACGGGAAATATGTGGACTAACTGCATTAACTAAGTTTCAGAATGCGTAACACAATTTGGTTAATTGGGAATTAAGATTGTCAACGTGACAATTCCATTTGAGGTTGTCTTGAATATGGAGACCTAAGAATTTTGTATTCGTAACAGTTTTTAATTGTGTTCCATTTAAAGAAAGACAAACCTGGGGTAAAGATTTTGTATTACTATTGTGAAATGACATAGACAGAAGGCATCCTTGTCTTACTCCAGTTAATGTAGCAAAGGGTTCAGACAGTTGTCCATTATATAGAACTCTACAGCTAAAATTATTGTATCCCTCTTTGATCAGGTTGATATACTTGCTGGATAGACCTCTCAACTTCAATTCTTTCCATATCTTATCACGTGCAACTGAATCAAATGCTCTTTGATAATTCACAAATAGAATATAGAGAGGAGATTGATACTCAACAGATTGTTCTATTATTATTCATAGTGTGTTAATTTGATCTGTGCATTATTTGTTGGGTCTAAAACCAGCTTGTTCATTTCTTATGTTTTTTTCTAATGTAATCATTATTCTATTTAAGATAATTTTGTTAAAGATTTTACTTATGACCACAAGCAGTTATACACAAGCAGAGTTAAAAACAATTGGAAAATGAATATTCACTCATCCTTCATTGAAATTTAGATGCCTTTATTAATAAATAAATAATAATTTTATTTAAAAATCATGAACTAATAAAAAAATCTTCCATTGGAACTCCACCTATTGGATGTAATATATGGATAAAGGAAATATCACCATTCAACAAGCAACAAATAATTCCGCACAAAGCAATGGGTCAACACAAATTTGTTTAAAAATTACATGGATATTTTCAGAGAAAATATGCAAAGTTTATCTTCATGGTCAAAAGGGCGAAATATATTAATAAATGGTATTGGTAATAAACTGATGGGCAACTCGTGGCATAGTGCCTAGTGTACTTGTCTTCTACCTCTGGTGACACTGGTCCGATTGTAGTATAATTCATGATGGTGGATGAAGTGGTGTTCGCGGCAGATTTTTTTTGGGCACTCTCATTTCCCCTGCCATTCATTCCACCACAACATTCACCCTCAAGTCATTCATAGATCACCTGCCTCGGGGAGGTGTGACAGGAAGGGCGTCCAGCACCCTGGTAATTCCCCTGCCACATTAAAGAGAGAGGCACCATACCATCCTCCATCTACAACCCCTATAGACTAGGGAAAAAGGAGTTAAGGAAATACATTGGTTATCACTGACGTTAGAGGATTTATTTTGTAAATCTTGCAAAACACATTCAGAAGGATGGTGACAATATACTAGTTAAACATATACAGTGAAATAATGTGGCAAAAATTATGAAATTTTAAATGTTGTTTAATATATGAGAATTTTACCTCGGCCAGCTCTTCCTCATTCTCCTCTAACTGTGATTGCAGTTCTGAGCGCTCACGAGCTGCAGCAGAAGCTCGCTCCTCTGCTTCCTGGCGGGATCTTTGGACTTCCTCCAGCTGAGCTTGTGTTTCAGCCAGTTCTCCTTCTGCAGCCTGGCGAGCCTTAACTGCAGCAGCTCTAGCCATTTCAGTGTCTTCCAGCTGAAAGCACACAAATTGTAACTTTAAATTGCAGTTCAGCTTTTTCCCAAAACATAAAAAATATTTTTATTCAATCTACATAATAAATACTTGGTACAAATAACCTTTATAATAAATCAAATCAGTATTTTGAAATATTGCTTATAAGAAGAGATGGAAAGTGAAAAGAAAAAATACTAGACCCAGCGCCATTTAAAAAAGTAAGAAATACACAACAATAAGATAAAAAGGCAACACATTCTGTGGGGAAATTATTGGAACTATTGTTAACTAACTGACCAATCATGTCCTAGCAACCAAGATAAATTTGTAAAGACCAAGTACTACAATTTCAATAAGCTATAAACTGAAGTCTCCATTACTTCAAAATGATTTATGGCACTTGATTTAGTAATGTCACACAGTCAAATTAACAATTATATAGTGTGACAAAACACACCATCTAAAGTGCTGATGAGATGGAGACTCTCATAGAAAAATGTGAATGAAAATGAGCTCCAAGAAGCACCAAGCATAAGAAAAAATGACATTCTCATTGATTTGAATGTAAAAACAGGACAAACAGAACATTGCAAACTAATTCTAGAGTAAATTGTTCATCAGAACATTAATCAGGTTAAAAAACAATACTGAATGAAAAAGAAGATACAGTACAATTAAATTTTTCTAACCTGATTCCTGAGCTGCCTGACAACCACCTTGCCAGGTGATTCCCCTCGGGCACGCTCTAACATAGTCTGAGCATCACGTAGAAGAGCTTTAGTGCGGCGCAAGTCCCTGCGCAGGCGAAGAAGAGTGTCCTCATCAGTAACCCGTGCTGAACGTTGCTGCTCTTCCAACACGGCCAACCGCCTTTCGAGTTCGTGGCGCTCACGAACAAGTTGTGTGCGCTCGTCGTGTTCATTTTCAAGTTGGGCCTCCAGAGCTTAACAAAATGTAAAAAATTTGATAAAATTGGAAAACATAATAATCAAATTCCATTAGTACACGTTATTAGTTTTATTATACTTCCATTAACTGATTTTGTAAGGACTGGTACATATATTTATTTTATCTAGAGCACAACTTGAAAAGGTTCCTCATTGTTAAGGACCAAATATGATGACTTAATATTCAATTAAAATAAATTATATTATCAACTATATCAGCATACAATTCATATTAAAATAATCTGGAATTCAATAATACAACATAGTCAGTAGTATATATTAAAGAAATGGTACCTTTAACTTTTTTCTGGGCATTGCATCTCACATCTTCCAATTCTTCATCACGTTGAGACAACTCTCTTCTTGCCTCCTTCCTCTGTTGTTCAAGAGACATCTCCAAACGCAACTTGCTTTGTTCGAGGAGTTGTACTTGCCCAGCAAGGTCATCCAATTCCTCCTCCTATAAGAAACAATTTCTATGAAAAAATTCCTCTAGAAAATGTACTGTAGTTTTCTCTCATCACAAAGTGCATTAAAAAAAGTAAATAAACTTGAAGATTTTAGATAAGTATTCCTGAGTAATTTTTTAAAAGTAATTAATTGAGACATATCAATATTTACAAATGAAATAAACAATATTTATGAATGAAATGTCAATATATTGCAAACACATTTCTTAATAAAAAAATCCTTGCCTGTTCTTTCAATTTCTTCTCCAAGTCATTTTTGGTCTTTTTAAGTTGTGCAAATTCTTCTTCTGTTTTTCCTCCAAACATCAGTTCATCTAACTCTTGAGTCAAAGAACTCACACGGTCTTCTTTCAGCTCAAGTTCAAGACGAATTCCCTGAAAGAGTAAGATCCATGAACTAAAATAACTTTTTTCAATGCAAATAATAAACAACCTTCTTTACACTTTATCAATACCACATAATCATTCCCATTCAACCCCATCATGATTTGAGTTCATAAAAATTCAAAATAAATTTTCATGCAGAGATAGAGCAAACACATGATTTCACTGGTCCATCTTAACCTTTACCACAGTAGCACCTTTAAGTTAACACCAATACTTAACAATTCAGTGTCAATTTTAGCTCCCCTATTACCTACTGCAGCCTAACTGACACTGTTAATAAATGCTAACTATGTTAACACCTCTCAGACTGCAATGAGATAGATGAAATGGAAATTTCTGAATACAAGCTTCGCTTTGCAATTGTTAATTTTTAAATTAATGAATAATTTTGCTTTTACCGACAAGTTTTGCTCTAGAGAGTATTTCTCTGCAAGAGCAATATCTTTCTCTCGTGTAGCTCTCTCATGATGTTGTCGTTCTTGACGGAGTTCATCTTGTAACAACTGCAATTCTGAGTCAAATCTGCAAAGAAAAAATAGATATCTCAACACAAAACTATGTACATTCTTCAACAATAATATTTTTTTTTATAGTAAGAAAAGAAAAGCAGCTGCAAACTGAATATAACCATATGGTGGGCAACACTCCAGAAACAAGCCAGGGACTGGGCCATCAACTCTGATCAAGGGTTCAAAGGCAATGGCGAATTTTCTATTTCTAAGAAACATTTTTTAACAAATATGTGCCATTACCCATTTATTATTTCCCAAATAAATTGCAGCAATTAAATGCAACAAACATTTGAGATAAATAATAACAAAAACTTTCAAGACATTCCTGTCTATATATAAATCTGCCTCTACCTGAAGGAAAACCAGAGAAAAAGGTTGGGTGATGGAGAGAAATGTGCCAAGGTTGAGTACATATAGAAATAATGATTGTGAATAATAAGGAACAAAAACAGCATGCATAGGGGAAAAAATCTGTAATTTAATTTAATCAGTCTTACTATAAAAATGTTGAGGTAAAATATAAGAGGAACAATATAAAAGAGAAAAAAATCAAACACAAATTTACCACTGAATTGAAGTGTCATACGTGACTTAAGCTGAACTCACAACTGAAATAAACAAACTATCTGGAAGTTTTACTCAAAATAAATTGCTAATGTCTAAAAGTAATACAACAAATTTGAAAGCTTTAAAAATCTTTAATCAATGTTGGGTATAATTCTTTAATAATTTATCTACTTAATAAACATTTAATCATTTATGGAGAAAGAATTAAAAAAATTAGGGGTTGATCATCAACTGAATAAGGACAGCAGTCACACTATTTCATGCAGTCATGTAAACAATATCCTTGTTTTATTTCTTTTCATGACGAGAGTCTTGTGTATAAGCAGTGAACACAATGTAACAGTACTATGTACAGCTTCTGTAGGATGCTGTACATTTTACTAGCTAATAAACTGAACTGTAATTGAATAACACTTTGAGAAAATTAAGAATAAGAAAGAACAATAACTCACTTGCGCTGTTTCTTTTCTAAGAGGTTGTTCCGTGAGTTTTGTTCCTCAAGAAGAAGGTGGAGATCATTATGATCAGCATTAAGCTTTTGAACTTTTCGCTTCCACTGAGCTACAACTTGTCTCTGCTCTTCCACTTCCTCATATGCATCAGCAAGCTACACAAGGAAGTAAAAAATAAACATTGACCGACAAAACAGATATAAAAAGATTGCTTTGGCTAGACATAATACAATTCAATCTTGTGAGAATTTCCATTAAAATAATATTAGAGAGAGTAGATCACAGAAGAACTACCGGTATTTGTCTTTATTTCATTAAAGTAATTAGGTTTTATGTGCTAATTTATTTAATCCTCCTCCTTCACACTATAATGAATATGCTATCTCTGCAGGTAAATGCAAAGAATTAAGATTCTTGTACACATTATATAACAATGTACAATTACGTTCAAGACGAGATTTCAAAACAAGATAATCTCAGGAAAACAGTTACACAATAAATCCATGTAGATAAATACAATATGCCTAAAGAAGAATCAAATGTAATATTAATACAATAAACATTGCAAAAATCTAACCAAGTAATACAGTGCTTTGAATCAAATTTACAGCTAAGCAATACATAAACAATAAGAGTAATCAACAGGAAATGTAATAGTCTTGAATAGCAAACCTTCTTTTCAAGTTGCTTCTTGAGGGCAATAAGCTGTTCCAAGTCATCCTCATGCTGCTGTTGTAGTCTCCGTCGAGTAAACTCTAACTCACGCATGGCTCTTTCATAGCGTTGCTTGTAGACACCAGAATCACTTTCTCCTTCTTCATCATCTTCCTCTGACCCGAGAACACCATTCATATCCGCAGCCCGAAGACAAAGAAGCTCCATTTCAAGTCTTTCTCCTTGTTGCGACAAGTTTTTGTTTTGGTGCTACAAATTTCAAGTCAAAAAATGTAACAAATGAGAGTAATAATAAGTTATCAGAAAAAATAATTTAATTTTGAATCAAAAGTATTTTAAAGATTCTCCAAAATCTAAACAAAAGGACTTGTACAGAAGGAAAGTGAACAATTTAACTTAGAAATGGTGCAAAACAAATTTAGGAAAGAAGTTTTCTTTAGCATTTGAAATTTATTTATTTATTTATAATATAACAGGTAATCGCCCAATTTACAATTTGAAGTTAACTCCATTAATGAACTGAGCTGTTAGGCAATCTGACACAACTCAGCAATGTGGAGCACATACCTACACATTTCTTCATTAATAATATCTAACACAGAGCAAATTAAAGTAATGTTATTTGATCCACAATAATCATAAGGTTACAAAAAATATTCGAATAATAACTGTTACTGAAGTATCTATTCCAATGGACAACAGTTTAAAAAAAATACTTAAAATAAACAAGACTTTCAAATAACATTCAAGACAAGCTGTATATAACTTGGAAAGTAAACTAAAAATAACTGAAAAGATAGAAATATAGAAAGTTTTCAGCTTTTCAAACTTTCATGAAAACTCTTCAACTGTACTCTATGTACATGAAGTAAAAGAAGGTTAATCATACCTGTACATCTTGTAGCTCTTTTTCAAGTCTCAAACGTTCAGATGTTTCAACTTCCAACCTCTCTGTAGCCAAAGTTGCCGTTGAATGTTCTTCAGCAAGATCAGCGGTCATCTCACTCAACTAAAAAATTTGAAGAAAGAAATTTTCAGTAAATGAGATTAAATGAATAATAAAGAAAGAAAAGTACCTACTGAAAAGTATTCAAGAATCAGATACAAAATAGTTTCAATTATTCATAAGAGCTGTTGATGTCGAACTGTTATAAATACAATATTTTTCAATTGCAAGACTGAAATGTTGTGGTGATTCTGAAGACAAGAGTTCTCTGAATTCTAGCAACCTTCAAATAAGGCAGTGAATTGCATACTTTCACAAAAAATAAGCAAAATAACCCAAGTATTTATCATCATAGAAATGAAGTAATGTAACTATATCAATATAAAAAGTATGAGATTGTAGAATACCTCATAAATAAGATCTCATTCACTATACTTAACAAACATGCCTGAAATTGGATCACTGTAAAATTCAGAAGGCTAAGCTATCACAGTGCAATAAATTTATTAACATATTCAAAAATTAAATAAAGAAAAAGTGCATAAAGTAACCTTTAACTGACAAATTTGAGGCCCCATGTTTTGAAGTCATCCAAGTCTGCTCTGAATTGCAACCTGATTGAAACTGATGAGAGAAACCTAAGCTTTCTCCTCGAGTGCTGAAAAGAGGTCAGTTCCCACAACTTATAACATGTATTCCTGTCTCACAATACTATTTCTCACAAGACTTTCCTTTTTGTACAAGGAAATGAGTTTTTAATCTACAATACATAACTAGTTGATTCATTCATGTGTGCTAAGCTCATTCCACTGCAACACATTCTTTCCCATGCATGAGAATCCACATGATCATAACAGAAATAATTATATCACTGGAGTAGAAGATAAGGTTGCATCATGACTATGCAGCATGCCACTTGATCTACACCTACACATGCACCAAAAGTGAACATTAATAAATCAGCCGACTACTTTTAACAAATTGAAGATAAAATGACACTAACTGTAGTTAAATAACTTTTACTTAAAATGTCTACATTTTACATTCCTGGGAATCAGAATGAATAATGAGTACGTTTTTTCTCTTTATGATAATGACAAGGGTTTTTAAAAAATTTAAAATTGAAGGGGGTAAAAAAGTTAAAATAATGTAAACAAAAAATAAAACAATCAATTAAGACAGAAATGATCACACAAATAATGAAAAGAAAGGAAAAAAATAAGAAGTACCATTCAGATTCAAGTGCACACTGTGAAATGATTGTGGTCTGATCAAGAGGAAAACTACAAATAGGGTAAGGCAAGTTCCAGACTACTTTCTAACTACTTATAAGGGTAAATCATGTCGGGAACAAGATGCTCAAATCTAGAAGGAGAAAGATCTTCGCCTACAAGACATGCATCAATAAGAACAAAAAAATCTTCCTAACTCACAGAACATACATATAGGGGAATAAAAGTTGAAGAAACTGTGGCAATGATGAGAGAAACTATCTATTCTCTCCTGTCTTAGCAACTCACGTATTCCTGCAGGTGTAAAATAATACAAAAAATGCCTACAAAAGCATAAAATATTTTTTTAAACATAATTTATAGCAAAATAATCACTCTAAACCTGAAGTAAATACAAGTAAACAAACATTCAATGCACAGGATATATCACTGCTTAACTGCTGTAGGACAAAGAAGAGTTTATTGACGATAATTTAAAGGGTTGCATTATTAACAAAACATCTATGAACTGCCACTATCAGTCAAAGCAATGGAGTAAAATACTTTTAAGTGTTAACAGCAGTAAAGTGAACAAAAATACTTCTGGAAATAAATTACTTACGGAAATAACTACAATAAAATATTAAATGAGTAATGTTGGGATCAAAATTGTTTTTGCAGAATGCTTGTTATGGCCAGCAAAATTTTATGACAGAACCAAGAACTAGCAAACATATCCTCCAAGGAAAATATAAGTGAAATGAGACTAACCAAATATTTTAACCATACCAATTTTGTCTAAAGAGCCACAAGACTTAAAATATTAACTACCACACAAGACAAAATGCATTTCACATACACCATTCAAGGTGATTCTTGGGGTGACAGGCCCATTCTCGGGTACCTCATCCGCTTCATCCAGTGTGTCTGCATCATCGTCATCATCATCCAATGTATCTTGAGAAGCACGTGATCTTGTGCGTGGAGTTGGTTCCTGTCTGCTTAGAAGCTGAAATCCCTTGATCAAAATATTAGTGACACTTCTGGAACTCCTAATTCCAGGAGGAAGAGATGACTTTGTTTCTTCTTCTGGGTCTTTACGTCCAATTCTTTTCCATTCTTCCATAACATGGTCACTCTTACGTAAGAACTCTGTAATTTTGTTGGACAGAGCAGACGAACCACTGGTTGGATCCAGATGAGCAGGCAATGGTTTGAACTGCTGCCTCACAGGTGATTTTTTATCCCCAACCATAAAGCTCATACCTCCATTAAAGACTACAGGTGACTTGTCTCTTTCTTCAATTGTTTGTAGATCAAGAACATTGTTAGCAACTTGAGGAAAAACTCGCCGTGGCCCAACATTTCCAGAACTCAAAACATTTTTCGTCGCTGAATATGTAGGACTAAACGTTGACAATGACGCCGAAGGTGTCCCTTCTCTGGATGACAAATATGATGTTCCTGATGCAATGGACATTGATCGACTTGATTGACTGCTGGGAGAGAAACACCTTCCATTCGGAGACAAGTATCCCGGTGGCGACATTCTTGTGGGGGAAAATACCTCCCTCCTGGGAGAATAATCCTTCCGCGATGGTGACATTACATCTCTGGATGGTGAAAACCAATCCCGGTTCGGGGAAAGTAGATCTCTTCTGGGTGACAAGAGATCCCTAGTAGGCGATAGTGGATACCTACTAGGTGTTAAAATATCTCTTGTTGGAGAGAGCAAGTCTTGCCTACGAGGAGCTACATCTCTGACTGGGGAGAAAATCTGCCTGGAGGGTGACAGAACATCTCTGATGGGGGAGAAGGTGTCTCTACTGGGAGTAGGCCGCAAAACACGTGGTGGAGCAGGGGCGGGGGTTCGAGGCTGGTGACCAGTGAAGACGTAAGACCGTCGAGGAGGGACAGTGGGGCGGGGAGGGAGAGAGGGCAGAATGTTGGCTGCAGTAACATGACTTCTTGTAGGCAATGGAGGAGGCAATCCAGTAGATCCATTGACCCCAATGAGTTTCTCAGTCAGCCCTCCGGTAGTAAAGGCCTTCTTTGCAGGCTGAATGATTCGTTTAGCCTGCTGTATAGGAGAGCCTCCCTGCACAGTTGCATCATTGCTGACAGCACTGGGACCGCTGTTAATAGTTGTGGGGCCATTACTGAGTTTGGATGGTCCGTTGATTGTTGGTTTGCTATTTAAACTGCTCACTGACCCCGATTTGGTGTTGCCAGAGAACATTCTCAGGTGGTTAACTCTGGCATCCTTTGATCCTTTATATCATGACACAAACAGCAATTAAGAGAGGAAATGCAGCAGGTCTAGAAGATAAACTACTTGTTTCTCAATTATCTCAATATTTCTTGGATCCATGTAAAAAAATAAATGGCTCTATTTGTTTCAATCAATTCCAAATAAATTTCTTGATAAAGAAATTAACAGGATTGATTATTCCCTAGCAACTTGGAAAACATCACCTTTCACAACATGTAACATAACACTAATGTCTCATTTAACTGTGAACTCTGTCCTTTCACTCGACTCCCTTCTGAGAATAGAAGCACATAAAAACACAACAATAAGTCTTGAGATAAAAATGCAGTGGCTCCTGGGTAAGTATTTATGAATTGCAGCAGTAAGATGGGGTGGTCCCTGGTTATGTTTGGTGTGTGTGCCCACCCCCTCTTTAGAGGCCCATTCTGCCTCCTGAAGCAAGAGAGCTTGCCACCTTGCTCCGGTGCTGGTTTCAGTGCAACTGACAGAATTAGGCTAGGCCTTGAGAAGGCAGACGCTCATCCTTGCCTACAGCAGCCAGGTCTGTGAGGTTTTTGATGAGTGGGGCAAGTTGCCAACTTCAGTTAGCTGACAAAAGCAAAAAGCAGATGGGAAATCAATGTACAATGATAAGGTTCTGATTTTATAGCAACAAAAAATATAATACATTCCATGTGAAATATTAATATTTATGTAGAATATATATATAGAAGAAAATATTAATATTTCACCTGGAATTTAT
>NNCF01126718.1:1080882-1107536 GCA_002313205.1 Laupala kohalensis | reverse complement strand
AGGAACGTAAGGATAACAAAAAAAAAAAAGAAAAAAAGAAAAAAAGAAAGAAAGAAAGATGAATGGAAAAACTGTGAAAAACAGATTTAACGCAAAACCAAACAGAAAGGTCAGCTATAAAATATACTGCACATGAATAAAACAACAAGGAACTTAAGTTACCAACCTGAAAAATGATAAGGATGATAACACTAATGACATGAATAAGCATCCTAAGAAACACAACAACTGCCATGTGAAATAGATAATAAGAAAAATGGGATAAGCAAAAGGAAACACAGCAATAAATGTATCAATGAAGAGAAGCAGCAAGTAGAATAGCATGCTAATAAGGTGCACAATTTGTTCAAGAAGCCTTGAGTAGACACTCATGTCGCACCAATTGAACTGTGCTAACTGTACAGAAAAACAATCCTCAGGCACATGTCCAATATAACTTACATGTGCAGCATTACATCAGGCAAGTTTATCACATGAAATTAAGGCATACTGCCAGAATGGTAACACAAGGTGACATAAATACAAACTGCATTATAATATTTCATGCAGAAAATATAAACACCTCTAGGTATATAACACCATGCAGACCATGTACAATAAGCATTTAATTCAAAACACAAAATCTTTGAACCCTTGAATAAAAAAGGTCCAAGAGAACCCGGCAAGTTTATTATTGTCTAAAAATAGACAACTTTTCCATCTCCAAGAAGAATTAAAGGGAGGTTCAAAAATAGCCTGCAAAAGGACTTGGGCTGCACATTTTTACAGTCACTGGAAGGAACATAATGACATCTGTGCTAAGATTAGCTGGCTGCACTGAGAATAGGAAGAGAAGAGAGCTCTGGGAAGCGGAATGGCTAGTCCTATGGCATCATGCCAAGGCCAATACTACTTCACAATCGACAGCTTCTGCTAGTAATTTACCAACCAGAAAGCACTGGACTGGCATCCTATCATTCACAAAAGTCTTCAATATATAAAGTAATATCATCTACAATAGTAAATATTATACATTAAAATTAATGTAACATATTATTATAATTTCATGAATAAAATAGCTCATGCTATTTCATGAATAAAATTGTTCAGCAAAATTGGTTACTGTTCTATCCTTTCCTGAAGTTCACAAGATTAGAGCCAATTTAACAAGAAAATGCTGATCTATACAAGAATATTGAGTGAAATTGAACTTCAAAATTCAGAAGTAACTATTTTAGGTTACATTTCTTAATTAAAAAGGATAAAATTTATTGAAATGGACTTGTATTATTTTAATAGTAATTTACTGTTCAGACATTAAACACACAAGCTACATTCTCAATCCAGAGTAAAATTATAATATGATTGCTATGTAGAATAGATGGGGGGTGTTAACAAGAAATGAACAACCTAGTACTGATGATTGGATATTGAAAGAAAGGTGCAATTGAGGGGTAGATAGATAGATATATAGATAGAGAGAGAAAAAACTTTAGTATGTGTTCCATTATTGACAAACTATCTCTGTATCTTTCTATCATAGGACATTATGTTAAGAAACTACAGTAAAGAGGATTACCCTAACAACACATAACAACTCAGTTTTTAAATTCTATATTATCAATTAATCTATTGTGGAGAATGATGTTTTAATCCAAAAATGTCATAGCAAGATGTGAAAATAAGAAGTATTAATATGTTACACAATCAATTTTCAAGGACATAAAATAAGTACATGCAAATTTCTAAGTAACATTCTGCAAACTCAGAGTCTTGTTAATTGACATATGTCAGTCACACATTGCAAAAAGATGAAGAATGGAAAACACAGACTAGTAACTTTAAAAATTTACCACCTTGAAAAGTAATTAGAATCTGTTATTAGTGTTTTCATAATTGTTTCTCGTAAAATAAATTCAAATACATTAAGTAGGTGAAATAAGATTACAACATCCACATCAGTATTCATAAAGTCAAATTTTTCTGAAGCAAATAATAAACATGAAAAAAAAAAAGTGTAAAGAAAGTGAAAAAACAACAACAACTTCAAAAGATGAAAGATGCAGATAAGTGGTTTTAGGTCAGATTAAATGAATCATTCCATGTAGTAGCAAGGTCTATCAAATGACAGGAGAGCAAGCCACATGGGCACAGTGCCAGAATGGAAACTAACTTCTAAAGAAATCTGGCAATGGTAGGAGTTTACAAACAAACCCAATTGGCAAGACTCACAACCAAGTTAGCTAGTAAGCAAGTATAAGGTAATTTATTTTTCAAAATGTAGTGTTTTTTTCTAGTGCAATAACTTCATGCATACCAAAATTCAACAAACAGAACAAAAACTCACTTTTGCTTCCAACTTGTCGTTACCATGTTTTAAGTGATTCCGTTCTTGTTCAAGAGCTTCAACTTTGTTCCTAAGAGCTTCTAGTTCCTCCTGTAATTAGAAAAGAAAACATTTTCAGAACATAATTTTCTTGCAAAATTATTTTTTTGAAGATATAAAACAAACATTAAACTCTTCCTGAAGGTAAAAAATATATTTGATTTCTTTCAAATTTAAATCTTCAACCAACCCATACACTAGTACAATAATATAGAAATTATTATGAGTGGTAGCTTTGTGGTATTTCGTCACATTGTGCACAAGTAAAATAGATTTTCTAAAAACAAATTCACACATCCCACTTGATTTACACAAAATACATGGAAAATCAATCAATGATCGTAATTTGACTTCTGCAAAAAACAAACAAACAAGCCAATAGAATGAAATCATTCATGAATAATTTTTAAAATATTTAAAGTAAAAAAATATGTTCACAATACTTACTGTTTTCTGACGCAACTGTTCTTCTGTTCGATGGACATTGAGCAAAGGAACAACACGCACAAGTAAGCGCCACCAAGGCCACTCTCGTACTAGAATGAATTTTCGGACATTTCGCTGAATGCAACGGACAGCCATATCTTGAATCTAAAAAACAGAAAAAATACCCATTGCAGATATATTGTTATGAAAATTGAATAATTTTTCAAATCAAAATTATATATTGTCAATAAACAAAATATTCACATACATTAAAAAACACAGCATAAAAATTCTAATACAATTTCAAAATACATTGAAATTAATATTTATTATTACTTCATATAAAATTCATTATTTTATTTCTCAATAAGAAGTCATCAGGTCTTCTTAAGTAAAAAAAAAGTATAAGCAGTATAATAATCAAAAGTTACCTTACTGTATATTTAAAGTTCAGATGAAAGAAAAGCAGAAGTAGGAATAAAAAGTAGAAGGGGAATAAAGAAACTACAAAAAAATCCAAAGTTTACCTTGATCTTGGCAAGCTTCTTCCTTGCCAGGTAGCCCCGGCAATGAGCTTGAAGTTGCACAACATGATCTGTGAGTCGTTCATCACGCTGTGCTTCCAATTGAGTCAGGACACCAGAGCGGAAAAAGATCTGGAACAAACAAAATTTCTTGTTAATCGAGACAAAATTAGGCAGTAAAAATACAGACAAGTGGTACTTTCAACAGGTCCCTTGAATACAATAAATAATTTGTAATAACTTCATAACAATAAAACAATTGATAACATCAGTAGCATTAAAACTAACAAAAATAAGCACATAAAAATGAGTGGAAAATATAATTAAACCCTTATTTCAAGGGATAAAGAACTTTCTGCTTTCTACTCAAAGTCTCAGAAATTCCAAACTTCAAGAGAATATTATACATATCACTATTTGGACAGAACAATATAAACCATTTACCTAATTTAGAATATTAGTATATACCTCTAATTCCGTTCTGAATCTTGAATCTGACAGTTGGCGACCTGTATTTGCTCTAACAATCCCTATGCCTCCATCATCGTCCAACGAATATGTCCTCGAGAGCCCAGGATGAAGAACATGATCAGGTTCTGCTTGTACAGCATACAAGCCTCTTTTCATATGATGTTCATCACTGTTATGCCGACCCAAATATTCAGGCAAAGTACTAGTCCAATAACTGCCAGCATGGTACAAATGTATAAGGCCACTAGGAAGTGTGGACCTCAAGCCCACTAGTGATTCAGAAACTAAACTTGACTCAAGTTTTCCAGTCATACTTTTGTCAAAGTTATTACAACACGATGACTGAAGTATTCGTGAACAATTTAATTTCTGAGTATTATTTGATTTTTGAGCTGCTGGACTGTCTTCAGTTTTCAAAGATTCAAATTTTGACAGGGAAGATGATATTTTTCTAACAGTAGTTTCTTTATTAGAAGAATGAGAATAGTTTTCCTTAGATAAATTATAGGCTTGATTTCTCTCCACAATACCCTCAAGAACTTTGGGTGATTTTTTGCTTTTCTCTTCAATATTGTGTTTTTGTTGGTTGAAGTTGTTAATAATAGATGACACTTTAGAAGAATCCACACAAATTTTTGTTTCTTTAGGAGTGGGTGCTACATCATCTTTATTTTCAAACTTGCTTCTCTGAAGTTCAAATTTTGATATACCTGGAGGATATTCTTCATGTGATTTGGAAAGATTAAATTTGCTCACACTTTCTATACTGGATGAACTACTGGATAATGGTTTTGTGTATTTTATCTTTTCAGCAACATTTAAAAACTGTTCACAAACTTTTGGTACAGTCTTTATTTCAGAATCATCAGCTGTGTGAACTTTTTTGGAGTTGCTACACAGAACAGAATTATTTCCTTTAATCTGATCTGTGACAGATGAAGTTTCTGTTATATCTTTAGCAACATAATCTACAACTGAGCAATTATCACCTTTTTTGGCACTGCCAGCACTAGTAGAATGTTCTTTGAGAGAGCTAAGAGCTGAATTCACAGGCAACTTCCGAGGAGCTGCGACAGGTACACTTGGAATCAAAGGTAATGGTTTCATTTGAAATTTAGTACATGATTCACTGAACTTACTGTTACAATTTTCAGCATTGATCAGAGAGTCAGATGTGACTTTATTATCACAAAAATTTCCTTTGCTGTAACTCTCTGAACAGGGGGCTGATAAATGCTTCACAATAGGTTTCTTCTCTATTGTATCTATTAATGAGGACCTCTTTTCTTGTTTAGCTTGAAAAGGGACTTCATCGATAATCGAAGGAAAATTCATGGATTTGACAAAATTTTCAATTTTACTCTCACCACGATCTACGACATGATTTTCAAATACTGATTTTACATCCTTAATGTCCATTTTGGGAGTGACACAAAACTTCCTGGACTTGGGATCTTCAGAAGTGCACTTTGAATCTGTTGAATTAATGTGAGAGGTAGAATCACTGGGTGTTACTTGACTAAAATTAAGCAAATTTTCATTGGAAGATTTGAATTTTTTTTCTTTTAAAGATTCAAAGAGATTTACTGAATATTTAGGTTTTGAATTAAAATCTGAAGCATAAAAGGAAGTTTTTTCAGTCTTATTTTCACTGGGATTTTTTAAACCTTCTTTCTCAGTTGCTTGCTGTTGTTCAAATTTTGCAATTGTCATAGCAAATTGAGAATTCCTACTCACATTTTCAGATGGTAAAATGGGTCGCTGAGAACTTAAAACCTTTTCCTTCTCTATTGACCATTGCTCACATTTCTTCAAAATTACAGGATTGCAATCTTTCTTTTTGGACTCATGGTTTACTTCTCGTACTTCACCCTTATACACACTTGGAATTTGAACAGAGGATTTTTCAATCTTTTCCATGTGTTTCTTACAAAGTAGACTAACATCAAATATTTCTTCAGTGATTTCTCTCTCTCTTTGCTGTCCTTTCCTCGGCACAGGGTCCTCGGCTAAAACTTTTGCCACTTTAGCTTTGTATAATGTTTCACACTGTTGAATTGATACACTCGTCACTGGTTGAATTAACGGCATATCAGTGAGCACAGTTTCATCACCAATGCTGTCGATGCTGGAAGTGGAGAGACGAGAACGATCAGAGCAGGTACCACTGGAATGAGTTGGAGTAACGGGAACATCAGATAATTCATCTCCATAATCAGAAGTCACAATAACTTTAGATGACAATTTGTTTATCTCTTCTGTACTTTCCACATTTGTCAATATCAAATTATTGCAAGACTTTTCATCCTCAGAGCTCTCGAGAGGAGTAACAAGCATTTCAGTACACGACTTCTTATCTTCTTCAGAACTGTCAATTGTTGTTAATGAACTATGCTGCATTTCAATACCCTCGCTTTCAGTTGTAGATGAAGAATCACATTCCTTTTCTAAAGCTTCATACTTTTTGAAAATGGCATCCCAGTCATTCTTCTTCTTGCTTTCACAACTCTCTCCGCTGTTTGTTTCTTTGATCCTGTCATCTTCTGAAACCATAGGATGACAGTCTGCACTAGGCAGACTGTTCAGAGAGACAGGTATCTTCAATGGAATTTTGCTCCCTTGAGCCGTTGCACTTTCTTGAAGGTAAGACGGCCTGTTCTTCCTTGGGGGAAGAACTGGAGGTGGAGGAATGTGAATAAGAGTATCTGGGATATCAAAATTGCTTTGTAGAAGAGCAGATGGCAAAGGTGGGACAGGAGGTGGGGGAAGAGGAGGATAACTATTCCAATTATTCTCAACTTCCTCAGCTTCTTGTTTGATATTAATGTTCACAGCAACATTCGCTGACGATGGTGGAGGCTGGGTGTGTGCCTTGGACTGCAGACGACTCCAAACTGAGCTTTTGCCATTGAATATCCGAGGGGAAGAATGTGAGGGCGTTTCCACTTTATTGACTTCATTGCTGATGTCATAGTTAACAGCGATAATTGTAGATGATAGAGGCTGTTCAGTTGAGTCTTGCATAACTTGAATTGTACTGCTGGCATGGGCAGGGGGAGGGGTGGGAACTAAATCTTCATGATTGCTGACAAAATCAACAGCAATAATAGTGGATAAGTTTTTTGAGGGTATTCCAATGCTTTCCAGAGATGGAAGAGGTGGTATTTCTGGTGGTATTTCTTCTTCTTCCTCTTCTTTTGTTTCATTGCCTGATATTTCAATTACAGACTTAACTTCAGAAATATTTTCTACTTCTGTGGTATTTCCAGGTATTTCAATAGTAGATTTCAAGCCAGAAGAGATATATTTAGGTTTTCCTTTCACTTCTTTGGGTGATGGATTCACTGAGTTCTTTATTATTGTTTTATTTACCCGGCAGGAACTTGGAAGAGAAGTTTTCCTCTGATTATGAGAAAATTTGCCAACATTAGTTTTAGGTACGTCTGTCACATTAGAAATATTTTCTCCCGATGCTTTTCTACTCAGGGATAAATTTCTCTGTCCCATCCCTTTCCGCTCCAAAATCCCTTCACTCGAAAAGCACCTTTTAAGCTCAGATTTTCCATAACGACTAGCAGGTTGGGGAGCGCTCTGTCTTGAGCTAGGACGTACTGGATATCCTCTCCTTTCTAGTACTCCTTCCGTAGAGGAACACCTGGTGAGTTCCTTCTTGGACGAAGATCCACAAGCACCGAGAGTGACATCCGACGCAATCGAAGTCAAAACATTTACGCTCGACGATCGAGATGCATCCGACGTGCTCTTTCTAACTGTCGTCTTCATTTCGGCACCAACAACCCGAGGGACAACGTGACCCTTTTCTGCAGCTGGACTATTACTAGAGCTGCCATTTTTATGGTGAGATCTGGAAGAGGATTGAGAGGTGTTCTCAGTCAGTGTCTTGGCCTTCGCGTTTGCTCCCTTACTTCGCGGGGGAGATATGGGCTTCCCCGTGGGTGTTTTGGTTCCGCTGGAAGCTTGGCGCTGCACCGTCTTGACCGGAGGGGCGCACTTCGAAGACCATGCTGCCGTTGGCATGACGTTCTCGTCAACTAAGATCCCCAGGTAGATTAAAAAGCGTTACAAGCCCCACTCGGGTTGGTATGAAAAAACTAAGGGGTGTAGCAAAAGCATATACCACTACCACACAATCGCGACATTTTCATTTCTCCCGTAGTGTTAGAATTCCAATATTTGCAAAATAATATCAGTTTAAATACATGTTCAAATAGGAATCATTCATGTATCAGGCGTAGACGCTGACAGCTTATGAATCTGAATGATCCGAGAAAAGAAAAACAAGTCAAATTTACGAAAAACAGTGTATAAGAAAACAAAATTCAAAGTGACAGTTCTAACAAAACAAGTTCAAGGTACAATACGTTCACCCAGCAATATTTATGTTTAAAAATTTGGGCATATTTTCTTCGAAGAACGAGTGACGATCAGCACACGCAATTGACACGAAGAAATGACGGGCACTTCAAAACCAGCACGTGAGCACACTTCACAGCAATTGCGGCAAAACTGAAGTTTACGAGAACGTTTACTGTTCACCACTACAACAAAACATCACAAGCTAGCACATGATTGAACGAAGCACATAATCCAGCGGTCACATCGCGAGGGAAGACGTTCTTCAGCGGACTCTCGAGGACTACTGACGACGTCCCGCGACTTCCAGAAGGGAAGGAGCGACTGAGAGTTGACGGCGAGGACCGGCGCGCGCGTGGGTCTGCTCGGTTGCTCTGACAGGTGGTCGCTGGAGGGGGCGCCTGATGGAGGGGAGGTCCTGTCCCCCCTCCACTCCCACTACAACACGCGCTATATATCCGCAGCACCGTTTCTTGCACGTGGGTTTAAATGAGAGTTAAATGTCTGCATTAAATAGTTAAGACAGTACGTTGATGTAACACACAAAACGAAATACATATTTTAAATAAATAATTTAAAAAATAAAAATCAGAGGTAAGGTTTCAAATAGAAGTTAACTATTCATATGTTAAAACTTTCTACACTATTCCAAAATATTCTATTCCATGTAGAAACAATGAAGTGTAAACACGCTAATATAATCTTGTGTCCTTTGTTTGACGAACGTGAACTTTTCCCCACTAAATGTCAATACATTGCATCGGACGATATGGGTCAAAATCCTAAGGATCCTGATCTCATAATTCAAATCTTTTAATGTTGTTCAATCAAGTGTTTGTTTAAAATAGATGAAATCTTTATGATTCAGTAACAAACATAAAATTAAATTGTCGTATCATAACATTTCGTTTGTTTAATTAATTGTATATTGTAAATATTATAATGTGTTAAGAAAATTGTTTACATAATCCAGTTTACGGACATGAATATTCTGTAACCTTAGATCGATGTTTTGCTTTTCTGTTGATTTACCATTAATAGATTCGCAAATCATTCCAACCATTTCCTCAAATAACATTTACAAGGAAATATTGTGTTCAAAATTTCTCCCCATATTAAATGAGATTATAACTTCACATTATGAAAAGTTTTATTCTAAATTTGTATGTAATAATTTAATACAATAGAAAGTCAATACGATTGGTAGGAACTGTTTCAAACATATTTTTATTAAAATATTGTTTCAGTGATCTATCTTTTTCATTCACAGAATTTCCCACAATTTTATGGCTCAATCAAATATTTATCAGCAACAACGCTAATGCAAAAAATGCCACATTGGATGGGGTACCGGCCACTGAACTTGCTAGACCCACAAGTCACAATTACAGCTCGTATAAGAACACGCCTCATTCACACGGCTGGCGTGTTGCATACCAGCCAGGGGCAGTCGCAGGAGTTCACGTTCAAGGCCAGTCTGCACTGCCTCCGCCTCGGCACCATGGCTGTCGTGGTCCGGGTGATGGAGGGGGGAGGGGGCGCAGTGGTCTGCGGCTCGACGCTCGGTCGTGGTGGGTTGTGGAGAAGTAAGTCTCATGTATTAATCATACAACGATTCTCATGAGGAGGAAAGGAAAGGACAGAAAAGGAATCTGGAGACATTTCATCACCACGAAACTAACAATGATTCTACCAGAAACGAAATTAGACGAAAAAACATTCCTAGTCCACGCAAGACTTGCATTGATTTCATAAGAAATCTTTTTGGAAGCAAATTTAACGCAGTATTTTGTTTATGTTGAGAACTATATCTTTATTTTAATCTCGAAAAAAATTGTCCCCGCACATAAACTTCTCGGGGAAGGCTCGGAAAAAATCCGAAGAAAAATAAATTCTGTTATTACATGTTATCTTTCTTCCTGATTCCACAAAGACAAAGAGAGGAAATCATGGACGCCCCCCCCCCGATAAGCTAAGGAGAATAACGTAATTCGATTATTTCGATCCTTGCATTCAGATACTCTCAAAATTATTTATACATTTATACATATTTCATTCTTTCCCAGAAACAACAGCACCACATTAAAAAGTGTTAGATACCTCGTAATTCGTAATAAAATGTATAAGTGAGCAATATATGGAACAAAAAAATCGTCACGTAATATTATAATAAATAATTATTAAAGATAATGGTGCAGGCTATGCAATTATAATCACATAGATGATCAAAACATTGGGATAATAATTATCTTATTTATACTTGATATTTATACGAAAATAGTTATATTTTACAAACTTGAAATGTTATAGGTCATAATAATTACTGGGGATTGTGTGGCCTAAATATAAAGAAAATCAATTCCCAGTGATTATTTTTTATTTTGAATATAATAGCGGAAAATATCTCATCTGATGTAAACTTGGAATAAACACTCGTACAAAACATCCATTCGTCGCTGTAATTACTCCCGAAACATTTTACTTTAATTGAGTTCAATTATGTTCCACAACGCTCCCAGTTTGCGAACAAAGGGCCAATAAAATGTTTTAAGCTGGAACAGAGCTGCTCTGGCTCACAGTTTTACAACCACAATTCATTTTCCTTCACCGCCAAACAATCCAAAGCAGCAAAGCGTGACTGTCACCGCAGGAGGAAGAATTCCATGCCACGTCTCTGCTGCATCAGCCGTACGAAAAGCTTACGAACAGAAATTGAAATCCCACAGCGACGACAAACGCAAGCATAGCACTCGCAATTCATCAATGGTTAACAAAGGTGGATGTAATTTGGGTTAATTTGTGGTTAACTTATTCAATTTTATTATTAAAATATTTCATACATTTTAAACGACAGTCATTAAACTATCTGGCATAAAAGAAAACCAAAATATAAAGTATACGAGAGAAAATAAAATAATCATTCTGAGTATTTTCTTTCTATTCACTCCTTATAGTAGCAGCTATGCAAATAAAACAATTTCTTATCCATATCCCATCACGCAACTAATTGTCCGACGTGATTATTAATTTATGAAAAGTAATTTAATTTTTGTGATCTTACTTGTACCATTTGAGTCTGATGAAATATCTAGTGCCCAGATACAATAGTATTCTTTCGACTGAATAAGGCGTCAATCGTGAAAAGTGGCATGATTCTCAACACCATGTATGTATCATAAATAATCCCTCAGCAATCAAAAATAAATTTGACGTTTTTATTGTCAATGTTCATAATAACAAGGTAATAAATACAAAGTTGATAAAGCATTCATCTCAGTTATGTCACCATCAGTACCAGGAATTTACCTGAGTCTTCACAACATTAAAATGCATACATTAAACTATGATTCAGTGTTCAATGCATTTCTTACAAGGCTTTTAACGAAAATGTCACGGAAAATAATAATTTTGTATTGAATCAAGTTATTAATCACTAGAATAAAATCAAACAAATAACAAAACAACAATGAACAAGTCACTATTCCCAGTAATATAAATCAAGTGATTTGGAGGAACATCCGATACTGCAACACTTCCTGCCAGTACGCAAGTCGGTAAATAGGAAGAAAAATTCTCAGATAAATGGAGAAACATTAAATAATGTAAAACTTAAATTGGTAAAGCATTCTTATCAATGGCATAGTAAAAATAATGATAATTTTATTTTCGGTATTTTAATCCTCTTTAAACTTAGGTTATTTTCCATTATTTTAACTTATGATTGGTATTATGTTCTGTTTTATTTATATTTGTCACTAATTTTTGTACAGCAATTTAGATGCAGAAGTATTGTACTTTGCCTGTTGCCTCTTACTTTTTATCAATGTGCTTATATCTGAAGTAAAAAATATGATCTTTGATTTAATTTTGAGAACCGTTCGAACAATTTTAACTATTCTATTTTCAATGATTTGAATTTTATTTTTTGCAGTTACGTTGGTTTTTGCTGCGTCCCATACCGGACTTCCATATGATAGGAGGGGTCAAATAATGGAAACGTAACAAAATGAATATTTTAATAAGCGGAACACGTGACACTAAGTCGAAATTGCCAGTCGATGTAGAATATTCTGTTCACAAAAAAATCCCGTGTCCAGGATTAAAAGTTGGAACACTATTGATACCAGAACGCACTCATCTCCGATACGATACGAGACTTAGGGTACATTATAGGACGATGTACTCATTTGGATATGTCAATTTTTAGTGAATTGTATTACTGACAGAAATTGGATAAATACTTTTTATTTAATTTGAAAATACTAATTATCAATTATTACGAAGTATTATTTCACAATTTCTGACAGACAGTACCACGTCAGAAAGTAGATTTATCTCCCACCCCAAAGAACCTGGAGTATCCGCGACCAAAAAACGAACCTATTGTGTTATTCTCGGACAAAGCTACTTCAACGTTTAGCACCCACAGCAAAACGATGTCTCGAGTCGTGACAAAAGAGACGGCCAGTCACACATGTACACTTTCAATCTCTCAAGGCGAACGATCGGAAAGACGACGAGGGAGGGATGGATTGCGGTAGAGGGTGGTCTGATCAGTTTTTGTCAAAAGCAGGACTCTGCTGCCATTGCCGACTCGCTTCATGCCGTAGCCTCCGCACCCATACTGGAGTCCACTAACAAGTAAAAATGGTACCAAAACTCAATCGCTTGAAGAAAAAAGTTCAATATTGATTGATAAAAATCTATATTGATAACAAACTGAACTACTTTATTATTATTATCACTGTGTACGATTTGCCGGATAAACACGAGGATGCGAAACGATACACGCGATACAAAACAAAACAGTACAATATACAATAAAAAAGGGTTTTATAAGTACACTTAAAGAATTAAATACTAAAAATAAATTTGTAAAAAAAAAAAAAGCAGTTACAAACTGCGCATGACCACGTGGAAGACAATCAACTAATTTACCCTCCGGAAGAAAGCAAGGGACCATCTCATCAATTCCGATCAAAGACCCTAAGGTCGAGAAGGATGTTAACATTTCAGCACGCTTTTTAGATAAGAATAAAAAGTTAGCTACGTGTTATAATATCAAGAGAAGACCAACGAATTTGTATTTAATATAACACGAAAAAGATAGTTCACAAGTACGTATTATTATCGAACTATTAAAATAACTCTAAATTCGAGATTAATTATTACAATAGACCGCCGTCCCTATGCAAGAACCTACAAAGTCTGTACATAAAAAGAACCTAGAGAGCGGATTTTATATCTTGTACATCTGATCTATTTTTTGTGCACCATTTGAGAGTTCATGTAACGTCTGAAGGAATCCGTCCCGGAAGAGATGATTCGGTTTTATTTCACCGTATTTGCAGGATGGTTCATTAGAGCTACCCAACTTTGTTATTGGTTGTTTACATCTCCAAGTCCCAGTCCTAATTCTATTTAAACATGTCCACATTTTTCAAGCCTCACGCTTGTCTCATAGGGTCCTTGACTAATTGGTCGATTTCCACTGCATCTCTTTCCATAATAGCTTCCACTGGTCTTATAGGCGTTGCGCCTCCATAAAGGTTTCTAACCTTCAGTCGATTCGTACCAATAAGGTCCTCAAGGATGGGCAAGGTCAAGTCAGAAACAATTCTGTTCTTTCCTCTGCTGACAGCTTTTTCTCTGCGCAGAGTAAGAGGCTGATTATTAGCGAGTAAAGTGATTCATGGTGTAGGCGTTGGTATCACAGATTAATCTCGGGTTGTCTGCTTTCCTTGAGCTGCTTGTCTGCTTTCCTTGAGCTGGGTGTCTGCTTTAGTGATGAGTGCTATTCCGCAACAGTTAACTAGGGCTACTATTTAATAGTCGCCTTTAATAGTAATTTGAATAGGAAATATATTATTTAATAATTTTCTATATTTTATTATCAATTTGTTATAATAGTTAACCAAGAGATTTGGAGATTTTAGGCCAGCACGAATCTGTATGAAAGGGTCCTGATTTAAATAGCCGCATATACGAATGATGCACTGGGAAGCAGACATTGCTTAGCTGATAAGAAAGGTAAAGAAAGAAAAATAGGAAAGAGAAATAAATTGAGAATACAAAATTGAAGTAGACCGAAAAACGGATGTTTTCCGCAGTTTATTAACTGAGGGGATCCTAGTTTCTTATAAAGAGAATGCTTAAACTATAGAAAATGGTATAGTGAAAACACAATGAAAATTATTCTGCCTGAGGTGGTTAGGACAAATTGAACACATTTTATTCAAGTATTTTCCTGGATGCAGAATATTATTATCCTTTTTATCGTGAAACACAATCGGGTAACACACATTCGCTTCGCCACATGCAGAGCTTTGTGCTCAAATTTCAGGGAGAGGAGTTACGAAACATAGTATGTAGTGCAATGATATCATTTTGTATAGATTACATTTTATCGCATTACATGTTTATACTCTTACACACTTCATGGAGAGTTTGTGAAGAAAATCACGTAATAAATTTAAAATTAGTTAATACGAAACAGGTTTCAGGAATGTATAGAGTAATTTATTAATTCCGCAATTAACTCGCTTACATTTGTTAACGTTATTATATTTGCCATGAAGTACACAAGCCACGAAGTTTAGGTTCGTACATTCGATTTTATCAACTCAAATCAGGTTTTTTCTGTCTTGTCTTTATTCTTGAGCTACAAATCCATTCATCCTAATTTCAACATGTTTGAATTAGCTCGATTTCCAATTGACGCGGATATCTGGATTTGTACTTCGTTTTTTTATGAATAGGTTTTCTATGAAGTATCGTAAAGGTGCTTGGAATTAATTTCCAAATCTTAAATACTTGCTGTCAAACCTCGAGTAACATTTTATATGTCGTTTAGAACCGTAATGCGTTTTCAAACACGGTACATTCACAATTCAGTGCCGATCAAAACTCTCCCACACAACCAAAACCAATCGCCACAATGCTCCATGGCCAATCATTCCCACATCCCACCCATCACCAGAGGAAGGAACTTTCCCTTCGGTCACTTTCCCAGCCCTCGGCCTGTCTACGCACCCGAGCATCGGCGTTCAACCCGAAGCCGCGGTACGCACGGAACTGCGTCATGAATTAAACATGCGACTCCTCAGAGAAGCTTCAAAGAGGGAAAACACTTCACCTGCGTGTGAACGAAGAGTACTCGACTCGAGAGGCGGAGTTTTTAACCTCTGATTTCATGCTAATAACGTCTGCACAGAAGAGAGAAGAAGAGTACATCCTCATCTTTCCACTTGAGTTAAAGAACGGTCCATATCAGTTTAAGATAACTCATTAAATAATTTAATTAGTAAATAAGATTAGTAATCAATAAATAATAATAATATCGTTACACGCAATATCGTCAGAAGACTTTTATCACAATACCATCTTAACCTTGGTTGAATAGCCCCATACTTAGGTAATTTTTTCCAGTGAAAATTGAGAAAGTGCAAGAAGAAGAAGATGATAAATAATAATAATAATGATAATACCAACAACGTAAAAGAGCCAATTTTCAATTCCATTGCAAACTTTATAATACAATTCGCAATACAAGTACATAAAAATAACTAAATATTTTAATGTATGCTATCCTTTATTTATAAATATATTTTTTATATGCACTTGCTCGGTGTTCTTCTTGTAGTACATTACATCGGCAGTCCCTGTTTTCCTTTCGGCATTCTGACAGGAAGTTATGGACCTTTGCTTGTTTTGGGAGAGTTAAGATTGTCCGTCATATGATCATAAACATTTTTACCGGTTTTTTCTTGTAACAAATTCATTTATTTCCTTATCTGTTGAAGAATTAATCAACCTCTATTCCGTTCACGTCACTCTTCGGGACACTACACTGATTATTATTCAAAAATCAATTATCAAACTTAACCGAACGGAAACATTTTTACTCGATGCACACATTTTGTATCAAGTACTACAAATGCGCAAGAAATATTTCTGTTCCCAAGAAATAAAATAGGAACATATGTAGAAGAAAAGTACCAAGTTTCAAATTTCTTGCTATCAAAATTACGATGCATGAAATTACTTTTCTACTTTTCGTATAAATATAAGTACGGATTATATTTAATATAGAACTGGTGATAAGATTCAGAAAGACCGCCACTAAAGTGTTCGGACTGATTGTGAGTAGCGGAGGAATTTTGGTAATAGGAAAGTCATTGAGTGCTTATTGCTGGTCATATTTCGGACGTCTGTATATATTTTCTTAAGTACAGCGATTTCGTGATAGGAAAACTGAAAACATATTTTCTCGGTTTTCGTTGAGTAATGGCATCGAATATGACTCTCCCTTACCGGACTGGGTTCGAGGATTTTGACTTTTTTTCTTATTTTCTTTCTTGCTCAATTCGTATGAGTTAACAGATTTTCGTTAATATAGTATTTCATTATCGGCACTCACGTGGTTAGTATGTTTTGTCATGCTACTGAATTAGGATTTAAGCATTTTGAGTTTTAAAGACTTAGTTTTCTAATGAACGAGCGACAACAAATTTATAGACATTTATTAAGTGTTACTAACANAAAAAAAAAAAAAAAAAAAAATTCATACTGAAGTAATGATACTTGTGCTTCTATAAAAATTAAAAAATTCTTCATCTCTCATATAAGATGAAAAACCTATAAATCTGAAGAATGTATTTGTCAAAAGGATAATAAAAACATATTTCTTCAAAAGTATACCAAGAAATCCCTTAATCTCGAATAATTATCATGACTGATTGAAATGAGCACATGTTGTGGCAGAGGCCGTGTTTCAATATACCTAATATTATTAAAGTGTTGATCTATAGTATTTTAAAAAAAATTCGACTTTCTGAAATAAACATAAAATTTCATTCTCTCGCAAATCTAGTGAAACTACATAAATTGGTAAAATAACTGCACGAATCAGGGAACTTCACGAAGCATAGGTGATTGAAGGTTAATATAAAACAGGTGTTATATGAAGGTTACAGAATACCAGCATCAGTAGCCGTGGTAAATTAGGGATGAATGTAACAAATTACCTGAAGGTAAACTTTCTTCTTATAACATTGTACATGCAAGAAGTTGAGCAAATTCATTGTCGTGTTATTTTCACACCAAACAATTTCACATAAATTCATGCACTATTAATCGAAAATCATTGTATTTGGGAGGTGATAAATTACAAATTGGTAACACAATAAAGATTTATCAAAATTTCCTAAGATGAATATTTTTTGGAAGTATTTGTTTTATTATATATTAGTGAGTTTATAGCATCACGTGTTTTGTTGTATCACATATTTATTGCAAGAGAATGTTACAAGTTCCAAAGCAATCATATGCTGATTCCATTAAATAAAACATTCAATATGGATAGACACAGGTGGACTATATGAGAGAACATAGACCGACTGCCTATTCATCGCGTTCTTCTCGAGTGACAGCGGCATCATGCATCTACCTACGCATTATATAGAACAAGCGACGCGCACTATGCCCTACTTCCTACCACACAGTGGACACATGTAAATTTAGTGGCCAAAATGCGTACTGGATTATAATGGATACCATTTTCAAGCGTTTATACAGTTCTTAACAAAACACAACGCAAAAATTATGAGTTTCTAATATACATGACACGTTACACAAAATATTTAAACAAATATACCAAAAGATCATTTCACTTAACAAGCCCCTGTTGTTTAAGATTTAATAGATTTTTAAGTTACATAAGAAAATGGAGATATGAAATATTTTTTGATGTAGTTGTGGAGTAAATTTGTTTTTGTGACTTCTCTTTTTATTATCTTATTCATTTGGAGCACAGAATAAGTTGAATGCATTCATTGATTTTAAACTAACTGTATTCGTCGTGATTAATCACTACTGTTAGTTTAATAATTTAAACTAACAGTATTCGTATTTGTATGTCATGCTAAGTTTTGATGTACGGAGGATGAAATCTTCATGTCTTTGTTACAATATGACAGTTTTTGACACGATAGAATGAATAAGATAATTAATACTTATTATTTGGTGATAATAATGGCAACGTGGCAGGGCAGTTTACGACAAAGTTCATCTGCCGACGAGACGACAAAGTTTCCATAAAATAATTTCTATTCATGTTCTCTTTAAGTTTCGAACGTCCTTAGTCGCGAATTCACATCCAATGACGGTGTATCCAGTGACGGTGAAGAGAAAGAGAGAGAGGGAGAGGGAGAAAGAGAGAAGTAGGAACAAAGAGAGAAAACAAGAATCTGTGGTTGTATTTCACAATTTCATTTGAATAAATTAATGAAAGAGATTTCAGTTTTAGTTATATTTGTTGTAATCTAAAACACGTTTTTTGTAATATTAATCTCGGATCACGATTTTATATGCTGCACGATTACAACCAGTGTTATATTGTAGATCATTATATTATTAGAACATGTAATTTATTTGTTCCTTAAGTAGTTTTATATTATTTATAACTCGAGAATTAAACTTTTGTGTTATTAGTTCATATTTGAGACAAACGTTTTCTATATTTATTTAATTCCTTTTCACATATATGAAAAACTTAAGAGAATCGCAAATTATGTGAAATTACTTTCGACAATACACATCACTTGTAGGCAATGAGATTTGATTTCTTTACTTCACTGTATAAATATAAGAAATTATAGGAATATTTATAAGTAATTTGTGATTCGAATTATACCAATTCCATACGATATCTTGCAATTATATTCAAATTCTGTTAAAAACTATATTTTATCACAGTATTACGCAAACGTTTTTTACAGAAACTCTAATATCTTTTACATTGCCTATGAAGACCTTGCGTGACAACGTATTTCGAGATGTCGTTTAAATATAGAGAATAGTAAAGTTTATTGAAGTCAAGAATATACAGAATATTTTTGTTAAATTAGTCCAAAATGTGTATAATAAAAAAATACAAAATATTTCTTTAATAGCGGTGTAATGAAACATTTAATCTCGTTACGATTTACCAGCGGTACTATTAGTCTTCCAAATATGGGAGCCGTTTCAAATAGACCTACGATTGGTCGAACGAAACTTCCCCTGTCGAAGGGGAAGCAGGAGGAGAGACGCGTTGCAAACTTAACAGATCCAAAACTGGTCAGAGCGTGGGACTTAGAAAAATAAATGGACCCTTTTTTGTTATCAGTAGTGAACGTGTTATAAAAATTGACGATATATTGTATTTCCAACCACAGTGCTCGTGGGAAAGGGTACGACGCGGCGGCGCGAACTGTTTGTTTTTGTGACGGCGTCTTCATACGCGCGCCCGACATCTAGAAGGCTATTCTGCTCGGAAGCAGAGAAAATGTCTCTTCTAAGACACAATTACAGGTGGAGTTAAACAACCTAATTAAAATTCCAGCGAATCGCTACGAAATATAGCTAATCATCAACTACTTGATTTGAGATTCCTTAAGCTCAACAAATATACACACAAGAACATGTTTTGCTCCAAAAAATTCGTATGTAAATCAACAGCATCCAAGAGTTAATATCAAACACTCCAGTCATCCGTCACCATAAGTAACTTATCAAATCCCACGTTTTTTATCGATGTAAGCAACAGCGACACACTCATTTAAAATAACACCTTAAAACACCTAATTTTTTCCACAAAAACTTTCGCACAAATATTTTGTCACTTATTCTCTTTTCACAACATTTAAATCACTAGATTTTGAAGATCGTTTTCATTCTTAGAAATAATTGTGAACTAGCGATTAACAAAAAAAGTAAAATATGCGAAACTCGGGGACAAGATTTTCTGCTTCAAGCAGAGAAAATGAGCTTTCTTGGAACCCATCGATGAGTTAATGATCTCGTTTGAAACGACATGGACGGAAATTTAGAGTAAATAAGCGAACTTGGAATGTAATGAAAAACATTTGCGTCTATTTTTCCTTACTTCTTCAGATCCTTGTCAATCAACATAAAATTCTTATGCTCGGATACGTCTCCATTTACAGAAAGTCTAATTACAGGTTGTGCGACAAACGTGCCTCTATTTTTACGTACAATTTGTTTATGGTTTTAGAATCACAATTTGTTTACGGTTTTAGAATCCAGGTAAATATGAGAAATAAAATGTCGTAAGTCGTAGAATACAAAGTTATAAAAAATAAAAAAACTAATGATAAGATGTCATTACGAAAGCTTCGTTATTTGGAAGCTATCTTAACACTGTCCTGGTACTTTTTATTAAGTTCTCGAAGGTTCCTAAGTCGTGATACAGCGGAGAAAGATTTAACTAAACACCCGTGTACAAAATTACCATCGGAAAACAGGGTAGACTGAATGAAACGCAAAAGCTACGTAAGTGTAGTATATCACTACACTTTCACCAACACGAGCGAAGGAAGCTGTAAAACAGAAGAGGTAGGGAACTTCTTTCGATAGGCCGACGTGGGAAGACGGGCCTATTACGAATTATTACGCCTCTAATGTACAGAAGAGATCCTATACTTCGGCTTTCACCTCTGTGTCGAAAGGGTTGAGAGTAGTACAGGATGCAACGAAAATGTATTACACCAGAAGCCAAAATTAATATAAAAAACGAATGATTTAAAAAAAATTAAACGGATTTAGAAACGGGTAGTATACAAAAGTAACCCTCGGTAAAATGTAAATTTAATAAATATTGTTGACTTGAAGGAAAGCAAGGTCTTTAAACGAATATTTCTTGAAAGGTATTATAAAGAATGCGGTTTGGCGAAATCATTCCTTTAGAAGTTACTATAGATATTTAACTTGTTAGACTGACATAATCCTTGTGTTTTAATGGTTGATTTCGAAAAGGAAAGCATAATTCTTCACGCATGAAAAAATTAACCACGTTATCATACTTAAAAAGTAAACGTATATTGAACAAATATAAAAAACGAAAAGGTACGTAACAGACATTTCAAACGACTTTGCATATCATTGAGAGTGCATTTAAGATTCCAAAAATAACTGTATCTTCTCCAAGAATTCAAAACACGTAACACAAGTATTTATTTCTTCCTCACAGTGAGTTCAAATTGGTTCATGGAGCAATAATTTGAGTGTGTATCAACGATTTGGAATCAAAAATCCGTGACTAAATACTAACAAAACGAGTAAATACTAACAAAAGCTAGTAAGCGAGTAAATACTAACGAGTAAACAAGTAAGTACTAACAAACGAAATGATAAATACAACTTCCCTAGTCGACTTGATTTTTCTGAAGAACAAATATAGATTGAATCTTGTTCATCGAAAACCAAATACAAAGAATTAAAAAGAAGACATTTTTTAAATAATATAATCAAATATTTTTACTTCATTGCCAAACATAGAGCCAACAAATTTCAAATATCCTAGTAATACTCTTGAGTTTCACTTCACTTCAAAATGCTACTTCCAACCTAAAAGAGGCAATTTATACCAAGATCGTAGAAAATTCACTCTCCGGAACCAACCCATCATTTGCACAAATTATTCTGAGGAGCTGGAGGAAAAGAAGAGAAATAGTTTCTAAAAGAAGTTTACGATACTTCAACAGAAAATGATCCCTGCGGTAAATTTCACACCTTAGTTAAAAACATTCAAATCAATAATAGATACTTAAAAGTTTTATTTTTAACTTCGGTTTGTAACTTAGATTTACTCAGAACATTTGAGTTAGAAAATAAAAAAAAATTCTTACTTCCAATATTTAAGTAATCAAAACGAAAATATACACAAATTTTCCGTAGCCTTCCTAAAATGTACATAGTCTTGAGCAATATGACTTGAGTAATTCTAACACGTCTTGTCACTTAACTCACAATGATATTCGAACATCTTATTTTGAGAGGACCTGAAAGCTGATTCTGCCGAGGGAAATGGAAATCCATCACTGTCATTTCGGTTATTATTACAGAAGAAAGAACTCTGGATGTTGGAACGGGTTGAGGCTTAAACTTTCTCCTTATCAAATCCAACAGGAAGAGAAAGAGATTGGATAGAGCGAATTGGGAGAACGGAATTAAACAAAAGAACAGATATATTTCGTTTATAACCTCACTCTAAGGAATCGCTTTACACTGAAAAAAAATTCCTACGAAACTTAACATTATCTTTTTAAACTAGAGATTTATTATTATATCGTAATAAATTTTGTTAAAACATGAAAACTAAAGGTTTGCGCGAACTTAAGTACGAATATTCCTCGCACCAAAATCCACGCATACGAATACTGACAAACCATGTCGTAAGTATATAATATAATACCCTGCGAACATTTTCTGTGCCAATTAGTTTTCCATTCACAAATGAATTTAGTATTATCAATTCATTCAAGTTTCATTCTCTCGTCTTTGTATAGTTATTAAATGGTGCAAACCTTATGGTATTTCCATAACTTATCGAAAATAAATAAAACAAATTCTGCAGAATTTTCAGCGACAAAAACTGCAAATTTCACCACACACTATCAAGGTTACGAGGTTTCATCAAATATATAATCAGATTCTGCAAAAAATCGATGAGCAGCACTTGAACTAATGTGTAGAAGATGATGAAATATAACTTGATTTTTCATGAATATGTGGATCACGTCAAACGCACGACAAGAAGTCAGCGCTTTCCTGACGAAAGCAAAGTATTCGCGAAAATAAAATAAAATAGAAAAAACAAAACTGCAGATAACACCGAAGCTCTTCTAATAATTGTCCGACAATTATGAAAAACATTTCTTGAATATACGGAAATTTAAAAATATTTCTCTCCTACATAAATAAGAGAAGTGACTACATTAACTGACTAATTTGTTTAAGAATATTGAACTTTTTGCTGCAATTCTAAACCATTTATTTCCATAACATTTGCATCTATATTATGTGAACTGTCAAGTTTATACTAACGAATTGTAAATAAACGCAGTCGAGTTCTTTTGCAAATAAACGTTTCATAGCAGGAAATTCTGTTAATAAACAATATCAATGTCTACAAACAGGAAGCCTTGTGATAACAGTGTACAGAATGAGTCAAATGCATGTTAACTCTCACAATCGTAAAATCATTTATTAAAAGAAGTACATCATATGTATTTAATGATGTAAATTCTTGGTTATTGACTTCGTTATTTAATAATATAAAAGTTTAATAATATCTGTTACTGACCTTTTCTCAGTAGTTGCAAACTAGTATTTAATAATCAACACAGTCTCAGTCAGTTCGCTATCATGTTAAACCAGCGACGAACAGCAGCGTTTAAAGCTCATCCATATATCTCGTGGGGAATGAATGATCCGGTCCGTAAGTCATTAATGACAGGAACGCGCTCCTTTACCATACCAAGAATCGCAGGGTATCAGAATTGTGGAGACCAGCATAATGATTCACTACGACCAGTCAAGCGACCGATATTCACTCATAGTACAGGACCAATAATGCGGTAGAGCGCCATCGTAATGGAATACTTCTGAAGTACGATTTGTGGAGGTAGTTTATCAATGGTAAACTGCTACAACAAGTAGACGAATGGATTCACAGTTGAGGTGTCAGAAAAGTAGGGCCCAATTAATCAAGGGCGAACACAGCGCACCAAACATTTCCCTATCACGTTCATGCTCCCGGTTCACTCATGCATTTTCAGTGATCCAGAAAATCGTGTCATGTCAGTTTATGAGATCATTTGTGGCCAGACGTTTCATTGCTGGATTTCATTAAATCTTGTGGACCAACACTAAGTCTCACCAGATATTCAAGTCAGCTAAAGTGGAGCAATTCATCCAATCACATTTTTGCGCACAAGTTCAAGCTTTGGTGAACTGAATTTGGCATGGTTGCATCCCAAGTCGTGAGTTAAGGTCCACCACGCTATTTCTTGAGGTATCCTGAGCCGCCACAAGTACAATACATATTTGATACAAATTTAATAAGGTTTATTACCATTTGAGTGTTAACATACCTTAAAACTGTATGTGAAATATAAATAAGTAAAAACCAAAACCAAAAGTAATGAACTACATTGAAAGTACTTCTCCTGAACTTCTTCTACAGACTGAACCAATAAAGTAATTTTATTTTGAAAAGCCAAGGTATTTTCAACATCGCGTAGCTTGTCATTTATTCACTGTAAAGTTTAAATTATTCATAGTCTTAGAGTTTTCCTCCGAGCACCGCAAATTTACTTAAACTATAGAAACAATGTAGTACTTTGGGTATTTTCATAAGATTCACTGTAACGAAAAAGAAAGCACTACAATGTGCTTTAGCGCCGGACTACAACTTGCTGTAGTTCACCGACTCTTGTTACCAAGCGAAATACTCCAATGCGGGGGAAATTGTGAAGCCAAGATGGGAAGCCAAGTGAAGTCTCACAATTATGTAACATAATTATAAAAAGAGGATGGGTTGAAAACACTGATGTAAACTGAAGATAAAAGAGTTCGGTAACAGAGGGAATGAATTAAGACACGTATGGAGGAATGCGTGTATCAGTTCGAGTAAATTATGATCTAGGAGGTGAGATAAGAAAAAGATCAAATAATTTTCAACAGGAACCAAAATATTAAATAACCAACTTAATTTGTTATGGTCAATTATTCAATGTACCTTATAAACTGGAAAAGAGGTCACGGAAAACAATTGTGGTTGTGGATGCATCCCAGAGCTGCAGCGGTCGGGATATGAAGACCTAGGTTCGAAGGTCAACTCCCCCCTCCCCCATCGCATATACGCACCTGCGCCGGTGAAGAGAAAGCGGAAGCTTTCCAAGGACGTATACCACGATTCCTCAGCACAGATCCTACAAGCAGTCGCCCGAGGGAACCATTGGTTTTGGGTTTCTTAAGAGAAAATGGAGATGATGCTATGCACACACAGAGCGCCCGTGCCGTCGCGTGTTAAGTAATTGTGCTACTGGAAAGTTCCCGTAAACGCTACAAATGAAATGACCAAAGATCGTATTTCTTGTTTGTTCTGGATATTCGTCGTAACATACGAGTATGTACACTAAGCTGAAAGTCCCTCCTCTATAAATAATATATTATCATTAATCACAAGCACAACAATTCGTAAACTACCGTATTAATTTTCTTCGCTCGCCATAAATACAGCTATGCTTCACAAAACTGGAATGATACTTTTGGAAGACTGCAAAATACGCAACAACCCCTCAACATTTGTATAATTAACATTATGTTTATCACCTTTCGTTTTAATTTCAATATACACACTTATGATACAAAAAACGTGCATTAATTCGTAGGGAAACTGCTACGTCGACATTTGAAGCAGAAAATGTGTCATTTGTAATTATGTTTGAATTATTTACGTAGCAAAATATTTTTGCTATAGCAAAATAGAGGAACAATGTCAGGGTACACAAAAAACTATAAATGATTTTGATGTGCTGAACTTTCCTTAGGAATTACCTGTTATTTGCAAGAAATAATTGCTGTTACAGCTGAGATTACCGGTTTCTACAAAGAAACACCACATGTTCATATTAGTTAACTAATGACTCTGGACAGGGGTCAGTTTTCTCCAAGAGAAGTCTCTCAGTGAAACAGAGAAAACTTAATAAAATGTAAAAGAAAGTTTGCAAGCGAAATTGCATTGTACCAACTCGTTTTCTAAGGTATTCTTACTTTCCTATTATTTATTCCTCACAATTTTTGCTTTGTTTTGAAATCTAATTACAAATCAGCCTCAGGAAACGCAAATTTGTGTGATATACTTCAATCCTCGTTGGCTCGGGATTCAAACGATTATAAAAAAACTTAAAATAATTAAGTAATTAATTAAATATTGAATTGATGTCCTAGTAGCACACGAATTTAAATATTCATATCCCGTCTCTATATTAAAATTCACAACACGCTGTTTAAAACATTTAGTTAAAAAATAATTAATTCCAAACTTTCGAAAAACGTTTTTCGAAGTTTAAAACTTACTCATTTAAAACTCACATAAACATTATTTATAAAAAATAAAAATCATACTTGAACACACGTGAACTGTCCAAGGAGCTATCCTTTCTTTCATCAGAGCAGCTTCTATACAATATAGAAATCATCGATCATTCTATACAAAGCCGATCGAGGTACCGAAAAGGCTAACAAACTGACTGACCTTCGCGGTGGGCAAGCTCTTTTGCAATCAATAGGGAGTCTGATTTGAAACTCAAGTAATACTAGAAGGCGGACAGATGCTACCACACAATTCAACACGAACATGCATCTCGCTGCAAGAAATTTCTCGAGCAGTATAAATCACTGAATGATGCCATCAATTCTCTCTAAATGTGTAGAAATCGAATTTATGGATCGACATACATATCTACTACGTCGAATCTTTCTACTGAATCTCCTTTTATCACATATTATGGAATCAGTTGAGTAGTCAAATTGTCTCTCATAAAAGCAAAATACTACTTACAAAGTGTTGAAATCAAGGTTAAAATCATGGATATCATCTTCAGTTAGTTCCTTTACAAGTTAAATTTCATTACACTTGTTTTTTT
>NNCF01126718.1:1061143-1076353 GCA_002313205.1 Laupala kohalensis | reverse complement strand
GGTTTCCAACAGCATTGACCCATTACGCAACCTTTTAATTGATTTCAGCGTTCCAACTAAACCCTGCAATCCTTTGTAAATATAGAACGGGGATACTTTTTCAAGTGTCTTGTCTATACGTGTCATAATAATACAAACATTTTCATGTGAAATAATCTGTTTCTTATCATCCTTTGTTTCTGAAGCAGGAGGGCTGTTAACCCTCGGCCGCTTCGAAGACCCTGAGGCGTAATGCTTACCCTGCGGCTCACCCACTCCGCAAGGCAGTGTTTTCGGAATATCTTTCATTTTGTCCCACGAGTTCGGAGGAAGTAAATGTCCGGTGACGTGGAGCCCCCGCGTCACGCCACTAAGCCTTTCTCAACTGAGGTGCGGCAGTTGCCCCAGAGGTTTTTCCTCAACACCCATTCACCTCATCGGCGCGTAACACACCTTGAGGTTGAGGGATTTTTTATAGAGGCTTAATCCTTCCTCGCGACCCGGCCAATGAAGACTAAATCTTCGCCCTTCAAAACATGCAACTTTCTACCAATGATGGTCGCTGAAATATGTCCAAAGCTTACGGTGTCCGAGGACTGGTGGCGCAATACCAGTCCCCAGCTCGGGGCCGTGGGTTCGCCAAGCCCATACTCACTCGAAACTGAGCTCCTTGCGGGGGAAAGAAGAAGAAAGAGGAGAAGGAGAAGGAGAAGGAGAAGAAGAAAGAGAAGAAGGGGAAAATGAAAGACACCCTAGCTCCAATAGTGTCGGGATCGAAAAGAACAAGAGGCGACCAAGGAAGGTCAGGAAAGAGAAAGAAAGGAGCCCGGCACAAGCAAGTGGAAGCAATGCCAGACTCAGCTCGGGACCCCGTGTTCGCCAAACACGTATTTACTAGATGTAAGCCCCCTGGGGGGAGGAGAAGAAGAAATAGAGGAAAGAGAAGAAGAGGAAAATGAAAGATATCCTAGCTCTAATAGCGTCGGGATCGAAAGGAACAAGAGGTGACCAAGGGAGGTCAGTATAGATAAAGGAAGGAGCATGGCACAAGTAAGTGGAAGCAATGCCAGACTCAGCTCGGGGCCCCGTGTTCGCCAACACGTACTTACTAGATGTAAGCCCCCTAGGGGGGGGACACTGAAACAAACATTTACTGTATACTAGACACTGAAACAAACATTTACTGTATAGGAATATCATTTACGAACCTTAATGTTGCTCAAGATCACATGCGCTAATTTCGTAGCCTTGTTAATGTAATTGCTTATATAAAAAATAACGCGAGGTTTTAAAGTCGTGAAATCAAGAATATCTAATGAAAAAAATTACATTCTTTATTGTAATAGGCAGATAGATAATTGCATAATTTATCGGGACATCTGAAGAGTTTTGTTCATGTGACTCCACTTGACTTAGACGAGGATCTCGTTACTCGAATATCCGTAGCTGCTGTGAGTGTGCGTGAAACGACTGGCATTTTTGAATATGTGCGCCAATTGCCCCATCGACGCTGTGAAACATGTAACACTGTTGGAAGACGCAATTTTGAACTGTTATTGTAAACATTGCACTTATCAAGACGTTATCAATAAACATTTTGTGTTTCCTTTCATCTCTCATTTTTTGTTTTTGTGTCTCAAGGCGTCATTTGCGTCCATACATTCCTATACAATAAATGATTGTTAGTGTCATGTACCAACCCATAAGATTTGTACCATGGATTCGGGATTACACCACATACGATAAGTTTCTTAGTCTCCTGGGATGTTTTTTCTCTCCACGAATTGTACGGCTAAGCAATATTTTATTCACAGCAATAATTAATTAGTAGATTCATTAATTATTCCTGTTTGTTACATTTAGTATTAAAAGATTCGTTATCAAAGCAAGATTCGTGTAACATTGATGTTTAAAATGCAGAAATATGAATTTAATCCATTCCATAAAATATACGTTTAGATGAATTATCCAGGCAAAATACCATTTGTTTATACGCTTTTGTATACATACAAACTATGAGACTTTAGAGAAATATTTGAATTCAACATCAACTTTCTATATCTACAACTAAATCTCCTCCCTTTACCGCCGTGTTTGTAACTACTTCCGAAAGATATACATAATGGAAATGACTTTATTTATATTCTATTTTTTGAAATAAAGTTTATGAGAACAAAAACAATGATAAAATTCAGTATAAGGTGTCAGTTGTCAATAAATTATTTTGATAAATTTCATCGGTTTATAAATACAAGGGAGATTTTACAATGTATTTCATGTATTTGATTCTGTTATATAAATTGATGGATTAGAACCAACCAATATCATCGCACCGTATAACAAGCGTCTTGTTAGATAAATAATAAATCGTGCTACACATGAGGTGCCTCAAGGTACGAGAATAGGCGCGACCGATTTCTCCCCGGAACATGCTTCTTTGCGCTCGAAGCGACGGCTAACAAAGACAAACGTGTCGATCTTCATCTTAATTTCCTGCAGACCTCGAGGAGCACGCGTGTCGAGACACAGGGTCTCCGTCTATTCGGGGTTCAGCGAGCGGAAAAACGGGGAGGAGTGGGAGCAAGGGGAAGCGACGCAAGTGCAAGCTTGAATTTGCTCACAAAAAATTAAATTGAAGGAGGAAAATGAACGTGGGTCGCTACACTCCAATTACGGAACTTTTCGTGACAATTCTTCATGAAGATTTTATTAGGATTTCTAGCATTTGTTGGTTCTAGTTTTTAATCTGGATATAAAAATCGACAACTTAAAAAATAGAAAAAGTTATCATAAACTGCCCGGGTAAATATTTCTAGAGTTTCATGTTCAAAATTGGTTTACTCGTAAATATTTTAATAAAAAATATCTGTTACAATCAAGTTACTCAAAATGTCATCTATTTACAGACCACAGAAAATATTGTATCTTTGAAATCCTATGTCAATTAACATAGATCAGGTTCAAATTCACTATTCACTCATTTTCTTTCTCAATAAGCGATCAAGTACAGAGTAAAAGATGTGTGACTATTATTGAAGAAAGTTATATTAAGGATTATTATTAAAAACAAAATTTATAAAACATTGTCTGTTTGCACTACAAATTCTTGAAACATATTGGAAACTAAATTATGCACAATAAGCTGTATTCAAAGTAATAATATGATAAAATTTATTTTCATTTCCATACTTCCCATTTAGATAGTGAAATGGAATTAATAGTAAATTAATTAAGGAAAAATTAGATCTTTTTTAATTTACGTCTAATGTAAATATTCCAGCTGAGTAGAAGCATAAATTCGCAATATGTATCTTTAATCTTCGCAATCATATTTATTTGCAGATCCCTTTCAAATGTAAAACAGCATTTCAGAATTTGAGTAAACGTGAATGTTTCTGAAAGCACTGAAAAAACAATCAAACATGAACCTGTTACACTAGAACACTTAAGTCACGCCACTTTGACGGTGGAATACAGCCGCGGACGCCATCTGTTGGCCATACTACAAACTACTGAGTCCTCGGATTGGCATACGGAGATAAGCATATATTCATGCTATTTTCTCCGACCTAGTGAGATTTCAAGAACGTGTGTACAAAACACTAATTCCCCAAAATAAAATTTTCATTATTTTATAATTGTTTCAAAAGCATTTTTTAGAGAATAATTGAGTAATTCCACATTGAAAGTTGGAAGAAATCCAAATATTCTTTAACACTCGATCACATGTTTATTCTCGAAATTTATCCCACGTATGTAAGGTATTCTCAAGGAAAACAAATTTTGAAAAACAAAATCAAATATTATAACACTGATATGATAAAAATATGAGGGTTTCGGTACCAATAAAACCTTATTTTAAGTCATTTCTTGCTCAATTTAAAATATAATGAGACAAAACGAATAGATCAATAAAGAACATTGTAGAACCACTTATAACATTTTGTGTGTCGTGTAGCGTACGTAAATTTCTTTCGTACAATATTTTAATCAAATTATTAACAAAAATCAATTACAAATCTATAACAATATAAGTTCGTAACTTTGAGGTGCTTCTAAACCATTAATTATTCGTTTTATTTTTCTATCTTCCCTACGACACGAGTATTGACTAGTACAAGAGTATCGATACAGAACAGCTATCGGTTTCAAAAAGCATTAGACTCGAATTTCAAATCGACTTTGGTTCGATTTTCTAATCCATAAACATACCACAAATTATAATCAAATGTTAACTTATTTAATTCTGCGTTATAAGGCATGAGTTTAGAATTTTTTAAGGAGCTAATTGTTTATTCTTATCCTATTTGTAAATACGGTTATTTTAAGGTCGGATGGAAATTAATACAATTAACCGATCTTCAGACTGCATGTTTTTATACAAACTACAAGAACAATTTTTTAGCAAAGATGAAATTATAAAACTAACACATCTTAAAATGAACTAACCCAGCAACACTGTAAAATTTTCAATATCCTAGGTTTAACAGTTTTGCTACTATGTGTTTTCAAAGTTGGCTCTGCCCTTAAAAACGCTAGAAAATCGAAACTTTTTACCTTACAAACACATTAAAAATACTCAGAAACAATTAAAAATTTCTAAACACATCCCTTATAACGCAGAATTAAATAAGCTAAAATTTGATGTATATTTTGTTAATTTTATTAGATAGAAAAATTGAACCGAAGGTTCAAACTCGAGTCTATTGCTTTCTTGAAACTGATAGTGGTCGTATCTCTAACCAAGCCTGTTTTAACAAGTATTCCTTGCGTATGAAAGATGGAGAGTTTTTGCATAACGTACCCGCTTCCAAACGTATGCGTTAGGTAAATGACTCTAAACGCGTAACGTACTTGGTGCAATCGATGCATTTTGCATGTCGTACCTTCGAATAAAATAAATTGTAAACCCAAACAAACTGCTTCTATGCAAGCTTACACAATTAAACTGTACTGCACATAGATCAGAACATGCTCATACGGCACACACAACTAACAAATCTCTCGCATACCCTCTCTGATATCAACATAACCTCAAATCCAGACCAGAATCGGCCATGACCTCATTCACTAGCGTACCACTAACATCATACGCAAACAGAGGTGTTGTAATGCACTAAGCTAGGAGAGTTAGTATACCACTAACTTCTGAGCATGCGCAGAAGTAACTTGCATGTGGATAGCGTATACGATAGTTCGCAGGTGCGCTATACGAAAACGCCCTATCATGAAAGATAATGTCCACTAACGTAATCACCAAATTATGTACGTCATTACTTTCCCTATCGCAGTTGACACTAGAAATACGTACAATTCTCTTTAATCATCTCTTAGACACAATTATCAATATTATCAACAACACCAATTATTTCGTGAATACCAGCTGTTGATTGCTATCATCAGCTGTTGTTCTGTCTCCATCACCATTTACACAGTAATACTCCTTATTTAGTAATACTCTACTACACCATCAGTTTCATCAAAATCGCAAAGAAAAAAATTTGTAGCTTTTCACTTCAATGTCCGAATTTAAATAGCTGTTGAAAAATGAACCATTGTTCTTCTATCCACCTCCCACAATCCTAGTATCACTATAACTATTATTAACTACATCTACTAACCCCTCCAAGTGGGCCAAGTTCTTGGTAAACCCAGCTCACCGACCCACCTACTAACAATACTAAAGCTCTACCACCCACCTCCTACCTCCTACCTCCTATCTCCTCATGTACTTAAACTTCAATAGCACTCTACGTTTCCCTTTTACAAATACTACAACTAAAAAAAATGAAAAATTATAGAAATGTCACCGACAGGAGTGGACTAACACCCCCAACAAGCAAGGATTCAAATTCTGAGAAGTACATTTGTCTGTACATTAGGTCTGTTGCGAGGATCTCGGAGTATAGTAGGCTTACTTCGTGAACTAGGGAAACTTGAATGAATCCAACCTTTACTTTCATTTAGCCAGACCATTTTACTTTCCTAGATTGTACGGGAGATACAATTTTCCCCCAATGCTAGTTGAAGGTTTTTTCTTTACGTGTGTAAAGACATATTTGGGACGAGGGTCCCGGTTCCCACTGAAATGAACGCAACTTTATTGTCAAAACGGTAACACCAAAATAAAAATTTTGTGTGTGTGTATGTGTGTGTGGGGCTTTACGGCTCGTCGACATCTAGGTCATTAGTGCCCTAAAAACTTGTATATGTAGGGAAAATGCAGTTACGCACTAGGGAAAGCCAACATTACTCTCCCCGCGAGTGGGACTCGCCGAATAACTCAACCATACCCACTAAAAACCTTCCTGAATTACAACATACCAAAACATATCTCAAAACAGACATCAAAACATGGAGGACAGAAAAAATGAAGAGGGGACAAAAAATGAGGGGGGACACAGAAGGAGGGGAAGGACAAAAACTGAGCGGGGGGGACAAGCATGAGGAAAATGAAAGATACCCTAGCCCTACTAGCGTCGGGATCGAAAAGAACAAGAGGTGACCAAGAAAGGTCAGGAAAGAGAAAGGAAGGAGCCTAACACAAGTAAGTGGAAGTAATGCCAGACTCAGCTCGGGGCCCCGTGTTCGCCAAACACGTACTTACTAGATGTAAGTACCCTGGAGGGTTGAAGGTAAGTTTCACAGGGTTTCATATTCAGCATTAAACAATGTAAACAGGAAATCTAAACAGATATGAATAGTAAATGATGATACACAATGTAGTAACTCACGTACAATTCCCTACGAATATTGTTTATTCCGACGCGTCAGAGTTGTCATTGCCAGGACGTAAATAGGCAAGTTAGATCCTTTTCGAATGAGTCAAGTAGCTTCTTTTTTTGGGGTAATTTTTAAATTATTTTTTTAATGTAATTTTTAAATGCTTTAGGGCTCGTCAACGGCAGGGTCATTAGAGTGCGTATTTGCTTCTTTTTTTATATTGTTATATCGGGGAGGGAAAGGTGAAATATGAGATAAACAACTGACACATCTTTTAATGTTTATAGTACACACTTCATTTTCGTTATGTGCTCCGTCCAGTTGCGCACAAATGGAACTAAAAATTCATGGGACATTTCCGTATTAATATATATAACGATGATGATGACCGTACGAAATTATTTCAACGCATCATTTTTTTAACGTACTCATTTAGTACCGTATAATTCTTAGTAGATCTCAAAATAGACATGTTGTTATTTAAATTAGTAAGAGAGTTTTTAAATATAAACAGTTTTATTCTCACTCAAAAAAAAAACCTTTTTTCAGTTATTACACTAAACAATTCGTGATAATAAATTATAACCAATAATTTACCGACAATTATACAGCAATTGCAACTTGTCCAAGTGAAGTATTACCAATAGTTCCTTATTTCTCTGGACTGAACTCATGACAATTATATTTTCCTGAGAACTTTATTCAATTTTTATTGATTTCATATTTAAAATGTTGTTCATTGACCACCATTAGAACCCTCCCCCCGTATACGGTACTGCTTATGTGTGTATATATTGTACATAGCATAAAGATTCTAATAAATATATAGTTTACTCAATTTTACTATTTATTTACGTATTTTAAGTGTACACGAAATTTGATAATCATCTTAATTATTATACGACCTCCTCTTGACACGATTTCCGGGTGCACTATTGTACGCCAAATTATCTTCGCCATTACCACTAACCATGAGAGTTATCATCAATTGCATACATCGTTTGTGAATTTTGAACTACTGCTGTCACCGTGATATATATATATATATATATATATATATACAATTTATGAGTATCTTCTATTCTGAACTCTCCATGTAGCATTAAGTATGTTTTGTGTTCATATTTTTCCGTATCATATATTGAACAATTCCGCAAGAGATGTAGCACGGTGACAGCAGTAGTTCGAAATTCATATATCATTTATGAGTATCTTCTATTGTGAACTCTTGGAATTAATTACGACCGTTTTCGTCGACGATTTTTATTTCCAGTTTATCATGTTTCGACTTCTGTTCGAGCCTTCGTCAAGAGTCGAAACATTGTGAGAAATTGTAAATGAAAATTGTCTACGAAAAAGGTCGTAAATTTAAATTATTTAAATAAATTAACAGACGTACATAACTAATTAACNTGAGCAATTCTCAGTTATTTTCTATCCATAATTCCCATTCCTCAATTTCAGTTTTTCTTCTACTTAATTTTTATTCCATTTTATTTAAAACTTCAGCAGTATTAATAAATGGCTAATTTATATTTTTCCTTTTTTTTTTTTTTTTTTTTCGCCGGGACAAACTTATGCTACTATGCGGCATTAAATCCCTCAAAACTTAATTGAGTTAAATCTAAATATTGAGTAGTTTTATCTTGCGACGCTTGATAACATACTATCATGTGTTATTGTTGTAAGTATACTGGAATCACCCAGAGTCACTGTCCTCTGCCATCACCGCGCCCCGTCACCGCCTTCAAAGCCACGAGCGCGCTCTTTCGCGCGTTGAATAAAAACGGGCCGGGTAACGAGCGAGCGAGTGAGCGAGCGAGCGAACGAAGCTCCTCACTCGCAAACAAATAAAAACGCGAGAAGCGCGGACGACGACAGCAGCTCAGCGCAACGCGGCCAGATTTCACGAGAAAAAAAAGGAAGTTGTAAACGGCGCGGTGACGGGAGTGTTGGAGACTACTGAAAACAATGTCTCTGTCATTACTTAGCATTGGATCAGGAATGGACGAATACGTTGAGGAAAGAGATAAAGCAAATTGCAGAAAAATTGCTCGAAACGTGGCCCGGGTTTCCTATCCTGGAGCTGGTTTTTCTCCGGTTTTTCTTGGGGTAGGCGGATTTCTTATACAGATTCTTTAGACTCTTGTCTAGGAGCGAAATAATATATCCCGTATTTAATGTTATTTTAATACTTATGATTTATAAACAATATATTCCAAATAATATAAAGTTTAACAATAATAGATACTTATGAACTAACATTTTTGTGTTTTATTAAATACAAATTTGACGGGATTCTATTAATTTTGTAACATGTACAGAACTATATTTTTATTCTTATCTTAGAAGAGTAAAGCTGAAATGTTAAATCCGCCTCTGCCTTAGGACCCTTGATCGGAATTGATGGAATGGCAGCTTGCTAGCTTCCGAAGAGTAAATTAGTTTATTGTCCTCCACGTGGTCATACGCAGTTTGTGACTGCTTTTTGGACAATAAATTTATGTATTTTTCTCGAATTTCTATACATGACAACTATTAACCGAGAAGTGTTTTCGACGGTGAAGTGTTTTCAAAAGAAGTTAAAAATAATAAAATAAACTAAGTTCTAAGGCACTGGCACAACACATTCATGTCAACAATTCGAGAAAAAACAATTAATCACGTAAAAAATCGTTTGATCATTCCTAAAAGAACATTCGGTTGTTTGTAGTATTTTAATTGTTGTGTAATAAATAGACACACAAGTGTAGTTTACAACTTATGTTTATCATTAATATTAATCAAATAAAATGTTCCCCATCCACAATTGTATCTACATATTGCAAAAAGAAGGTCGAGAGAGAGGTATAGATGTGAATGAGCTATAGACGGGGCAGAAGGATAATATACTAGAAGCTACTAATGAAGTTATTGGGGAAAAAGTAACAAAATCAATTAGAAAAGAATGGATTACTGCGGACATGTTAACAAAAATGGATGAAAGGAGAAAATGGAAAAATATGAGAACTGAAGAGGGAAAAAGGATGTACTGGAGGCTTAATAATGAATTAAGAAGGAAACAGAAATAGCAAGGCAAGCATGGTTGCTGGAAAGATGTGAAGAAATAGAATCATTACAGAGAGAGGGAAGACTGGAGAAAATCTACAGGAAGGTTAAGAACATAACATTTGGAAAAAAAGTAAGGCAGCAGGATTGAAGGTAGAGAATGAGGATGGAATGTTACTTACAAAAAACAGTGAAGAACTAAGACGATGGAAAAGATAAATAGAATGGTTGTACGAAGCAGATAAGAGACCAGAAGAGTTGGAGATTGGAAGCGAATGGGAAGTCGATGAAGAAGAGAGAGGGTATTGTGTACTNGAGATTGGAAGCGAATGGGAAGTCGATGAAGAAGAGAGAGGGTATTGTGTACTTCAATGTGAAGTGGAAAAAGAAATGAAGGAAATGAAAAACAGGAAAGCATGTGGAATAGACGGCATACCAGTGGAATTATGGAAAGGATTGGAGAAAGAGGGAGTGCAAGAGATCAACAACCTTTGCATTATGGTATATGAGAGGGGAATATGGCCAGATGATTTTCTAACAACAATGATGACACCACTGGAAAAGAAGAAGAACACAAAGAAATGTAAAGAATACCGCACAATAAGCCTGATTTCTCATGCTGCGAAAATTCTGCTGAGAGTGTTAATTAGGACACTTCAAGGAAGAGTAGACAAACACATAGGAGAGGAACAATTTGGCTTCAGGAAAGGGAAAGGGACTCGGGATGCAATAGCAGTCCTAAGAACAATAGGGAAGAGATATATGGAAAAAGGAAGGGATATATATGTGGTATTTATTGATTTGGAGAAGGCGTTTGACAGAGTAGTTTGGGATAAGTTGTTGGAAATTTTGAAGAAATTGGGGGTTGAATGGAAGGAAAGACAACTGATTAGAAACTTGTACATGAACCAGAAAGTTAGAGTGAGAGTTGTAAATGATACAGCTGAAGAGAGCAGGATTGGTAGAGGTGTGAGACAAGGCTGTTGCATGTCACCAAGATTATTTAACATCTATCTGGAGGATATAACTAAAGAGGGAATAAATGATGGCCACGGTGTTAATGTAGGAGGAAGAAGAGTACAGTGCATAACATTTGCAGATGACATGACACTACTGGCGGAAAGTGAAAAGATGATGAAGGAAATGCTGATAAAAACTGGAGAAAGCATGAGAAATATATGGAATGAGAATTAATGTTAGGAATACAAAAGGAATGGAATTAGTAGAAAATTAAAAACGATGAGTTTGAGATTAGAAGGGAACATTATAGAGCAAGTGAGATCATTCAGGTATCTTGGCTACGTGGTGACAGAGGACATGAGGTGAACCAATGAAATCAAAGCAAGAATAGCGATGGCAAAAGAAGCTTCAGTAGGAAAAGACGGATTCTGTGCAGTAAGCTTGATTTGAGTCTACGGAAAAGGTTGGTAAAGTGCTTTGTGTGGAGTGTAGCTACGTATGGAGCAGAGACGTGGACCTTAAGGAAGGAAGATGAAAAAATATTAAAAGCTCTAGAAATGTGGATATGGAGAAGGATAGAGAATATAAGCTGGGTGGAGGGGTTTAGAAACGAAGAGGTGCTGCGATGAGCAGGAGAGAGAAGAAATCTGCTTTAGTCGATAAGGAGAAGAAAACAGAAATGGCTTGGTCACTGGTTGAGAAGATGTCTATTGAAGGACGTTTTGGAGGGACAAATTAATGGCAGGTAGGTGAGGGGCCGAAGAAGATACAAGATGGTGGACGACGTGAGGAGAGGACGATTATACGAGGAGATGAAGAGGCTGGCTCAGGATAGAGTGGCATGGAGGACACAAAGCTAAAACCTGCTGCAAAGCAGCACACCTTTATATATACAATTGTATCATTTTTATTTATTTCGTAGCTTTCAAAACGGAAGATACCAATTACGGCGTCTATAACGCTTTCATTTTAATAACAAAAAATGATTGAATACTATACCTGTGTGTTAATTTATAAATATTTTTCAATGGAATCGGAAAATCGAGTTTAGTTATCTCAGATTAAGCCAAAGAGTATCCAGTGAAATACTCACGGATCAGTCCCGTGGTCAATAGTCAGATCTTATCATTGACACTATGTCCCGATGTAAATCAATAGCAGCCCACGTGAATTACGATTCATCTCATTCTTCCTCCTGCCCCCACACCTTGCATCACGATCAACCACTTCGCATAAACACGACACGTAAAAGACATACGAAAACGTTGGACCTATTTTAGAAGTTCAATAGACCACAAACACTTAAGGGAGAAAAAAGGGAACGAGTTGGACGGGGTGAGGAGGGGAGTAGAGCGATAAATTTCCAACGAAGCGCAGTGCAACTGCCAGACGCAAATGGGCGCTGCCTGCGCATACATTAGGCGGCCCTACTTCCCCCTCTTTTAAACACCCACGCCTTTTCCTTTCAAAAGCACACCCTCCTCCTCCTGCGATAAACCAGCTGAAGTTAAGATATGGACCTGTAACGGTATGTATACGTTCTTTCAATCGGAGATCTTCCTTCGCGCACAATCACGCAAAAATACAATAAATACTTTTAGAAAATAGTTGCACGTCTCTGAATAAACAAATTTTATTTACAAACACAATCCTACACTTCATTACAGGAAAAAGGAAACAAATGATATACAATTGATTGCTAGGGGTATGTAACACAATATTTTAATAATTTTTTGCATTGAAATAACAAAGACAAAAAAAGACTCGGCGTATGTATGAGGTGGTTAAACGTGACATTATAATTTACTAATAAATTTTCGTCATACAATTATTTTTAATTATTGTATTCGGATGATTGAAACTAAAATATTTATGCCTTCCCCATTTTCACTTCACGATTGTATTTCAAATTTTAAATTATACAAATAAGAAATTAATCCATGAATTAATTAATATAGATAACCACATAAATAATATGGTTAACGATTCATTCGTTTTATTTGGGGGTCATTATAATTACTTTTCAAAAACTGACATGTGAGAAGTAAACAATTATGAAAGAGCATGTATGATATTAAGGATGGTAGAAAGATTAAATATGTTTTCCGTATTTGATCACAAGAGCATTAAATTTTCCTAGGGACAAGTTGATATAAACCATTCGGCCAAGTTAAAGTTTTACATTAACAAAAATCGAAAATATTTTGAAACAAGTAAATCGAGTAGATTTCCCCCAATGCACATGTTTTTATTCCAGTGAACATGACAGCAGTTTCTCAACAACTCAATCAAATGGCTACGAGCGTAGATTCCATTCTGCATAACCCGTGTCCCCTAAACTAACTCTGCCTGATCGCGACACTAACGTCAATTTATGGCTTTCAGATGTTTTAGACCATCAGCTGCAGGTGCTTACCACTTCTCTTCCAACTCTACGCATCTGGTTGAGAAAAGCAGCGATGTCAAGTATGTGTGCGAACACACGGATCAAATCCCGAAAGTTTTTGAATGCATATGAAATAATGAATTTATTTTCCTTTAAAAAAATAGTATTTTGATATTTAATAAACGAGGAAAAGTCACTATGTGTCAAGTAGTGTGGCTGCGTGACATAGAAAATTACAATCACGTTAACAATCAGTTCAGTCCTTTATTCTGACACTGATATGCCACTGTGCCGTCTGATGATCTTTATCTTAACCTAATCATAACTAGATAAAGATAATATCTTTAATACTAAATTCTAAATGTCTGTTACATAGAGATACTATTCAAAAACAGAGAAAGATATTACGTTGCATAGTATAGAGACTAAAATACAATATTTAATTTTCGCCAAAATAAATAATAAATGATTCAGTTGCTATATATGAAGGGTGATACATGGGTCAATAGTATAGTATTAAATTTAAAATAAACAAATATATAATACCGCATACACATAAGTTATATTAATACAACATTAACTGTTTAGCCAATTATCTGTTATATAATTATAATAAATCAGTTAATTTTAGCTTAGAATGTCGTTTAGAAAAAAAACTCACTAAGTAAAAAATACCATAAGTTTAACTTTGTAGAAAATGATTTAAGAGTGGAACATTCTTTTATGTTGAGTGGCAGTTGATTGAAGTATTTATGGCCTACATAATTAACTGACTGTCTATAAATGGATTTGTTTAATTTTGGGATTCTGAAATTTTTACTTTCAAAATAAATATTGTGCGGAAATTTTGAAGCAAACTCGACAAATAGGGGAAATATCAATGTACTTATATTTGTAATGATATAGACCGTTTCGACTCAACTTCAAACGCTACAGAAAACATGAAACTAGGTTAGAGTTCCTCTAAAGACGCTTCACATTACGAACTATAACCCTATAAGAAAATAATGGAACGACAATAAAATGTAAGGCTTAGTGAAGACAGTAGAATAAAATAATTAAACTTGGCACGTTTAAGAAGCCATTAATTGTAGTGTATCGTCCACATTGCAGTAGTACCGATGAAGTAAATGGAACAAAAATGGTACACCGTGATTAATTTATCTCAGAAGCTAATATGCATGGGAAGATACAAAACTTGTTCACTCAAAACACCTTATTATGTCAATTATCTTTATTGACCAAAATATCCCTACTTCTTCATTGTCATTGATTACTTTGAAAGTAGCTACTATTTCCTTCGTTGTCTTCAATGTAAATGTAATTTTATACAGAGTCAATAACTTCTCTTTTTTGCTTTACCCACTCCCATTCTTTCTAATTATACACTCCTCTTGTTAACGTTTTATTTATGTTCCCTATTTCATAATTACATTACTTAATACTCCTCTTTTACTTCCAAGTGTGTCTGATTCGTCACTTTTCTTCCGTATCTCTTAGCGTTCCCCTTCCCCTTTATAACTCTCATTTTATACTCCTCCGCCCCTTTCTATCCGAACGGTTACTAAGAGATCTGTTCGTGGCTGGCTGTTACCGCTGTTGCTCCTATTGTGGCGTGGAGATACCTATTAAATTTTATATCGAAACTCAGTCCTGGCGTCGTAAAGCATGAATCATTAACTTCGACTCGAACTGCGTTCGCTGCAGACACGCAGTAGTCATGCAGAGATCGAGATAAATGGATTGCGGATGGAAAAAGAAGCTGCTGTGAAATGGAAGGAAGTTGAAAGAGAGCCGAGAACAATTGCAGTGATGATATGAGCAGTTCTTCACACGGTGTAAAGACAAGAAGTGATTAAGGATATAAAAACAACCAGTGGAAGATTCTGTAGTCATGAGAGCGTCTCGCTCCGACCGGTTTGACCCCAGAATAAACCCTGGTACTACAGCAGGCTGAGTAGACTTCAGAGTCAGTCTGAATGTAGAGGTATGATGAAAAATCCTAGAGCAGTGTAAATTCTAGAGCACAAACACTATATATATATATATATATATATATATATATATATATATATATATATATATATATATATATATATATATATTTTTTTTTA
>NNCF01126718.1:1014566-1058571 GCA_002313205.1 Laupala kohalensis | reverse complement strand
AGAAGTAAGAATTAAACAAATTTGCGTTGTCCTGAGGATTTGATACGACTTTGCCATCGTTTAGTAGAGAAATATTTTATTCGCGATTTTCAGAAGTTGACGTGTAATTTTTAAGAATATTCCGCATGGCTTTCCTCCGGTTGTCAGATTTAAGTGCCTGTCCGTCGTTTTCCATAAATTTAGCTGCATAGACTACTCTTCGAATAATAGTCTTATATTTACGAAAATAATCATGGAGTTTGTGAGGTTAGTTATAGTGTTTTAAAGGTTATATAAAGGGCGTTTGTTTTTTGGAGAAATTCTTATCCCTTTGGTGATCCATCTATTGTGTTTCTTTGTGTTAATTAACTTGCGTTTTATGGGAAAGCTAGAGTTGTAATGTTTTAGGAGTATTGAGATACATACATTGAATATTGAGATACATACATTGAATATTGAGATACATACGAGTACATTGAATATTGAGATACATACATGTTTCTTCGCGCAAATAATTTATAAGTATGGATTGATTTGTATCATTTAACTTTCTTGAAAACTTGTAAAGGATTTTAAGTGGTTTTAGTTTATCATTAATAGTCAATACTTGAGCAAGGTGATCGCTATATCCGGCGATAAACACTTCAGAGAGATACGAGATTCCATTGTTGACGATAATTTGATCTAGTNATCTAGCAATGTTTGAGATGAACCAGAGAGGCGAGTGGGGTCGTTTATCGTAGTAATAAGGTTGAAGGAGTCGATAAGATTCTTGAATCGATTAATTGGTGAATGTGCTGTCGGATGTACTCAGGAGATCGATGTTGAAATCACCACATATAACGATAGATTTAGTAGATTTATGTGTGATATGTTTTAAAACAATTTCGAAGTTCCGAAAAAATACGTCAAGATCTGATTGAGGAGGTCTATAAATACACAATACCGGTGTCGGCCAGATTAACTGCAGAAAATTCGAACACGCTATCTACGCAGAAGTTCTCGTAGCCTGGCAGTGGAGAAGATAAAATATCATTACGAACGTAGATACACGTACCTCCGTGGGGATTTTTGCCTTTAAAATTTTGCCGATAGTAAGAACTTGCTAAATAATAATTAGAAATAGCAGTATCGTTGATGTTGTTAGTTGAAAGCCAATGCTCTGTGAGGCATAGCAAATCGAATCGATTTTCGTGTACCAGAATTTCAATGTCTGTCAATTTGTTTGAAAGGGATTGGACATTATGATGAAATATAATTATTTTATTTTCGCAAAGAGTTTGTGACTCACGAGAAATGGAATCGACGTTAGATTGTGGAGAGGAATTTGAAATTGGTACAGCTTCTAGTTCCGGATGAAGCCCGCACACAGCACCTGAACGCGATTGTCACCTTCGAGTACCACATCGTACTCCTGAGCGCAAGTTGTAACTGTGTATAGGGGCGGCAGGAGATGTGGGTGGAGGGATAGATGAGGACGTGGGAGATGATGAAACAGTAGGTGAACGAACGGGGACAGGTGAAGAAATAGGAATGGAGATAGGAGGATATGGTGATGAGGTAGGAGCAGAGAGAGGTGGAGGAGGAGGTGTAAGAGTGGGTAAAGGGACCGGTGGATGATGTGAGGTCAGATCTAGGAGAGAACCGAAGTGATGTTTTCTAGATGTAAACCGTGTTGTGAAAAGTCCTTGGCAGTCAGGTGTGGTTGCAAATCAAAAAATGTGATTTTTGTGTCTGCAAAGTGATGTTTTAGGGAGATGTTTGCCAGGTTAATTTCGTGGTTTATTTATGGATCGTTGAAGAGTAGAGGCAGGCGAAAGAGTACTATGTGTGTATGCTGAGAGGCTGTTATTAGTTTTTGTACATGTTCAGACGCGTTAAAATGACCACCAAATTTAATATCGTTCTGCCCCCCTATGATTACTGTGTCCCGCTCTGTGAGTTTTTTAGTGTAGGTGTCCAGTTCTCGAATAACATCAGCCAAACGAGCGTTTGGATTAAAGAAACCGGAGACTGAGAACTGTCTAGGAAGCAATCCACGCAAAACGGAGGACATCTGACCGTGCGAATCAGCTAATATGAGCAGGTTTGATTTCTGCGTGGAAGTGTTGGCTTCATCTCTGGATAGCATTACTTTACGTGGTTTTGGGCGACTGTGCTTACCCATGTGTGATTTGTGAACAGGTTTGGGTTCTGGACGGGAGGGGATGAAACGAGTAGGTAAGGGAGGAAACTGGGACGTCATCTAACACACTAAACCTATTCTGAGTGAAGAGTTGGGGTGGTGCATGTGTCGCTGGTCTAACCGGGTGATAGCAGTTGGAAGGACGGCGAGAATTTTTGACTGTAGTCCAACCGCTGATCGTGTTCTTATTGACCTCTTCCAGCGCACTGATTCGTGTCAATATAATGTATCAAGTCATTATATGCCTTCTGAAGATCAGCTTTCAATGAGTTGAGGAAAGCGATAGTTTCCATTGTTGTGAGTTAGTTAGCAACTTAACGAGAAAAGCAAATGAGAATACACGAAAACAGACAACTAACACTGAATGAAGGATATTAATATACTAATATATTTATTACGGAAGTTACAATTGAGATATTAATTAAATAAATAAATATACAAACAAACCGACGACAAAAATGATTGAAATAATTATTTAGGACGACAACTGGATGTTATTTAATTCGACAATAACTACTCTATATTATGTTAAATTGTTTAGGGCGACTACTGGAGGTTAATTAATTCGACGATAAATACTCTATTTTATGTTAAAATGTAAATAAATATGAAAAAACAAAAAAAACGTAAAATTGGGTGTAATAATTCTATGAAATTATGACGATGAAAACTTGGGTGCAACAATAGGGCAGGGATTCTTTCAGAGTTTAATTATTATGTGATAGAATGTGCACGAGAAAATCTAAATGCACCCTAATGTTTACTCCTGATGCACCAAGAAACTAAATTAATGATTCCGTTTCAACTTACGTAAACTTTATGACCTTTGAGAAGCCCTTGAATGAAAACAATACGATGTATGTTAGGTCAGGTAGGCTTGATAAATCTTAGGAAAAGTTTTTAATTTCTTTTTTTCACTTAACAAACAAATTGTACACTACAATAAAGGTAGGAACTAAATACAACAAATTAATCACAAAAACTCGAAAAAAATAAAATAATTTTGATGATTAAATAGAAAAATTAAGAGAGCACTACCGTAGCTAACGCCAGGAGCAGGCTAGCCAACCATGTTTTGGGTATACTTTACAATTCCTTTTTTCTTTCTTTTTGTTCACAACTTATACACTACCTCATAATTGCGCTAAAAAATTAAATCTAAAGAATTAGAACTAGAGTGATAAGAAAAAGAAAGAAATGCACTCGATATATTGTCAGAGAAACTGCCAACGCAGAAGATGAAAAATATCAAAAAAGAAGAAAGAATGCTATACTGAATTAAGACATGCTACATGAGCAAAGAGCTGCGATATTCAAGTTTCCTTATGGCTGAGTTCGTGACCGTAGATCTCGAAGGCTGGAGTCATCATCCCTATATTTGTTGGAAGCAAAGCAATAACGTTGATGCGAATTCACGGTGTATGGTCGTACTAACGCTCGCAAAGATGCGGGAAGTGCCTGATGCAGACCGGTGGAGGAAGAAAGGATATTTCATATGATATCTTTGAGGTATATTATTCATTGTAATATAGTAATCCTTAGTAATTCGAATGCTCCAGAAGTCGAATACATTGGAGTCAAAACAAAAAATATGTCTCAAACAAGTCAAGTTCGTCCCACAATACGGAAACCCAGCACGTAATTCGATTGGTTTCTCCATAACCTTCCCTGTTTGTGAGGCTATACATAAGCTCTATCGTTCAATTTGTGACCGGGTGCTCGAATGGAAAACATTACGCACTATATTTCCTGGTAATTTCATTTTTTGATATCTTTATTATTATTATTATTATTATTATTATTATTATTATTATTATTATTATTATTATTATTATTATTATTATTATTATTATTATTATATTTCAATTTCCATCTGATAACTAACTGTACTAATTAGGGCCCGGATTTTGATGACCTAAAAATATCAATAAAATGATCTAAAAAATGACTAATTTTTCTCTCTTTATTTCAGAGTATGAGAGTACAGCACAATACTTGCTTCTGTATTGTTAAAACTGAAATCAAAAATTAATATTAATTTAAACTTGCAAATTTGTATGGCCTAGGAAGATGAATGTATCATAGAATCCACCTTATTCAGAATTATTACAGTAGATAACCAACAGCATGCGCAGGTTCTCGAAAGGTAGGGAACACCTGTTGTCGGATAGCACATTTTTGTACTGTGAGAAACTCCTTTCCATATCCGCTGATACAACTGGAGCATACTTGAAATATGCTTAATCATTGGCAGTACGATCTTCTTCAATGCAGGAAGTATCAAATGTTTCATCAGTTAGCACTTGAGAAATGTGTTTTGTATCCAGACTTTTTATCAAAAACATTTTCCACTTTCTTAGATACCCTTCTTCCAACTTCTCCCCCTACACTTCTCAAATCAGATGCAATTTTGTTAACTAGAGTTCGAGAACTTTCCAGACTTGCACCTTTCTCGTGTACACATGTTATTCCTTGTGTTAAGCAACTGAAATTTGCCTTTCTGAAGCCGCTGACTGTCCTTCAATGACACTGTTTGAAAATAGTGTTTCAGTCGTATCAATTGCAGTAGCATCGTCAGGATTTAGTCTTTCGATAACACGCTTCACCATCTGGAAATGATCGCAATAATATATTGCTGAATCTATCGAGGTGCCCCATCGGGTGATGACAGGTCTTGGTGGGAGTGGAATACCGGGAGCCATGGACTAATAGAGCAGTTTACGAGAGGGAACCTTGACAAAAAATTTCTTCGTCTTTGACACTAGGCAATCCACTTGAGAAAAATGTGCTCTAACTTCCGCTGCAATAGCATTGCGTATGCTAAGCAAGTAATGTGCACCATTTTCGGGTAAAAAGCTTGTATTGACTTTCCAGCTTTCACAATGTATGGCGCTGCGTCAGACACAAAAAGCAAGACGTCATCATTTCTGGTACCCTCTGGCCACAACAAAAACATACATTTTTCAAAGAATCTACAAATTGCGGAGTGATTAACAGTTTCTAATACCTCACTTGTAAGCAGAAACACTTCACCTAGTCCGTCGATCTCCAATATACCAATTATCATGTTAGCCACGTAACTATTTTCTACATCACTCTTTTTGTCAATTGATATAAAGATCTTCTTTCCATGTACTTTTCCCCGTATCTTGTTAATGGTGTTGTCGTAACATTGTGACAGGTAGTTCTTCCGAAGAGTTGAATCGTCTGGGATAGGACGTCCGAAATTTAGTTCCAGAAAACTCTTCAATTTAGCGTTGTTCAATGTTCAAAATGGGATGTTTGCAGAAACTAAAGCTTCACAAAAGTCTTTGTAAAACTCTGACAATTTATTCTCCTCCATGGATACAATTTGTTAGTAAAAGTTGCGTGGATTTCTTACTTGCGAGTTCCACTGCCCGTACATGCTTATCGCGACCCACATGTTGCCGAACAGAGAATTTTCTTTCAGCTGATACCTTTGTTGCGCACATCTTACAAAATAACTCTTCACCGTCCGTAGATAAAACATCATCTCCAAATACAGATACAATTTGTCTTAAATGACAAGATTTAGATGGCTTTATTCTAGGCATGGCTGAATGAAACTACGAACACAACTCAACACCAAACTTTCCTCTCAGAAAATCTGTACATAACTAAATCTGTGACTATGAAAACAACTGATCAAACGCTTGCCTTTCAACTAGCTTGTCGAGGGGCCTTTTTTGCTACCACAGGCACAGTGGAAATAGGAGAATAGCTTGCTGGGACAACAATATGTACGGTATAGGTAAGAAACCGACTCACAACACGTACATTATCAACCTAGTGATCAAATATCCCATTATTTGTTAGATTAAAAATAAATGTTAAATAATGTAATAATTTTAGTTAATCTAATTTCTTGCAAAAAAGAAAGAGAGGGGACAGAAAAGGGAGTAAAACGCAAAAAATGACGAAAAAATAACGTAATTGAAAAAATGACCTAAAACTTCAAAAGCAGAAAAAAATGACGAAAAAATGCCCAATAAAATTAATGTTTTTATGACCAGATATTCGTGTTCAGGATTTTAATATATAAGATGACATGACATCAAAATTCGGGTCATGAATAACAATATAGAATAATAATAACAAGAGTTCATAGGAAATAAATAAAGGAATAATCGCAAGAAAATGTTTACATTTTTATTGTGATTTATAATCATCCATCACGAATAACGAAATACAAGACTATTAAAATAGATATATAGTGTAATATTTATTAAAGAAAAAATTATTTGATTCCCAATTGTAGTCTTCTCTGCTACCGTTCCTTATTGTCCGCCCCGAGACGTGCGACCTTCTGACGCCAAAGGGGAAAGGTTTTGACATCTCAGTCGCCTTCACGGCGACCGCCCTCGACCATTTGTCCAGAGCTCATGGTTTATACATGGCGACGCGGACTGACCTCGCCGTCCCTCCGACATCAGAACAAGTAGTCCTTAAACGAAGAGCGTCCACTCCCACGCGAAATATCAAGTGAGGGTGTATATCAAATGCTATATGCCGAAAAGAACAAGGTTCCATTTTTCCATCACATCTCTTCACAACTTTTTAAAATATTACATATAGCTAAAACGTGCATATACCATAGGATATGGTACATTAGAATACATTTTTTTAAAAATAGAATGCAAGGAGGTTCCATTATTTTCATACGTCTCGCAACTAATATAACAAGAAACCTTTACGAATTTTTTTACATTGCAGAAAGAACTATTAGAGATTTACCTTTCGTTATAATTTAGGGTAGACGAAATGAAACGTTTTTTTAAAATCGTGATTACATCCTGACAAATTCGTGAGATTTAAAAAATCAAAATTAAAAACAAACACTAAATAACCCTATTGAAATCAGAATTTGAAACATATTTTCGTAGGGTGTCTCTACAAAACAGAAGCAACATCCCGGAAAATTTCAAGTTGGTCACTTAGGACGACGACGCTTATATATGGAGATATAACCGACATCATTTCTGAGTAACAAACATAAAAATTCTATCTATACAAAAATCCGTATAAAATTTATTAATTCAATCCACCTACTTCACTAATTAATATCTTTTGACCCATTAATAACCAAGCTGATATATGTTTTTATTAAAGAGTTCAAAAGATTACAATCATTACTGGAAATAACACTTCCACTAGACACAAACTCCAACTTCACAAATTTCTGAGTTGGAATCGAACTTTCGAGACACGTCTCAACACTAAATCGGGTTGGATTTACTTCAAATTAAGAAAAATGTGATTCCTAATCTCACGGTAGTTGGATCAATTGATTCAATGCAGTTCTACACTTGATGGTCCTTTTGCTATCAATTTTCAGCACCGATCAATGGCGTATTCTCATCCGAATCATTCTCTCGTACAGTAGCATTCCTTTGATGGAGACTAGATCCCAACGCGCGTCTCAACTCCTTCGCCGCCATTTCCGCCTCCGTTGACGTCGCCCTTCGCCTCCATCGCACCAAAGGACGTGTGTCCTGCAAGAAGCGCAGCAGACGCGGCAAGCGATCGCGCGGCAAAGGCTCCAACTCCAACAATACCAGAAACGTGCGATCTTCGCTAAAGAGTTTGTGATTCGCCATCTCCAACTCCCAAGCGCACCACTTGCTGGCGATGAAATGATCCGTCAGCACCACCACCACTTTCGCGCTGCGATCGATGGCGTCCGCTATGTTGGTGACGATGTGCGTTCCCAAGCGGAAGTCTCGGTCGAAGAGACACAGACGATAGCGATGAGGACGACGTTCCAGGAGAGGTGCAAAACATTGCAGGACCCACTTCCGATCTCGTCCGCTGAAACCACGGTCGCATTTATCATTAGGCTGAATAGCTTGTAGCCTAATATAAATTAGGCTGAATAGCTTGTAGCATAATGATAAATAGCTTGTAGCATAATGATAAATAGCTTGTAGCATAATGATAAATAGCTTGTAGCATAATGATAAATTAGTCTGAATAGCCTGTAACCTAATATAATGGGCGTCATCTTTTATAGACATTTTTCACATATTTCATTTGCACGTAGAAAAAAACTTTTAGTGGACATTAAGTATATGATATCTTGTATTTGTGTCACAATAATTACATCCCTCTTCAGATCACCGAGAGCAGGCAGAATATTGTGAGATAAGTGGTTGTAGTGCGATGGTTGATGATTAGGAGTTTCAATTATGGTTGCAGGGAGTCCTAAAGTCGAAATGACTTAATGAAAGTCGAAACAATAGAAATCTGAAGGGGGAATCTATTGTGACCTGAACTCAAGATATCATGCATTGTTAAATCAAATAGAACAGAAATGAAGTTATTGACAGCAAAGTGAGGCGAGTCGCCTGACTGTATTGGCGAACGTCTGAGAAATCGAAGGGGTAAAAGAAATCGTCGCAACTTACGGAGCAAGGGTATTACATTCACTGGCACTATTTGAAAACTTGAAAGTACACTGTCATTGATTTTTCATTTACGCGTTCCAAAACGATTTACTACAGTTTAACATAAAATTAAAAAAATGTGTAGATAAGATTTTCTTAAATTGAAGAATCATTCAACGCAAGAACCCAAGTGAAAATTAAATAATTAGTTGCGACTTGTGTAACATACAAACGTATAGCATGGGCAAAATATTTATGAAAGTTAGGAAAGATTGAAGAATGACTATTATACCTTAACGGGGTATAGTTTAGAGCGTCTTACGAAGGAAACAATTATTTTAAATAAAAAAATACTAACTTTTAAATCACGAAAGAGATGGAATTTTACTTTGATTTGTTGTAAATATTCCGTAGTATTTTTTACATTACTTTTATCTATAGGTCACCAGACATTTGAGAAATATATTTTACTTTTCCGAGGTGAGATGCATATTCCATGAAACCGCTTCGCTCAGCCGCCATACTTCTACATGCTCTTATGTACTTCAAAAGAGTGAAGCGTTTTTCTGAATATTGTTTGTACTGTACTATTAGTTTATACATACAAACTAAATGATGTTTTTTTCTTCTTTATTTTTCATATTGTCGCGTTTCAAAATAATTAGAATAAAAATGCAGAAGTTAATTTTACATCTCTGTGATTTGAGCAACATGCTGCTGATCCCGCTGGTCCCAACTTAAGCTGCCATACTTTCAAGGTTCTCACCTATAGCAAACAAAAGCATCATAGATGCATTCGTTCGACTCTTGTTTGTTGAGTTTCTTCGCGTGTCGAATGTGAATAAGATGACGGAGATATGCAACTTCCGTGCGGTAAATGTACAAAGCAAGTATGGTAACCAAGACGACTCCGACAACCACACATACTGGAGCGGCTACCGCAACTATCTTCCGGTATGGTCCCAGACACATATTCGCGTCGTACGTGATCTCTGATACGCGCTTATCTTTGTCTAACGGAGGATCACTGCAAACTAAGATTTCTTCCATATGTACTTTGGTTGTTCTCAGCCAGTCTTGGAGTAGCGGAGTGTTGCAATCTGCGCAATCGATCTTGTTTGCGGACATGTAAACCTAAAACAATCAATACAAGGTGGCACTAAAATCAGTAACTTAGTAATTTAAAGAAATCAAATTAAATACATAATATTTTAAGTATCTAAAGGGATAATAAACAAAGATTTGTTCACTTTTCCCTCTCACAAGTAACATTATGTGTTGTTTAGAAAAAATGCTTTCATAAGATGTTACGTTCCCGCTTCCCTGAACTTAAGAAAATGAAAATAATTAACCCCTTCAGTTCCAATTAAGAACTCAATCTTATAATTTATTTAAGAAATGATGTATTCAATAGGCTACTCGCTTGGCAATCGATGCGTAACTCATCAATAATTAAGTGAGATAGACCAGGAATCGTCCGGGTAAGTCTAACCTTGGATCAGTGCCCTACTTGGTAAAAGGGATCGAGGCTGAGTTAAACAGCTTGACAAAGTAAATATGATTTAATGTTAAATAGAATAGGGTCAAGTGTATCACAAAAGGCTCATAAACCACTTCAAGCGTGAAATGCTTTCCCCTCTAACTAAACCGTTGAGTAATAATTAAATTTAACAATAATAAATTCTTATTATAATGAATGTTGGTTTCACTTGAAGAGTGTAACAAATACATGAATGTAACGAAGTGAAATACAATGAGAAAGTTTATAACGGGGTGGACGTGCTGACGGCACGTCCGACCCGGAGAGAAGCCAAACTTACTCTGCCTTAGCCCTCTGCTTCGGTGGCGCCCCTGGGTCGTCGTTTTTCTTATCACAATTTATCTGTGCGCATAATATGGCACATGGATGGTTATAAACCAATCCAGTTTACTTTATAAATGGAGCGAATAGTTGTTCAAATCACCATTGGCTGTTATAAATGGATGCAAGCCGTCCAGCTCACATCCTGTGGAATAGTTTCCAGGGCGCACTTTGTTCGGGGCCGATTCTCGATTTCCCGTTGACTCGTTCTATGTGTTATATTGTTACTTATAGCAATGACATATCCTGACTCGCAGCTCGCCACCAAACCCAAATTACTCACAATCATGACCATGATATTCTTATAGAGCTGAGTAATTATAGTAATCATAACTAGCGAGCTGACATACTTAGCGAGATGAGTAAGTTATATTAATTAAATGTAAAATAATAAATCGATAAAATGGTAGACAGAGTCAACTGGGACCGTAACAAGGAAATACATGGAACATTTTATTTAACACTTAAACCCATTTTTTAGAAAGAAATTGAAGACACTTGTGAAAACATCGTGATTTACGACAGAGAGAAAGAACCTAATTGTCTAAGATTCTATGAACCTAAAGAATAAGACTGTATGTTTAAGATTTTAATCTCATAAGCAATATTAAACAATGAAAGTAATAATATATATATATGCAGCTAATTTTGAAACAAAAAAGGTTGTTTCGATTGTCATTGGACGTCAACAAGAAATAATAATTTTAGGATACAACATAATTTTAGAATTCTTTCAATTGTGGAATAATAATAATAATAAATTTATTGTCAAAAAGCAGTACAAACTGCGTATGACCACGTGGAGACAAACTTATTTACTCTCCGGAAGCAAGCAAGGGACCATCCCATCAATTCAGATCAAGGACCCTAAGGCAGAGGCGGATTCAAAAATTTCTAGATAAGATGAAAAGTTAGCTACGAGTTATAATACTAATAGAATGTCAAAATGTTTGTAATTTAACGCAAAAAATTTACACGTACAAATTATTATCAAACTATCGATTATTCTGAGTATAGTGTTTAAAAATCATAAGAATTGAAATAACACTAAATTCACGATTTATTGTTACAATTAACACGCCCCTAAACAGAGCCTAGAGAACCTGTATAAGAAATCCACCTCTACCCGAAGGAAAACCGGAGCAAAACCCGGGCCAGGATGGGGATACTTAATACTTAAACTTAAAACTTAGTATTTAAAACTTAACACTTAAAACTTAATACCAGTAATACTTATACGTTATTTATATAATAATGAAAAATTATACATACCTTTCTGAGATTACCAAGCGATGTTCTCATGGGTTCTGTCAATGTCTGGATTAAATTATTTTGAATCTTCAGATCCAAAATCCATGTCTTTGATATGAATGTTTTGTTACCCTCTTTGTCCATATTACGTTGAGTCGCGTAATTTAAGTATCCTTTGTAGTAAGAAAACACGTCACGATCGTCCCAAGTTTGTATTTCATTACCGGATATATCTAATAGTTCTACTGTTGTCCCGATTTCACTGAGGTTTGGTATTCCCTTCAGTAAATTCTTATTCAGGCGCAGCACTCTAAGAGTGAGATCACCAAGAGCTTCAACTGGCCATTCGTGCAAGCTACAGTCACTCAACCATAGATCGCGAAGTCGCGGCATATCAGCGAAAGATGATGGACTTATATTTATAAAATAATTTCCTTTCAAAGAGAGAACTTCTAAGTTTATAAGACCGCGGAAGGTATTTGGATAAAGAGTTACCAGTCCGCAATAGTCAAGACGGAGAACCAATAATTTCGGTGATGTTGGGAAAGAGGTAGGTAACGATTCAATTTCGTTATAACTTAATGATAATTCACGCACATGCAATCGCAATTCAAAGACTGACAGGACATCGTTTATTCTATTATTTATCAAAATAAGTGTGTTCAATTTTTTTAATTCTTGAAGGCATGGTGGTGGACTCTTCAAGCGACCTTCATTCAGAGAGATATTCATTAAATTTGGTGTATTCCGGAAACAGACTGAGAAAAATGAGAAGAAAAAAAAACAGTATGAGAAAATTAAAACTAAACGAGAGAGAAAAAAGCAAGAAAATTTAAAAGAGAGGAAGAATTTTATAAAATTGTTTTACATAAATAAGTATCATAACAAATATCAGACATCTTCGGATCTATTGTTACGAAGTTAAAACTTGAATTACATCAAGATAAAGAAGCCAGGTCAGTTCACAGAGGTTACTGGATATGCAGAGTGTACAAAGAACGCACAATAATATGTTACGTAATCCTAATATACGAACAACCAACAGAAATATACCAACATAAATTTAGATATTTTATTGATTCTACGTAGCATCGAATTTATCAACCACAAAGCGTTTTGTCTCCTTAACTGATAGACTATTTGTTACTTTATTGGTCCTTGGCAGAAGTTTTAAAAAGGAATAATAAATAAGACCATGAATATTGTCGTAGCGACGCAAATGCAAAGCTCCAAAGTTGAACCAAAGTTTGTGATTACGAATCCCTCGAAAGAAATTACAGTTTACGTATAGCACAAAGTACTCGATCTCATTTACCTAAATACGCCACCAACATAATCTGCACCAAAAATACGTTGTTCGCAGTACGGGCATTCACATGACAAAACATGTCTCTACACGACTAAAACGTATTTGTAATGTCCTTGTTTTCAGGGAAGTGGCTGGGAAGAAGCAGATGAAAAATCAAAGTTGAAAATCAGGATACCTTTGAATTTTCAAATGCATTTACATGCAACAGAATTCTGTTCTTAATTCATGAAATAGAGTATTCCTTTCGGTACTACTAATAGGAAGTTGAAGATTTCAATTCAAAAATAAATTGAATTGTAGTCTAAATACGAAAAAGTTTTGGATATAATTTGTATTAAACAATTTGTCGTATACTACTTACATGATATGGTGACAATTGAATATATTCGTCTTATACTATTGACCAATTATTGAAAAAAAAACACACATTTTCTTCGTGAGAACGGCTCTAATAATTTTTATGAAATCCACAGTATGGAGAAGTTCGAGAAGAAAAAGCTACCTAACAACGACTCATTTCCGATAAGGATCGTTGAAGTACATTTTTTTAAGGATCGTTGAAGTACATTTTATGAAGATATTTTTAATCTAGTAAAAGCGCATTGCTTATTATTTAATATGTAAGATATGTTTTACACCAATTATTTCGAGAAAAAAGGTCCTTTTCCAGATGTTGCAACATTTTCAGGATTAACAGTAAAGAATCGTCATGTTACACTAGAGTCGAGAAAATTGGTCTATGGCTTTTATCTCGCATCACGCTTTGGATGTTTTTGAAAGGTATCTCCTTCCCGAGGAAGAATAACAACAGAGAATAATAACTAATCCAAAATACCTCACACGCCGTTATGCATTATGTCAAGGACATCATTTCCTAACCAGCAGTTTGTTGATGATATTAAGACACGTAGTATTTACATAAAAAAATTTTTTATACAATTAAGGGGAAAACATATCACAAACGCTCTACATAAAATATTTCACCATGTTAATATAAACACTTGAAACAACCTTGTACCAGTACTTGGGGTATCCACCAGAAATACTAATAATTAAGTCTGGTTAATCTTTCGCATAAAATATCCCATGTTCCCGGACCATTACCTGGATGGGGGTCCGCACATTTCATCTCACGCACGATTCAACTTTTCTTCCTGCGCGGCGGAGGGTCGAGCTGAGGTGACTACCACCTAGCAGGTAGTTGGTAAAAGGTGGACTACCACCTAGGAGGTACCACCTAGCAGGTAGCAGGTAGTTGGACAAGGAAAACACCGTTTACAGACCACCGTCACCGTCGGATCTGTGACAAAAACCGAAAGCGACATAACCCCAAACGACCAAATGTGTCGCAAAACCCCAAATTCCTTTACCTGCGTCGAGAAAAATACCCTCCGAAATGGCACTAGCAGGTAGTCCCACCTTTCCCTATCTGTAGTGGTCTTATTTTGCTTTTTTTTTCAAGTTCTAAGACCTAGTATATATTGCTATGAAATGAGTCATTAATATTCAATTATTAAGTGACGATACATTTTTCTCGTATGAGAAAGATGAATAAAATATAATATGATTCACACTTCTAGGACGTCTCGTTCCCTAGATAGCATTCTCTCTTTTTTAAGGTTCAGTTACCATTTAAAGTACAAAGGCAGCAAAGAAACTAATTACACTGGTATAGATACTCGGTTGGTCAGTCACGCCTTTCCTCATCAGTTGTGGTTAATTTTTTCCTTTATTCCCAAGTCAAAGTTCTAGTTCATATTGCTGCTAAATTAACTAATAATCTTACATTATTAAGTGACCGCTCTTTATAATACTGTGAGATTGACGAACAATCCAAAATTTGAATCACAGTCCTACGACGTCACGTTCCCGAAATGTTAAACCTCCTTTTAATGTAGAGTTACCATTCTTAAATACATGAGCGCTGGGAAGAAATCTATAAAAACGCTAATCTGTTCTAGAACAAAAAAATCAGTCTTTTAAATGCTACACCGTTCGACGCCGAGTTAAAGTACCTCATTGAGTTTATTTCAACTTATGCCCTTAATTGACATGAGACTAATGAGAATTTGTAATATAATATAAGGAAATATAAATATAGTGTTGCACGTCTAGTGAAATAACTTTTATATTTCTTTGGTAGGGTCACACGTTGACGGCGAAGGTGGTCTGTAAACGCTGTTTTCCGTGTTCAACCCTGCGGACTACCACCTACGTCACAAAAGTACCACCTCCGCCGCGCACGTAGAAAAGTTGAATCGCGCATAAGTTGAATCGTGCGTAAGATGAAATGTGGCAACTCACCTGGATGCAGCTCGTAGTAAATTGATAGAGAAAGGTCTTGAAGCGCTGTCATATTGATGAATATTGGCAAAGTTCTCTTAGTGTGGTCCCAAGTCTTTCCTCGCAAGACTATCGATCGGACGCTGGTTCCACGCATTGCCACCACAGCAGCTTCTGGAGTGGCTTTCCCGGTATATTCTTTCATGATGAATCTCACGAACCAGTCGTATGGAGGTGCCAACAAAGGCGAAGAGAAGTTCCAGAACGAATCAAAATCAGGCGCGAGAGACATTATTGGGAGATCCATGAGCTCGACTCGTAGTTGCACACTGAACCAAGAGCATTTTTCTGCGCTGTTTCAACAGATTTGTTTAAACAATCAGAATAGAATTATCCGCCCAAACAACTCATTTTTAAGAACTGGTTTCAAAATCTTATTTTTTTGGGCTCGGGACACACGGGACACATCGTGCTGTAAGCGTAACCGACAGAGGACAGATAAGGGAACTTGCCACCCTTCACCCTTAAATGATCACAAAAAAAACCGAAAATAAAACAGACATGAATTCAATTCAAACATTCCAGGTCTAGTGAATATAGTGACATGCATATCTAACATATATTGTATTATTTTCTTATATCTAATAGAAAATAAAGTGTATGAGTCAATTTCTCCACTACTCCAGCAATTCGTAGAATTAGCGTCCGAACTCCACGAGCTCTAGATCCTTTAACAGGGTATTTGCGTCACGTTTCAGCGCATTTAACCGAGACTAAACGAGAAACTGGATATACGAGTCATGAAAAACACAGATAAACTGATAAACATGAAACAATAATTCGAACTATTTGAGAAATACTATGTCAAAATAGAAGGAAAGAGGAAACGCTAAATCTGTAGGTAAACCTTATCTTGCAAGACTGCGTGGCGAAGTGGTGTCGCTTGAACGTTCGGGCAAAACGAAAAAATCTAAGAGAATAAGAGGAAAACTACAAAAGTGCTAACCTCTGGAATGACTGTTGGGAATAGAATTGTTCATTGAAAAGAAAATCGCGTAAATCTTTATAAAAGGTCAATTACTCCCCAGACCATACCTTGCCACTCACCTGTTCGAAAACCTGGCAAGATCTTTGCGTTCTGATATAAAGTTACGTGGAAATCTCATTAAGGTATGGTAAGGCTCCTATGTTAGTTTTTTCATAATTGGGGATGTGTCCCTGAGTCACCAAAGCAGGCCAGGTAAAGGTTGCTAATCAGAAACATTATATTCATAAAATTTAAACTAACAATCTTACCTTGTTCTACAACTCTTATTCATTTGCAGTACGCCAACTATTATGTTCTGGTTGAAATTCATTTGAACTGCAGTTGTATGGGATTGCCAAAATTGCCAACGGAGACCCAAGCAGAAAGTAACAATAGAAGAATTTCCCGGGTCGACCACTTCATCCACATAAGTCAATTGTGCAGAGTGGGAAAACTGAGTTAGGAATGGTCTATCCCTAAAAGAAACCCGTGGATTCAAAAGAATTAAATGTTTCTATTCTGACAACAAAGACTAAGTATGGAACACGAAACCGAACAGCAAATGCACTCCGTCAATGCAATTGTTTAAAAAAATTAATTACAAGTAGACTTGCACAATTTCCACTACACTAAGTTATAAAAATATTCAGTTAAGTCATTATATCTGAAATAATCTTCTTCAAACATTTTATTATATGATTAGATTAAATAAACAATAAAGAGGTGTGGTAAGTGCGAGACATTTTATATGAATGGCAGTATAAAGAGAGGAACTACCTCTGCTTAAAACAAATTTCTGTACACAAAAACGCATCTTACTACATATTATCCTAGTCCTGGGTTTGCTCCGGTTTTCCTTCGGTTAGAGGCGGATTTTTTATTCAGGTTCTCTAGGTTTTGTCTAGGGGCATGTTTATTGTAATAATAAATCGTGAATTTAGGGTTATTCAATTCTTATGATTTTTAAACTACACTAATCTATAGTTCGATAATAATTTGTACATGTAAATTTTTTGCGTTAAATTACAAACATATTGACATTCTATTAGTATTATAACTCGCAGCTAACTTTTTATCTTATCTAGGAATTTTTGCTGAAATTTTTGAATCCGCCTCTGCCTTAGGGCCCTTGATCGGAATTGATGGGATGGTCCCTTGCTTGCTTCCGGAGAGTAAATTAGTTTATTGTCCTCCACGTGGTCATAAGCAGTTTGTACTGCTTTTTTGACAATAAATTTATTATTAATTATTGCTTGTATTATGTTTGACGTCTATAATTTTTGTGATAGTAAATAAAAACGTCGAAGGCTGTCACGATTAAATATTTGACACAACTTCCATAGCTTACGGTGTCTGATGAACGTATTGAACTCCCAGACTCTCAACCTCTTTAAAATAATTGCATATGATGTTCATATAAATAAAAAAATCGTACCTGTATTTGCAGTAAACTATTCCTTTCGTTTTCCGAAGTGTGCACTTAGATTGAGGCACCAGAACAGCCTCCATCGTTTTAGAACAGTTAGAGAAAGGTTGCAAGGTAACAACGCAGGTACAGACTGACAAGAAGAAAGCTGTTACCGAGATGTAAATCATTGCCGAAACGAGAACTCGAAATATATACGTCTATTGGGTTCCGAAATGTCAGAAGATACGCAGACCATCAGCAATTCTAGCTAGCAAAACGAGCATTGGTGCACAAGAACAATTTTACACTTTCAATCTTTCACTTCTGTAGCATTATACCCCTAAAAAAATAATAAATTTCTTATGAGAATCTTCAGTAAACGTGAGACGTGCATGTACTTCAGAAGGAAATGAATTGAAATAACGAAGAGTAAATTTCATTTCGGCGAAGAGATAACATATCCGTTCACATGATAAGAATTTCCGCGCACTTCTTTCCTCTAGACATGCGAATTCATCATCTACACATGTGAGCACCAGCGATGTGGATGTATTCCTTAACAGCACACAGCATGACAAAACAAACAAAAAAAACTGATTTTAGAGGAAATATAATAAGCACGGCTTAGATCGATATACACTAAAAGGATTCGAACTATACTCTTATAAAACTAGTTACGTATGTATCTATTTTTACTAAGGAGGTGTAAGTGTAAAATGGGTGGGTAGACTAATACAAATCGATTACACTGTATATGGAATATTTAAATTACAAACACGTAAATTCTGATTGATTACTTAATTTCTAGGTTAAATTTTACAGAGTTGAACCAAACATTTTCAAAAATATGCACTTATATGCAAACAAAAAGATGTATTTCCATGCTCATTAAATTAAATTTAAATTGTCCCACGAGGATAAAAATTCTAGAAATCGATTCGGCAGAGCTATAGAATATCAGGAATAAAATATACAAAACATGCAAAATCCGATCTCTAGAAATAAGAATGTACTAAGGCTGATGATGTTGATGATCTTAATAATTGCCAGTCTAACATAAGATTGCGCAAAATCCAATTAAAAAACCCATTCCCTGAGGAAAAACACGTGATCAATAGGAATTCGTCTAAAAAATGTCTGGATTGGAGACATACCCTTAAATACTTCATTGAGCAAGTGTACCAACATTACTGAGTAGAGACATAAAACTACTCTCAATATGTTTAAACGTATCCACTAATGTTTAATGTCAAAACATAAATGTACTTGCAACTGAAATATCTAGCTTTTTACAGTCACAGTTATCCTACAATTTTTACCACATCTTCCAAAGTTTTCGTCCGCTACTGTTATTTTAGTTTTAAGAATACAATATTCAAAAAAGTTTTGAATAAGTTTATTACGGAAAGATTCGAGATATATTTTGTTTCATAAATATTCCATTCTACTCTGCTGTAATCTTCGTGATAATATTTACCAGGGGCGTTCCCCTCCCTCCATTTAATATGTCCTTTTTGTATTTTCGTAATAGTTGTATGTGCATACAAGCTGAAACGTATGTGTGGGTTGCTGTGATATATATATATATATAAAATCTTATTTAACATGTATAATCTTATTGAATTTGTGTATTCTTCCGAACTTTAACTTGTTAACTTTATGGGGGAAGCTAGTGTAGTTATTTAAAACAAGAATTCAAATTTCATTATTGGTTAATAGTCATATTGTACGCACTTAATGATTAATCTGACAAAAAGTACTTACACAATAAATTAATTAAGGTAAACTGTTTTGAAGATGAGGAAAAAATGTTAAAATCACCATGAATGTTTGATATTTTTAAACTAGTCTAGCACTATCTAGCACAACGCTTCAGGGGAAAAATTACTTCTCTAGAGTGATTTCACTTATTCCAGGAGCTTTCTGAATTTTCGAGACAAGATTCAATGGATCAATTATATCTCAAAATATTAATTTTTTAATCCACGCTGATGAAAATACCTTTATTGCTGAGTGAATACTGGTATATGAAAAAAGAAGACAAGTTCATTATAACGTCCGATAAAGAGTCCTCGAGATATTTTAGCTTGCTTGTATGTTTGTTTTTGTTTTTCATTATCCCTGCACTTTTTCACAATCCCGGAAGTATAAATGAAATAACCTTTCTATTTTCGCGCGATCTTACCACTGCATCATGAGATACATGACCAGATAGGGCAATACAGCCGTGGTAAATTGGCCAGTTATTTATGCGGCTCAGGTCAGAAGGAAAGACCGATTTAAGTAAATGTATAATCTAATTTTATTTTAGGTACCAATACCATTTTATTAAGAAAACCAACATAAACTGACCAAACCACTAATTACGAAGCAAAAATCGGTCAAGTGATTTATAACAGAGCAAGGATTTTTTTAAATTTTCATCGGTGCTATGAGTTTAATTAGTATCATTTTATTTGGTGCATCATGAAACGGAAACACTTATGTGCAGAACAGGTAGCAACCAATACATTCTATGCTGATAAGTCAGATGTACCTCAAAGAGGTAATTGTACCCAGTGGAAGATCTAGACCGTAATCAAGGGGGGGGGGTAACTGGGGAGAATTTTTGTTTAAAAAATATCGTTTTACTACACAAATTTTATAAATGTTACCTTTCAATAAATCAAATAATGCGTCAGATAAATAATTAACAATGTGGTATTATTAATAACAATAATAATTATTTATTAAAATTATTAATACGGTATTAGTAATATGATATATTAATTTTCTTAATATTTATTAAAATAATAACAATTATTAATCTGGTAACACATTTAAATATATTCTGGTAACCATGTATTACCGTCAATTTTATCTGGTTGGAGTTGAGGTCCAATGGGGGGGGGGGGCTATAGCCCCCTTGCACCCCTTTCCAAAAGATTCACAACTGGTAGTAAGCGTCCGTCTCTTATATGAGATTTTATATTTCTCGTTCACCTTCAGTGCTACTGTAGCGTAGTGGTACCGAGCAGGCTCGGAGTGTTTTAGGTAGTGAGGAGGGTTCGAATCCCATCACAACCGAACGGGATTTTTGAATTGTAATCAGTATTTCAAAGCAAAGACCATGCACATTAGACAGAGATTTCAGATGAATTACATCTGATAGCTAAGAAAATGTTGCTATATTAAACCAGTGTTGCTTGTAGAACGTTTCGAATTCGGTTCGTCTCGTGGGACAAAAGTAACAACATTTTCCTTAACTCTTTGCGTTTAGTTTCATTCGACGGAAAGTTTCATACTGGTAAAATCTCTGAAACTCAGCAGCGCTTAACAGATATTCTAATTTTTGTTACCTAGAACGTCTTACCTTGAGCATATTGTTCAATATTCATCTTAAACGTCAAAATCCGCGGCCAGGTCTCGTCACTGGCAGTATGAAACTTTCCATCAAATGTTCGCCAGAATTTTAAACTAATTAAAGAGACAATAGAATCATTAATTTTCTAAATATGTATTCCGCGTATACGTAAGTGGATTATAAAAGTCGAAAGTGTCGCACGGAGAAAACGAAATTCTTAAACTCGACACTTCCTGGAACTTTATGAAACAGTTTCCCACCGGCCCCATTGACCGTGTATTCACGCGACGGGCACAGGTATACCTTCGTAGGCCTAATCCTAAAATTATCCTTTTACCTGAGGATCTGTCGAGTTTACGCCCGGAGAAAATGGTGTGTAAAGTATTATAAGGATCTTATTTTCATTGTGAAAATATTTTCCTCGATTGTGACAAGTTTTTAAATTTATGATATACCAAATGTTACGTCACGCTTTCTAGAATACCCTCGTCCCCCCAAGACCGTGACGTAATTTATGAAAGATCTCTTAATGTTTTGACTGTTTCGCCTCTACATCTTCTTTGCTGGTAGCACGTATATACTAGGGTAGCAACCCGCTCCGGTTTTGCTCGTGTGTTTTCTTTTTTTGTTATGTTGCTCTTAAACTCTTCTTTACACTTCAGAATAGTCGAAAATGGCACGTCTAAAATGATCGCTTCAAGTGAAGCATCTCACACCGGAGAGCGCGCCATTCGAAAACACCACTACTTGTACAACTAAAACGCTTCTAAAATCTAAACAAAATTTTACAATTAAAGATACTTTTATTCTGTCTCAAATCCACACACAGAATCCATTTAATTTCAGGAAGATTTATTTCTACCTGATTTAAGTTACTATGTTAATTTGAAATATTTTAACACGTCTATTTTCAAAACTGTCTTTCAATTACTTAGGTTAACCTTTTTAGATAGGCATGTGCTGTCACGGTAATTTTTGTAGAACGGACAATATTACCATTCATTGTTGTCGGATATCGTTTAGGCTGTATATACAAAAATCTCCCTCCGAAGATTGGTTTCCCCTCCCCTCGACTTGATTGTCTATTATTGTTGTTGCCTATTACTTGTTTTACCTAAGGTAATATACAAAATACACGCAAACCTTGCGAGAGAGCATATCTGTGATTTTAAGAAAGTATCACGAAACGGATCGGATTAGCGGTTCTCGAGTTTTAAGAGGAGTAACAGGTTATCAGACAGATACACACAAAAGTAAAAGTGTAGTGAAACTGTGAACGGATGTATTTTAATCATTTATTTAATTAGTTATGTAATAATATTTTCAATAAATTAATGTTAGTAAATAATTAAATTTTTATTTAAAAAATATGTATGAACCACATTAACTAAGTTCTACTTCTTGGAAACAAAAAAAAAAAAATCTTCTTGAAAACATTGTAATCGGTTCCGAACCAAATCTAAGTCGGATGCTAAAACTGTTTCCGAAAATAGTAAGATTTCATTCCAAAATATGTAAATGATATCACTCTTCTTATCTCGTATTTGCTTCGATATTTTTAATTTTCATTTTAATAGAAAGTTAATGTGAGTTTTAATTTTTCCTCGAAATTTATTTTTAAATTATAGTTACACTCAAGGACGGCTTTACTAGTTTAATTGATTTTTATTAAACTCATATAACTAGTACGACAAGACTCACGCATAGTCCAAATATTTTTGCGGCGCGCTATTATGGTAGTACTACCGTAGGTAGAATTAATCCACTAAAATATCTTAAATCGGCATGAATATAGTTACATGTACGTACTGTAATTTCAACTTAAAAGCATACCTCACCAGTCATTCAAATGAAATACTTGCGATTATGAAATACATTATTATTAAATTACAAAATTAATTATGAAATACATTGCGTCTTATGGAGAAAACACTTACTTACTTACTTACAAAATAAAACCAACTTTTAAATCATGAGAGTGATGGAAGTTTAATTTGATTAGTAAATTTTCCAAAGTATTTATTTTTCATTACTTTTATGTATGGGTCACCCGACACCTGAAAAAGATATTTCACTTTTTCCGAGGTGTGAAGCATAAATCACGAAACCGTCGCGCTCGTTCGCCATGTACGAGTACTAACATCCTCTTGTGTTTGTCAAACGAGTCAAACGAGTTCCAGAATGTTGTTTGTACTGTACTGTTAATTGATAGTTTCAAATTAAATCATCTCTTTTCACCATTCTTATTAATATTGTTGTGTTTTATGACAATTAGAACAAAAATAAAGAGAAGAATTATACATCTCAATGATTTGACTGACTTGGAGCGCTGGTTCCAACTTTAAGAAGCTTTGCTTTAGAAAAACTTACTCAAACTTTCCTAACGTAATTTTTATTCCGAAGAGTGGTTTTGGGGTTAACTTACTATTTTTCGGGATATCTCCGGTCTATAGTTTTTTAAAATAATAATTGATTAAAAAATCGTTTCCGATGTTTTTTATTTTTTCTTGTCATTCAGTATACTAATATTTTAAAACGTAGCCAACCTGGATGTAGGTATGCACATTATCTCTTCACCCCAATCACATTTCTAACATGTAGCTCTTTTAGTAATAAATTATTTGTTTTAGTTAATATTGGAGTTTCATTTTGATTCTTTGATTCTTTCGTTTAGATCAAACAGACCATTCATCATAAACACAAAGCTATTTTTCCATTTAAATGCGAACTGTATTCCTCCTTTTTTTCTTCCTCGATGTGCGAGAAAAAGGTCAGAAGTGAAAGCTTCCGATCGGATGTTATGGCGCGACAAATTCTGAAAGCGATAAACAGCTTCTCGCAGAAAAGCACCTCTGCGAGATGGAAGGAGACCCTCGGACTTCCGAAAAGGAAGTCGAGCTTCTCTCCCTCTTCCTCCTCGGTCGTTTTCTTCTCTTCTACTTTGCTTCTGTACGCAGTAGTACAAGCGGACAGAATCTAAGAGCGATTTAATCCTCACCAAACCCCTTGATAACACTATTTGTTGGATTGTAGTACAATTTTGTACGGCAGACGATTCTAACAAAAACGTTCAGCTACCGCAAAAATATGCCTGCCAACCCTCACCAGTTACATATAAAAGTTTTTGTTTGCTGATCGTTATATTTCATGTACTCAAAAAGATAAATAAATAAACTTTATTGTCAAAAGAGCAGTTACAAACTGCGTATGACCACGTGGAGGACAATAAACTAATTTACTCTCCGGAAGCAAGCAAGGAACCATCCCATGAATTCCGATTAAGGGCCCTAAGGCAGAGGCGGATTTAACATTTCAACGTAATCCTAACGATAAAAAATAGTTCACACGTGTTATAGTATTAACAAATACCAACAAATATTGCATTTAATAAGACACGAAAATGTCATTTCACAAGTAAGTATTATTATGAAGCTATAAATCATTCGGGAAGTATTGTTGATAATTCGTAACTAATAAATAACACTAAATTCGCTAATAACTATTCCAATTGATGCCGTTCCTAGGCAAGAACCTAGCGAGTCTGCCTATACCCTAAGGAAAACAGGAGAAAAAACCCAGGCCGGGATGGGGTTACAAAATTAATGTACACGACCGTGCAAGGGTTAAATAAATATACAATTTGTAGAAATAATAAGACATAATACAAGCATGCAGGAAAATAGTTTTGAAATTGTTGTCAGATATTTTGTGACTACTACAACAAAGGCGTGATAAAGTACAAGATGGCTTTAATTTTTATTAAGATCAATAAACATTTTTACATTGTAGAAGCACTGGTGCAGAAGGTTGCTTTTTACCGCGTATTTTAAGAGATTCAATTTAGTAATATGTTATATTTTAGGGCAGGGAATTATATATAACGATTCCCGAATGATACAGCCCTTTTTGGCAAAGCGCGGTTGACACTCTTGGATGAATATTATTCCTATTGCGAGTATTGTGTTCGTGAACAAAACTATTTTGTATAAAACAAGAGTGGTGCTTCAATAATTCGGTCTTAACAAACACGACAGTTTCATAAATATACATGCAGGGAAGTGTTAAAATATTTAATTCCTTGAATAAAGGTTTACAAGAGATTCGGGGGTGAGATTTACAAATTATCCAAACTATCCTCTTCTGAATTCTGAAAGTTTGGACGCTCTGTCCGGAATTGCCCCAAAAGATGACGCCCTACTGTAGATGGGAATAAACATTTGCAAAATATACGCAACAGGAAATATGTGGACTAACAATATTAATTAATATTTGTAATGCGTAACACAATTTACTTAATTTGGAATTAAGATCGTATACGTGACAATTCCTTTTGAGATTGTCTTGAATCTGGAGACCTAAAACGTATTAGTAACAGTGTATAATTGTGTTCCGTTTAACGAAAAATAAACCTGGGGTACAGATTTTGTGATAGTTTTGTCAGTGTTTACAATGAGGCGCTTTGCATGGAACCAAGCCGAGAGATTAGACAAAACTTTTTGAATGATGGCGTGTTTACATAGTAAATTAGTGTCATAAGCAAAAAGAACAATTTTGCAATCTGATGTGGAATACGACATCTCGTTCACATACAACAAAAAGAGTGTAGGGCCGAGAATTGAAGATTGGGGAACTCCGCGAGTTACTGGCTTTGTTTCAGAAAGTATTTATTTTTAGTATATGATATTTCGACCTGTTGATATCTATCTTTTAAAACTATGTTATATTTTGAATAGATATTATCACTAATGTCTCAATTCAAAACAGGGTAGAATCTATTTGTAACTGTACACATCTATTTTGCAGTATAGAGTAATAATAATAAGTCAATAATTAGAAATATTCACCGACAACACAATTATTCGAGAAATTTAGATGTGTGAAAGGACAATAGTGAGATATTTAAATAGATGTGAAAAACATACATTTGTTCGAATGTAATGGCTCACGAATCTAATGAGACCTGCAATAACATCATACATTGAATAAGAAAAACAGAATCTTCTTAAAGAAAACAAGTTTGTCAAATATTTTGCAGAAAAGGAAAGGCCGAAAGAGATAGGTGACATTTGTTTGAGGGACATTAGATTTTGATCACTTTTAACACACTGTTGATTTAAGTCTTAAGTCTACTTGGCAGTATAATATTTAATAAGAAATGTAAAAATCTCGTGTTATTTTTTCTGCTACTGAACCTATATTTTTAAACATTAATTACGATTATAATGCTGTGTTTTTCAGGAGACTCTCCAAACTATCTAAAAGAGGGTCCCAAATATTTAGTCCCGGCTTTGAAAATACTCGTCAAATATTTAGGATCGTTGTACTATACTCATAAAATTATATATATTTACGTCAGCTGTGGCAAAATATGGTGGGTTATGAATTCTATTTCATAATTGTGTGACCTGCAGTAAATATTTTGACAGTTTACTCATTGAAACATAAATAACAAATTTTACGAACTCTTAATATAATTCATCATATCGCTGTAAATAATCTCTGCGTTTAGATAATTTTAATGTTTTGGTACATGCATTCATAACATACAGATATACAATTGATAAATATAAGTACATCAAATATAAGAAAAATATTAATATTAAAAAAGAAAAATGTAGCAAAAATTTCCATCGAAATTAATTTCCGGTATTTTCCAATATCAATAGCAAATTTCTCAAGTAATTGCCATCAACATATGAGATGAAACGACCACCAATAACGGTGCTCATTTGTCTGTGGTGTTCACCATATTAAAACAGATATTATTAACGAAGACCCGGAGTCGAACCCATCCCGTCGTTGCAACAACCACTCGCCACGTCCCGTCACCTCCCTAAAACCTGGGATTATCGTAATTAAGTCTGCCGCTCCATTTAAATAATTGTGCAGAGCAGGCAATTGCGGGATCCAACGGCTGAGCCCGGTCACGTGATTAATAGCAGCAGAAGGAGAGCCGGGAGGGGGTATTCGCGGTTAGCTGGACTTCCCCGTTTCAATTTAGGCAGCGTTACAATGTCCGAGGTGATCTGGTAGTGATGAACGAATCAACAGGATAAACAAACGATATACGAACTGTTTTAGTGATTAACAGTTATAATCTTTCTATATTGGTTTACGATAGGAAGTTTAGGGGTAAGAACTGATGACTATCCATGTGATAATTGATGTTAAATAATATAATTAACAATATAATTATAATGGTAAATTCACCGTTGTGTAATGTAAAAGTTGTCATCTATACCTCAGGAAATTTATAACTACTTATTAAATGTTTCTACAGAAAAAGTGGATGGACATTTTGAAAATGACGCACCAATTATTTTTTTCGAAAAAAAAACACCTTCCGTACAACAAACATATTTAAGCCACATGAACATGTCCTAACGAAAGTACACTACTTATATCACGACAGCATTGGTTCAAGAAATAGACTAGGATGTCAAGTTCTGTTGGATAATTACAAATGGATTAAAAGCAATATTTTGTATCCATATATTTTATGTGACAATAACTGTGTTGTAAAAATAAATTAGATTTGTAATCGTTAAATCAGTCTCTTTCCCTTAATTTGGTTTTGATTAATTTCCATTATTATTTAGCACGAATGCCACCACATAAATCATAGCAGAATAAAGAACATACGAAATCCGTACTGGTCCAGTCCATCAAACACCTCGTACTCTCTAACATATATATCCCAATCATAGTGAACATTTCCGAATATGATCATGCGTGATCACTCGGGAACGACACTAGCCCCAGGTGCTCTTGTTTGTAAAAGGCTATCGCATTAGTGTTCCCTCCCATCAGTACCCTAGAGGATTTTTCAAACCCGTGTTCATTATTCGGAACCAAATAAATTATTCTATTTTTTAAATCACCCTGACACAACTGGCAGTCGTCATTGAATTACTTGCAGGACGAACAGTGGACGAAAGAGGAGCGGACCCGCAATGTGCGACATGAGTGCCTCTCTGGCGGCGGGAATCGGTACTAATAGACAGGCGCTGTCTGTGGGGCGGGAGCTGTATTAATTAGCACTCGGTCTGATTGCACAGCGTGAGGCGAGGTTATAGGAGAGGGAGGGGGAGGAATGAGCCCGAGGCGACGGTCGCGGACAAAGCAATGCTCCGGAGAGAGACATTTTCTTAAGGAATTAACGGGAGTGGTGTTTGGTGTCTTACTGGCTGGTTCGACTTTGGGGGAGCGCATTCAGGGGTTAGGGGTTATTGGAGGAAGAGAAGGATACGAGAATGGAGAGAGAAGTGCAATCCATGTTGATACAGAAATTAAAACAATAAACGAAGGTTAAAACAGAAATAAGAGATGCTCGAATAACGAAGAGAAATATGAATAAATCTTCCAACAAGAGATTTCTTATGTCATGGGTTTAGGAACTCTTCTGACTTGAACGAATTAGTGTCCTAGCGCAAGAGGTGTCACTAAAAGGAGATCATAATTATCAGTAAGACAAACAATTAAACAATCTTCATTGGTAAGCAATTTGAAGTATCATTATACCATCTACAACTGAAACAAACCACTCCGAAAATAAAATAAATTAACTTCCTCAAAGAGAAACTCGATGATTACTGTTTAAGGGTTTCTACAGAGATTATTAGTTTGAATCAAATTCCATTAAAATTCTCCGTTGAGAAGAACGAAAAGTGAACAGAACCTCAGGTACATACGGAATATTTTTTTAAGATCGTAAAATACGAAATTTTAATTAAAAAATTTACGAGTACTACTATTGAGAAGGAGGGTATTTTATTTATGTTAGAGACTCTCAAGAAATATGATACATACTTCCATATTTTCCTACTTATATGAAAATATACTACATCAAATAAGTCACAGGGTTTGAGTATCATTCTGAAATTTCTATGAGAAGGAAAATGCAGAAGTGAGATACTAAACTTCTTCACAGTCAGTACATGAAGTTTCCTCTCCAAACCTATTTTGGAATTGGCGCACGTAAGAGTGAAGACCACATCCCAGTACAGTCATGATAACAAGTGAGAAGCACATGATCCTGGAACAACACAGAAACCTTCGAGCTACACAAGCGTCTCACAGGGACTTCCCCCGTCGCTCCAGGCGATCGTCTCTTGTTGACAAAGACGCATCGGAGATCCGGCCCGGGGCGCGGACTCCTCCCAAGACGTCTGCTTCCATTAAGGGGCGCTAGAGGGAGCGCATGTCGTGAAGGAGGAGAGAGACCGTCTCGTCCATGTTGTCGCGGCTTGTGGCCACATTAATCGCTCAGGGTCTTAGGAGGTCATTAGGAAAAGGATTAGAACTTATTGTGGATGCAAAGACGTCCTCTGTGCTACGTCATCGCCTAAAAGCTAATGAAGGATGATTCACTTGAACTGATTGTGTGGGATTCAAAGAGAAATGGAGCCCCACATTTACAAGGAACGAATATTAGGATTAACAGTGTATTTTTTCAACAAATTGCCTTCATCACTAAAACTAATCCTCACAATAATTTAATCATACAATGTTGAAGTTTTCATGGTGGTGGAGAGTTAATACACTTCGTGTGATCTCATGACCAGAACTTGGAATAAATCCTACGTTAAAATTATCATTGAAGAGCGCTTCTATGATAATTTAAAGATGCTAGTTGTATTTGGCGATAAATTTGTGAGATAAAAATTAAGAAAAGAATTAGCTATTAGATATAGTAACTACTATTAAGATTTCTCGATTTCTTTTTCAAGTTCTTGATAAGTTTCAAATCATTTGCGTGATTGTTCAAATTATAATTTTTGTTTTATTCATTCAACCTTATTGAAAACCAACAAAATTAATATATAACTATGTCTAGAAGCTAGTCTGAATAGAACATAATTAAAACATATTGAAGTAATTACCATAGTTAAAATAATTCATAAAATAAATCGAGAAGACTTGCTATCGTACACGTGAATCATATTTTTAAGTATCTGTCCCACAAATGAATGTAAAATTTCCCCCAAAAAGTGACTAAGACTTCACAAAAGAATGCAACATTAAGAAACACAGACACAGCAGATACAAGAATTCTCTGACATTGAAACTTCAGAAATACATCAAACGTCGTCTCGTGCAATGGAGTTCTCTTACTACCACATTTCAAAGGCTGTCCGACGAAATAAAACATCTGGGAGAACTTCTAGAGGAGAAATTTCAATATCGACAACGAGAACGTGAGCTGAGGAGCATCAGACAGACATTTCATCCGAGACCACCGCGAACAATAGCTCTCTGCTTAGTGGAGCTCTGGGGAGGGTTTTAGTCAGATTCTCCAGGAAGAATATTAAAGTATCGGCGCCTTGAGAGTGAAGAGGCTTACAACCCCCGCTTTTGCTGGGGACGGCTCACACCGCTGGTATCGTCTTGTACAGCTCCGACACGGGCCTCAATATTCTGGAATGTATCTCACGCCTACTTCTCGCGCCCATACGCCCCAATCATAATGGAAAACATTCTATGAAAAATTACCCCTTAGAAATTTTTCATGAGTTCCCTTATTTTCTTTTTCGGAAAAATTGCTAAACGATTTTTCCATAAACGACGGCCTACAAGGAAGAATGAATGTTATAAGGTATGTACATCATCCGGATAAATTTACTATTGTAAATTATACATTACTTCGTCGATTTTCCAATTAACCTTACTATTTGATGAAGAATTGAACAATATTTATATGACTCAATACAGCAGGAATTTGCATCACACTTCAGAAAAGAATTACCTGTCTGTAATTTATGTCTCTGTCTATTATCTTTATCTACTGATTTATGATTCTGTCTATTATCGCTCTGTGATATTTGTCGGTCACACTCTTTTAATAAATCCAGCCCAGCCATTGCAGTGATATTTGAACGATATCTCCTCCCACTTTCCATAATGCATAGTAGTAGATGAACAACGTTACGAAATGTACCGTTGAACCTATTTAGCTTTACATAGGGACGTACAAAATCCTCCAAAGATTAAAGCTGACTTGTAATGAACGGTACGCCAATTTTTATTATGTCAACATTTAATTGCATTCAGACTATTTAAGGTAAAATAGATATCACATGACTTTAAAATTCCTTGACGGGTTGGAGAATGTTGAAAAATATGCAATCATGTTATTTATCCCAAGATATTACACTACTTTTCAAGTCTGTCATATTTTGCATAACCTCCTTCAATTTTCTTATCTTTTCACCATCATTTCGTGAGAAATAAAACCTTTTTAAAGACCACTATTTTTCTATCATTTCTTGTTTCTCCATTCATGTAAGGGTAACATGATCAAGGGATCGTTGCTTAAGGATGTGCCTCATTTTATTCCACGTGTTCACATGCTATTTTTTTTTTCAATATACTTGAGTATTTATATTAAAAAACGTATTACTTTTACATTCTCCTGCTCACGAAAAGGGAAGGTATCAGCAAAGCTTTGCCCTTGTCATCTTCGTGGCCCGAGGGTGTTCGGCTCCATCTCAAGCAAAGGGGAATGTCTAAAGACGATTGCAAACATCGGCGGAGGCGCTTCTCGTTGTTTGATCTAAGCTTTGGAGTCACATCAAAATAATTGCGCCACCATTACCTGATGGTTTCCGCAGATCAACAAATATTTGAATGCATGCCACGAATTTATCACGCCACATACGCTTTACTTCATCGCAAATAGTATTCTTTATTTGTTGAACAATCTTTCTAAAACATTTTTGAAACCAAAGTTTTGAACGAGAGGGAATAAAGGGAAGAGCAACACTACGCATCGACTGCAACGCACTCGATATTCCAATGATTATGTGAAGAAAGCGATTCTTTTTCCTGTGTCAGAGTAAAGAATTATTTCGAAACGAAAAACATACTTCAATCATACAACTAGGATAATGTTTTTATTTTTATTTTAGCGTTTATTCTAGTACACGATACACACACAAAAGTTATCGTGGAAAATAATCTTATCGTATAGTATTTGTAGTACAATAAAATAAAATACGAATGCACTGTAACATGGAATTTAGGAAAGAAAATTGTGTACAATATCTAATTTGTTATGCCACTTTATAGATACTGTAACATTATGACAAACGATTTAGAACAAATTATAATGTTTCTCAATGCACTGTAAATATAGAAGTAAAATTTTTTTACTAAATGTTAAAATTTGGAGAAAGAAAAATTTATTTTAAAACTATGAAAGTATAAAAATTCGTCAAAATAAGAAGGATTCTCCCAGACAATAAAATATTTTGATTCGAAATAATAATGAATAGTATGAAAAATTAGTGTAATTTATTTTCTGGTCAGTAATAGATATTTCGCCTTACGGAATAAAAGATAATGTTTTAAATATTATACACCTAATATATTTTCAATGATCTTGTGAGTAGTCTAATTTTTCCGACTGATTTAAACGTTGCTTATGGAAATAAAAAAAGTCAACAGTCAATGTCGTTTAAAATATTAGAATAATATGATAGTAGAAGAGAACATAATCAATATTATCTATTTGGTTTATTTTGTACCCCTACCTCCGACGAACGGATCCGGGTATGATTCCGCCTCTAGAGAGTCATTACCGGGCTTCCACACCGCAGGCAAGCAGTGTCAAGCTGAAGAATCACCTCAGCTACGACGCCGTCCAGCGATGTATTGCAACGTCCCACGTCGCACAGAGGTAATCGAGTGGACAAGTGTTCGTCCGTGGTCCCCTCACGGGTCTAATGCGACGACACACGATAAATGGGAGACGAAGCGAACTTTTTGTTCGTGACGTCCCAAAACGTTGCCTTTATGTTCACGCTATCATCCTCATTTAGAACACGAGTTTTTCCGAGCTAGCCGTGCGTCTGTATACACTGAAACATTGGTTTTCGTTGATAATTCAACCGAAAACATTAGGGAGAAAACGGAACCAACGAAAACTGAGAAAATTATCTCCCGATGAATTAAAGTAAATCAAATTAATTTCCTCTAGACAATCCTAAATACATGTCCAGAACACATGTAGAGAATAAATACAGTGTTTAGTACAAAAAAAACATTAGAAAGTAATACAAAATGAGTATAAAACACTAATATAAAGAATAAATGAACATAAAAAATCAGCCACCATAAGGATTATATACATCAAGGCACTATCTGAGTCACACTATGCATTCAAAAGTCATTTTCATGATGACACTACAGAAGGGTTGTAATATTCTCGAAGGTTTCCGCGGCGGGAGTCATGTGATACTGTGCCATCCGGATGGTGCCGCGTATGGTCGTTGTAGCTTGACGTTTCGGCTGCTATCCTGCACGGCAACGTTTCGTCAATGTTGCATTGCAGCGATTCGATAGCATGGCAGCCGAAACGTCAAGCTACAACGACCAGACGCGGCACCAACCGGATAGCCGAGTAACTTTCCTTCTTGGCACTACGAACAGCTTCAGAACAGCGGACCCAGAACACACAAGAAAGCTGTCCAAAGAGGTTTATTCCTCTTTGCCTTGGCGCGTCTCTACGATTTTCCTAAAATGGGGTAAGATATTTTAGTTTTTCTCTCTCCTATAACAGAGTCAATAAAGATATTTTTAGGTCTTTTCCTATTATTCAATATCTTATCTTAAGATAGCTGCACTTTGCCATATCAGAAGGATTTGCCGGTCCCCACCACGGGGAGGTTGGTGCATATCTACTATTCAATTCCTGTAGTTTAGTCAGATTTCTCCTTTCAAAATGTCTCGCATTATTAATTTGTTTGTGAAATATTCAAATATATTATTCACCTCTTATATCCTTATAAGTTCTGGACAACTCCGTTTGGTGAGGAAACCCTTCCTAATTAATGTCACTAAGTATTGTCTGCGCTCTTCGTCATACTGATACTCCTACAATTGTAATTATCATGGCTCAGGTGGAATTTGCGCACAATAAAAGTGTTTCAAACCTAACTCGAGAAATTCTCACAGTTCATAGCGCTATGAATTGTTTTTTTTTGTTTTTTTTTCAAAAGACGTATAGCAAAGACAGATACGTGTACATGTGGAGACGCGCAAGACACAGCGGAACACTTCTGTGCGATTGCACTATTAAAGGAAAAGAACCTGATGGTGGATAGCAAAACTTAAAAGGAAACTGATATTTGATCTGAAAAATTACGGAAGATATACAGAAATTGAACAGACTTATTTGGATTTTGAATAATTTACTACGAAGACTTACGTCGGTTAGGCGGGAGACGAGAATGATTGATATGAGGTAGTAGAGTGAGAAGAAGAAATATTCTTAAAAATGAGAGACCATAGCAATTAGGAAAAAACCCTGGTAATGGTACAGAAGTACAGGGATACAGAGATGTATAATAAGAATATTAAAAAATTATCATTAAAAAAGTTAGCAAACTGTATTTTCGCAAATCACTTACGAGGTTACGTGGGTACGCCGATTAAGTCAGAGGCAACCAACAAAAACTGAGACAAATATTTTCGAAAAAAATGGTTGTAGCGGCATAACAGTATTTATGTTTCAAAGAAAATTGCAGTCTCCAAAAACATGTATCTCAAGTAAATGGAAGTTGGATTTTTTATGGGAATTTCCTTCGTGTTTCAAATCTACTTGTATCTGTGGTTCGCTAATAGTCTTTAGCAAAATATATTACTAACTTGTCAATTTCCGTAAATTTTATTTCACCATTAAATCCTTTCAAGTCTTGAAGAAGAAAAAATGGACTACATAAAATGTGAAAAATTTGACTCGCTATAGCACACACTGACGAATAGTATTCAAAATTTGTCAATATCCATCGAATATTAAAAAAGATTTCTACTACGCATACTCCTTTGCTTCCCAACCATATTCCTTGAAAACATCATAATATACGGACTCTATACGAGCCCATAAAAATCCTGGTGCTATCAAAACGCCGGTTACTGGACACTCCCAACCCACGACAACCCATCAAACAGTCCTTTCCCTCATGCTGGAGGGGCTCCCTTCTTGAAATGGAGATTCCAGAGTCAATATCGGCCCGGTTATAAAGAGATGATAGAAAATAGAGTTTCAAGAAGTCACACGAGCACCTCTGGCTATAAAAATTCAAATGACGCTCAACTGAAGAATAGTCGTTGTCATGGTGATATGCATCTCCTCCCCCTCCCCAGAATAGGAACTACTTGAAAGAATTCAGCATAGGAATAATGTTGCCTGATCATTCAGTTAAAGCTTGCGAGAAAATACTCGCTCAGGTGAAATGAACATTGAATTTCTCTGTTGTACTTCAAATTGATTGATCATACATGTCATTTTCGACTGTTTCGTATTTTCTTTCTAATAAATTAGTGAGTATGCAACAACGCAATTTACTGTTACAAGTTCAAACAATGACAACTCAACCTTCCAAATTTTGAGAGATATTTGTATTTGACTATAGGGGCCAATAATTTGTTTTCGAGTGAAAAGGTTTCTAAAAGTGATCAATCAGAAAATACTTTGTCGAAATAAATAACAAATCGAATTCGGTGGGTTATGGCGCAAAAAGACCGCTTTATACGAGTCACATCTGTTTAACTGTGGATGTAGATACAATAATGAAGAGGCATTATAGACACGACTGGCACACTGAGCAATCAGCTTCTGCATTCGTGTATTGAATTAAAAACTGAATCAATTTTTGTACCCCAAATCTCAATAACATTTATTTAGATTAATTCAAATAACTCGTGAAATACAACGTATCTTAACTGATTGGATTCTCCATTACGACCGTAAATTGAACACTTGTATGTCAGAACTGTAATTGTGTACCTTGAATCAATCTTCATGATCGTCAGAACACTGAATCAATCTTCAGGGTTTAAAACTATCATGCACAAAAAATAGTAGTAAATTCGTTTAAATAAACAAAATATTTGACTTGGAAGAGATGTCACATAGTTATCCTCAACCCTGCCGTCCGAGGAATAGATTGCTTCGGGATCACTTTGTCTGAAAAATAAAGCTGCCCGAGAGGCAATATAGATTTATTTTCTTTGGCAGGATTCCGGATACAAGCAGATTCCCATATAGCCACCGCGAGTTGCGACAGAAAACAGCTGTTATATTACAGAGTGTTGACACATCAATGAGTGCTTAAACGAATATTTTAGGAATACTTCTTGCAAATACAACTGAAGAAGCTTTAAAGTAGTATCTCAATAATACATTCTAATTTTACAGATTCTATTCAGAGTTTTATTTTGGTGGGTGTTCATCTAGTTTTACATGTATCATGATGATCTTATTTCAAAGGAAATTTAAAATACGATTAGAGAGTTGTCATGACTAAAAATTTCGCAATCATTGAAGCACTTTGTTCCATTTTTGTCCGCTTCTGTTCCGAATATGGGAGACAACTAAAGGACGTTTCCATGGGTTGTTACATTAATTTGGAGGGCCAACCAAATAGTAATATTAATACTTCAAATCTGTTAATATTTACCAGTTATATGCAATGTTTTATGTCCTAATATTTTTAGAATAGTTGTTTCGGAAATTAAAAAAAAAAAAATATTTTGAATAACAACACGTCTTAAACGACAAGTAATAATATGTGTCTTAGTTGAAAGTAAAATAGGACGACTGTTCATTCGATCAAATGGTATTTACCTGCAAAATATAATGTGGTATAATACAATTCCATCGCCTTCAAAATGTGATTTGCGTTCACATTCATGCAACAAAAATACTCTAACAACAGTTCCTTTATCGTCTCATGTAGGGGTGCAACAAAAACCGCATCTCGTTTGTCAACTATCCCCTAGTGAAGCGTTGCCCTGCTATAGAACACATCACTCCTGCCACCTGTGTGCAGGTGCCGGAGACACGAAACAGGCGCAGACTGGGACGACAGGCAATGGAAATAAATACAGCGTCTGAAGAGGTCGGGGTACCTGTTGAAGAGGAATTGGTATTCTCCTGGGAGAGGGATGACGAATCCTGCTTCTGGAGAACGTCACTTTCGGTCTTGAGATTGGAAAACAAATTGAATGGAGCTTGTGAGTTCAGGAGGCGATTGCAAGAGGGATATTAATCATTCGTCAATATAAGTGTTCCTTTGAGGAAACCTTTGACTGCCGAGTAATTGAATAACAAAGTGTTTAATGTCAAGATCATAATTCAACAAAGAGCTAATTGTTAGATGTTAGTAATATGAATGCCACATTACTTCAACAGATTCGGACATAACATCAATTAAGGCATTACGAACCTGGAGCTTGCGGTATACTGTCCTAAAATAGTTTAAAATAGAGAAAAAAATTTGATTCGTCCAGGAAATAACTTGTCACGATTGTATAACATCACATAAGACTATCATTGAAAAACGAGATTTGCATCAAGATTTGGTTAACTTCAAAATGTTATAAACATCATAGTTTACAAAATTTATCAATTATCACATTCAAAGAAAGGCAAGAATTTGCTTTGGCTGAACTGATCTAGTTTTTTTTTCGTAAATGCTATGACGATGTTTCATCGGTATAATAATCACTTATAATGCTCGTAATATTTTTTTGTTTAGATATTCCCTCAATACGAACCATCGCCGAAACATACTCATTCGCAAAATTTCTAAGCGTCTAATATATTTAGCAACGGTGTGTCAAAAACGAGATTTCTAAACCCAATAATAGAGATCCAGTAGATCAATAGAAGTAAATAAATACAAAACCATAATATTAGCACGGATTATTAAAAGATGCATAGAGAAGTACGTTACAAACGGTCTCAAGGTTCCAGTGAAAAGCAGAATTTATGCTTTCTTTTTAATAAATACCATCCTAAAATCTGACGAAAAAGAGTATTTCTGTATCGTTTAAACTTTTCTGCACCATTTTATGTAAAACATTTGGCATTTTAAAGACTTTTTATTAACAGTATAAATGTAAAATTATCGCACGCATAGAAGGAATATTTCTTGTACAATTAAGGGTGATTTCTGTACGAGAATAATTTGTGTTTGAAATTTTAAAAGTTTCTTTAAATACCATAAGAAACCAATAATGAAATGTATTATTCATTTTCTATTAGGCAGTTATAACTGCGTATGCCATCGAGGAGGACAATTAACAAAATATACGGGTACTCGTACAATTCAAATGGGAACACGAATATAAAGCAAGTATTTGCCCCTCTATATTTTTTATATACAATGATGTACAGTAATGTAAGGAAGTACAGTATCTGAATACAATATTGTAATTTAACAATTATTTAATCAATAACCTGAATTAAGCAATTTTAAAAAAAACAAAACATAAAGACAAATACTTTAACGTCAACATGAACTAGAAATCTAAATGTGATAAACTAAGTCCAATCGTGGGAATCAAGCAGTGGTATATTCAGTGTAGCGTATGGTGATGAAGAGCATCCGACGTCCACGCATTGACCAACGGACTTCCATCTCCCCGCGCGCACGAGCGTTAATTACCATTAATTGGGAGGACGACCACGCGGAGCGCTGCGAGCCGCGCGAATCTCCATCGGAGAGGGGATGTAACGCGAGGGAGGTTGTGAATTGCCGGAAACGGATCCTTCCGCTCCAGCAGCAGCCTCCGATTCGAAGACAGCGACACGTCCTCCACTCTAGATATTTTATTTCACAATTATGCAGATGGAGGGAGTGGATGGGGTTGACGCAATCGAAAGGGTCAGTGGGGCGAGAGATATGGCGGCGATCGCTCAATTTAAATGACACGTCGGGTGAAGTGTTCGTCCGGTCCGTAGACTGTGGGGGAGTGGACACTGTCCGACGTCGAGTTGAAAGGGAAACATCACGAGCTATGTTCCTCTAGATTTACGAATTTTACTGTTAAATTCTTGAATTGTTGTATCAATTAATAGAAAATACAAAAATCTCAGCGTGATTTCGGATAAAGCAACTCAACGGTGAACATTAATACCACATTTACGCGCACAATCTCTCTCCAATCTTTTCCATCTTAACTTCTCCCTCTCATAATTTTAATAATTGATGTTCCATTTTAAGAATCACCATCGAAGAAATACGAGGATAATAACAAAATTTTTGTAAAAACATTTTGTGAAACAAAGTCTCTTCCTTTAAAGCTGCATTTGCATTACGAGCAAAATAAAGACTTACTGGCCCAATAAAGGACTCGTTCAAAGGATCAAACAAATCTAAAAATAGCCTAACCCAACTATTCTGGAAGTTTTGAAATCTCTATTTCATTCTACCTACCCTCTTTGACTTTTGGACAACTGGTTTTGAAATAAAAGGACGAGCGGAGGGAATTGCATGCACATATTAAGCCCACGGCGATTATAACGTTGTAAGTAATGTATCCTAAATCGGAAGTTCACCAGAACGACACGTTTCAATTCGATGAATGAATAATACAAATTTTGGTTCACTCCATTTCATACATCAACACCCAACACTTTGATATAATTCGATAATTCTTAGATAGATATACATTGTCAAACAATTACAAATATTTGTTCTTACACCTGAATTATAAGAGTATGCTTCATTAAATTTCACGACAAATTAACAATCGTTTTTGAAAATGTGAAGAAATGTCACTAATAAAACCATACGTATTCTGGGAAACGCTTATAAAATGTTAGAGTTCGTTTCGGAGTTCTGGTATCTGCATAGTAGCATTAGGTTTACTAGACCAATGGCGTTAGTAGGAATGCACAAGTAATCAGACTTAACAATTATCACATATCCCTCCTGTATCTTTTCTTCAATGTAATAAACCAGGAAGTTTCTCAATATATCTCTGATAAATTACAGGTACTGTACAACCGTAAGTAAAATAATTTGAATGAATTCAATTGATGAAAAGAGAACAATAATGAGAGAAAAATCGCTTTGAACGTTTGTTATTTAAAGCTTACTTTTGATTTTCAATTTAAATGACGTGAATACTTCTCCACGCGTCCAATGAGAGTGGAGAAAACAAAATCGATGAAAATCAACATAAATATTCAAATCGGAAAAAGAGCTTACAAGCTTAACATGAAATTTACACGATAATTTAGAATTCCAATATTTATCCGGAATGTTTAACTTTTCTGATTACTTTTACGTCCAATTATTTTTCTTTTGCTCCAGGGTTCAAATATTTGAAATGTCTCCGTAAATCCTCCAGAAAGTAAATTTTATGGGATTTAATTCCCGTAAAGACAGGGAATTTTCTTTCGAGATACTCTTTACGAGATTTATACATATTATTTCGGTTTCTTTCAGGTTTCTTTAAACCAAGAAAAATCTTGGAAGCATTCATAAAACTCGCTGGATTACAGAACCATCTCTCGTCTCGACTCGATAGACTTGGTAGTATTTGTATGGAACGCAAAATATGTATTCCATTATTTTCATTAGCTCATCAAATACCGTATCTGAGCAAAAATTAAGTAAAAGAATATGTATGATAATATAATTGTGATACCACAAACTCTATACAATGTGTACTACAATTCAAATAAAAGTGGAGTGGCTGTCCAGGGAAGTAAAAAACAAAGCCATAAAATCTGCGATACAAACCTCAAAAATATAGTTACCTATATTTCATGGTTAGCAATGAAGACAATAAACTCTCAGCAAAAGAATTTTTTAAAGAAACAATACAGAAATTATGAATTGTTCTGTCATTCTCAGTACTGAAACTATTATTACAAACTTTTCTATGTTGGGTATAAATTCAAGTAAACATTTGCTTGAAATTCCTGGAAACATAATGCGAGTTACGTAGTGAATAGCGTGGCTGTGCATCACAAAAATTTCCGATACGTATGGTGGCGTCGCTGTTTAAAGCTTGAATTGTTCATTGGTACAATACCACTAAAAATCCAGCAAATGATAAAAAATACATGCTCTCCCCATTAAGTTTATTTGTTAGGATGCCCTGTGGCTTCCCACTTTTACATGAATCGTAGAATAAAAATGTGAGAATTTCTTCGAATCATTTATATAATAGGTAAAATTCACACAAGGAGTGAGAATGTGAAGTTGGCGCAAATGCACGTAAGCGTGTTTTATTCTTCAATTATGCAAAGCAGCATCTGAAGCGAAGCAGACACTGGTGAAGGATATGGGCCGCAAGCACTGGAGCAAATCGTCACGCTGTCCACAGCGAATCTAATGTCCACTGTCCGTGCGAGAAACACGCCAGATGTCCTGCAGCCGATCATTCAAAATTCTGAATTCAATGTGTTGTAAACGGATTTTGTGGAGGACTTCAAGCCACATAAAACACTCCAAAAGTTCATTTATTTAACAATAGTAAGTCATAACTGGATTACTGATCACTACGTTTGGCTAATCGTTATGCACAGCGAACTTAATTCAAGTAACTATTAAAAAGCATCAGAAACATCGCGAGTTAGTTTTATTAAAAAAATTAAACGTATTCTTAGATTTATCATTGATTGCACATACAGGCAAGTGGTTATTATCAAAAACATTATTTTCTGATAAAAATTCATTTATTTAATAACGAAAACAAATCGGCGTTCTAACCACACATTTAATGGGCTATGGCTAAGAGAGAATAATTTCAAACTCAAATCTCCAGATCTACTAGTTAATTTTAAATACACTAACGTGACATTAAGTTTATGAGAAAATAGTTCAATATGTTTTAATAACTGATTTTTTTAACCGGGGCGGACTTCAGGGTAACTAACAATTTCACGAGTATAAATTTAAACATGAAAATTGTGACAGTTCGATTATTCGGTTTTATAGAATTTTATGGTAAAAAATGAACTTAAAAAAATCCACGAATATCAACTATACTTTCATACTGTTTTTGATGCAGTTGGAGAAGTGTTCACTAAATGAAAAACTGATAAATTAATCATTAAGTAATTACAAAACTTCACAATTGAAGGAAATATACAACCACTTCAGATTCCTTAGTGTAAAACCCTCGTGTTCAGAGATATATGCGAAGATTTTCGTCACGGACTTTTTATCTGCGCATCTGGAATAACATAATCTGAGGGGTCTTGAAGAGGATCATACTTATCCTATTGTCAAAGAATGATTTGATTTTCCTCAATTTTTCAAACGACTTTTTCACCACATACGTTAAGAGACTCAACAGGCCGACATCACCTTCCCTTTCAAACTATTAGCGGTGCGCGAGTGTTTTCAAACTACTAAGCGAACTACTTAACAACTTGGGAAATATTTTAAAAGACATTTCTGTTTTGATTATGGGTTCTTCGATAATTTGCGTCAAGTCCGTTCATAGACTTAATTGTGGGAACTTTGACCATTTTAACACAATATATCAAAATAAATTTTTATGATTTGATGGTGATGACGAATATCTAACAAATTTTACCACACTAAAACCATGCACGCGAAGGGGTCAAAATATAAATCATAAAAAGCCTGCAAGATTTTAATTTTCTTGTAATTACAGATCAAAGTAATAAAGAAATTAAAATAAATTTCATTTCTTAAAAAGTTGGTTAAATTTGAATAAATAAATTCTTGAAAATCATGATTGAAATAAAATATTCCTGCCCCTTATTTGAATACGTCACAAGACACAAATTTGATGTAAATCTAGAATCTTACGAAGTATGAGAAGTAACCATTGCAATATATTAAAAAAAACATCGATGAATGTGACCGGAACCAAAGGTTTTGAATCATCCAACTGCCCTTTCGGAGGACACAAACCCTTCTGTCGCACATATTTGCACTCCAAACCCATACATTCCCTGCCCCCTGTGCCTGGGCGCCAACAAATGCACGGCGCAAATGGCGCGATACGTTCTCTCATCTCATCGCCATTGGAATTCTTTCAAAAACCCCTGTTCAATTCCGTCGCAAAAATACAGCGTAAATGACCCGACAAGAATGACATGGCAGCTTCATCAAAAAAATCTGAACCTCGCCGCGTCGAACAAAACAACGCGGAAACGCGCGGATCGATAAAAATACAACACAGCATCACCATTGTTCGTGCGCTCCTCGTTTGTTTGGAAGTAACGAAATTGGAAGTACGAAATACGGAATCATTTGCCGCAAAACTCGACCATACAAACGCTCGTAATTTCTCGAAAATTATAATCGCACTCTGTTCCCTTCTGTGCGTCACACAATAGACCTGTAATGATTAGGACGCGACTCCCCCCATCTATTGCCGCACGTACACTAATGTATGGCAAACGTATCACTCCATCACGTAATGAAGGCTATGTCTACGTCGAAGGGGGCCATCAACCTCCCTGCATCATTTTTCCCTTCCTCCCTCGTCAGTTCTCACTTTACGAGGGAACATTTTAAACACCACTTAGAACAAAGCTAATAAAAAGAAATTGCATTTATTAGCATGCCACTCCCAAGACGTGGCTTCGGTCTTAACAGTTCGCGCGAGCACACATTCCGAAATGGGAATCGGGACGAACAAAAGGATGGGAAGTTCCATATTTCGACGAAAGCCGACACTAACGGAGGTTCTTAAACGGCGCAAGCCTCAGACTTAATTTGGGGTCCGGTAGGGAACGGAACATGAAAATTAAAATCCCAGTCGTTATTTTTATCTTAAGATGGCGGCGCTATTGTGATGGTCGTCGTTGCGCGTCTGTTTCTTGGGGAAGCGAGATGAAACGGGGGGGAAACTCGAAGGGGAGGGGAGGATGACACTTAAGGATGCAAGAACAAGGAATGATACAAGGGACGCTGGAATTAGCGTTGTTTTCCGCGGTACGGCAAGCACGTTGTCATTTGTGTTCGCGCTGTTGTTCTCAGATTTTCTTTGTTTGTCACAGCATACTCGTGTGCTTCATCTGTCGAATTGTTCGTCCTCATTTTTCTTCCGCAAACATCATGATTCTCAATGAAGCACCTTCAGTTTTTTAATATTTTCTTTATCTGAAAATATATGTTTATATATTCTGTATTTGAAAATATTTATATCCTGGTAAACAGTTAATATATATA